>JAPMIB010000014.1:1800000-2365000 GCA_034770305.1 Trichogramma dendrolimi
TCAAATGGTATCTTTTTATCTTTTTTAAGCTGTCCTTCAATATAAGTTGAACTTCACTGTTATAAGATGAAAATTGTTATTTCTCCACCACTTTTTTATACTTCGTAAGTTAATTATTCTTATAAACATACTTGATAGGTCGTTACCCGTGAGATGATTGTGCAGGAAGCGATTGGTGCAGATCAATTTGATTCGTCATTATAAGATTGTGGAAAATTCCGATGCTACTGATGACAATTTAATCTTTTTTGATAGTCAAAAGGTTATTCATATATATTCATGATTTCGTTATAGATATTCAAAAGATTTTTAAGATGAAAGAAAATCCTAATAAGAATGTGGATATTTTAATAACTAACAACAAAAACTTTATGGGTTTATTAGCTTTTTATTTTTGAACATTCAAGAATTTAGATAGTTGAGTCTATACTGTAACATATACAAAAAGTATATTTTAATTTTATCAGCACGTTCGCACAATTCTTTTTCATTATTTATTAAATGCACATTTATAGTCCATACCGCATCACTTTCTACTTCATAATAGTTTTTGCTTTTGATCACCTAATACTTCACTGTTCATTGAGTAGAATAATTAGACAAATCGATATGCTCGAACGCATCAACTTAGTTTTTCTGAAAGAGTAAACTTTTCAAATTAAGCAAATATTGACTGGTTGACGTGAAAAAGTGTGACCACACGCACTCCACAAAACATAGGTAGCAAATATTGATTAAAGATCAATCAACGTCCGATTACATAGGTGTACGGTTAACAGAAAATTGGAATTCTAAGCGGATGATTCACCAAGTACATGGGCAAGCCATTATAAATTCACGTACGGGATTCTCGCGACAACGTGCAGTTGCGATGCACTTATCGATGGATTTTCAAAGCAAACGACGAATAACTGTCAGTTGTATACATCAGCATTTAAAACGGAGAACTCGAATGCTACCGTTCGACGTATCGTCGAAGACTGGACTTACTGCAACCTGCTACTCGCCATATGTGATACGCACCCTTTGTTAGACAGTGTAGTTTGTATAATCGGCGACAATCGACTGTGCATTGCCTACAACCGCATGAACGGTCTCACTGCGATTACAAAAGTCAGTGTCACGGTTGACCGGCTACTTTTTATAGAATTAGGAATTGGAATCTTTGTGACTTCATAATTTAATACAGTGTTTTTTTTATTTGATAAAAAACACACACAAACAAAAACTTTTTGATACAGTTGTTATTAATTTAACAATTTGATTTATTAGTACTCGGATACATAGTTCTTCTGTTGATAATGATATAAATAATTACTTTTTTCAGACATTACGGCGATTGAATGAGCGCAAATTTCATACTAGACAAGAAACGGCTCTAAGAAATAACTTATACGTCCATCAAAACTTTTTGTGAAAAATAAGTCGCTTACATACGTACAGTTTATGCAAATTTTACTTAATTTGTTTTTATTCCATCTAATAATGAAGTACTGTTGCACTTATGAATGTTATTATAATTACGTAAGACATATTGGTTATGCGTTATAATATCGACAAGCCAAGACTTTTTGAGTAAAAACAACTACTTATCAATTCATCAAATTTTTCTTTTCATTGCAGCATACAGTACAATCGTATTTTTACTGGGAATCGTTGTAGTGTCCAAAAATAGATTTATAAATAGAAAACGCAACTATGACAAATATTACAATGATTTAATTAAATCATTTTAATTGTCGTTATGGCAAAAATTATCGGAAAACAGATTAAACTGACTACCATCAATGGGTTTTTCTATGAACGATTGAGAAAATTCGCGAACGAATCGCGGAAATTCTCAGAGCATCGAAGAAGTGAGAAAAAAATTTCCGCAAACGCTCGGTTCAACAATTGACGTCATAAAATGCTCTTAAGCTCGATCATAATGATCATTATCATTAGGCATCACCATGACTCGTTTGGCGTCGATCTACAAGTTTTTCTGTGATTCAAGCGCACGCGAGTGATTTTGCGTGGTTAATTTTTACATGAACTTTTAGTGCACTTCGTCTATATGACTATAAATGAAATGTTCAATAGACCTTGTACAAGTATTTTAATCCTAAATGTATGTCAACATTTTTCTCAGGAATTTTGGGGGCACACTCAAATGATTTGTGATTTTTCTAAGGTTAATGTCCTAGACGGTATTTTGAAGTCCGCAAAACAACATCTCACTTGGCACATTAAAAATCATTTCTTCTGAAAAAAAAAAATAATAACAGACGATTCAAACTCGAAATGCACAAAAGTTCACTCTATTATCATCTAGTCGTGCATAAATTTTATGTCAAAATCGTTAGGTGGCAACCGGTTCATAACTATAGGATTCTTTCAAAAACAATAAATTAAAAACTTCGTTCCGATGCCCCCCTAAAAAAAGCACGAAAAAAGCTTTTACGCTATTGTACACAAGACCTAGAAATTTGAAAAAAAATTGAAGGAGGGGATAAGGAGTACGAGGGTCTCGTATTGAGTCCCAAGCCTCGGCTCGAGAAGTAGATATATATATACATACGTGTGCGGTATATGTATGTATATATAGATAGTTTGAAGCGGGACGCGAGTCCAGTAGCATAAAAGCGCGCAGACACCTGTTCCCCCTTCATTGCTATAAGTTTCTCGATCCTGAAAAGAGCGCATTTGTTGTTTCTTCATTGTTGACTAGTAATATAAAGTTTATTGTTTACTCGCAAATAGGCTCGGACAGCAGCTTTCGAGCTGATCTTTAGTGTAATCAACGAAAAAAGCTCTGCTGATCGTTATTTTTTAGTGTCACTATTATTTAGCAGAAAAGTGAGTAATCGTACCTATATGATTGTGTTAAAATAAGTGCTCATTTTCGTTTCAATTGTGGTTTCATTTCAAAATCAAAGATTTTGTTGTCAAATTATTGACAAAGTGTGTTTTTCTCATTGATGTGTGTTAATCGTTGATGAAAAATTTGGCACGATAATTCAAAATGATTTTAAGATAATAGTATTAGTTTTATATAAAAATCAGTAAATTGTTTTTGACGCTGACAAAAATGTTTTATTCAAAGATGTTTCAAAACAATTTATTCGTACGCCCTGGCTTGAAAGGAAAATGGATTTCATACAGCCTATCGCGTTTCAATGATTACTCCAAATGAATTTTAATAGTTGAGCGGTGAAAAACTAGTTTTCTCTAATTCACTGATTATCAATGTCGTTAGTACAAATTTATTCATATACATTTACTTACGTAAATTAAGTGAAATTATGAATGCATTCAATACCGACTGTCTGAATGGTTGGGCATATCATTTAAGCACGATTTTTCATCGTTATAGTTATTTTCACTACCCATCATTAACAAGCGTTACTTTAAATATTTACTCAACTAATATTGTACAAATCTTGACTCAGTCTTCATTTATTTTTCCTGACAAAAAAATTGCAATTTCTTGCAAAATAATGTATCGAGTATATACTGTATATGAATATACTGATCGAATTCTAATGATCGTTGCCTCATTAACTTTATCGGGCGGACGCACGATGCCCCAAAAACGAAATTTCGCCGTGAAAATTGTAAATCTGTAGTGTAATCACTCGAAACAAATGAACTGTTTACCTTGAATTTTGACGAGTTCACATTGGACTTTTTATTTTGGTCGTTTTCATCGATCCGAGACGTGCGATGCGTTTACACGTATTAAGCGCAAAATGTTGCATCGCATAAACTTTTCCGTCTCTGTGATATACACGTCGTGCAGAGGCTGCACCTTGAAACGCGCGTCGGCAATTCACGAATTTTGAAATTTATTAGCGCGTCGATACGAATGCATATCCGACGTGGTCGGATCGCGCGAGACACAGAGTTATGATACGAACTCGATTAGAATAATAATAAAAAAAAGGAGACAAAGGAACGTGCGCTTCGCGACGAGCTCGTAAGGAATTGTGGAAAAATCGAGAAAAATTATCATTCCTAGCGCATAAATGCCAGAAATAAGTATCACCAAGTCAATTGTTACACAAGTTTAGAATATAAAATTAAACTTAAGTAATTCCGTACGTGTAAAAATCATCCCGAGTATTGCTAGAAAAATTCGATAAAAAAAGCTCGATATATTTATTTTTCACTGGCGCAAGGCATATCTATCGATGACGTTTTTCTTTTCTCAAAATCATTCGAGTTTCTGGCTAAAAAACGCGTACTCACAGAAGCTGCAGCAAAAATGAGCAATCCTGGACATTCCACTGCTTTATATAGCAATATAATTAATGATATATAGAAGTTAACATTATCCTCACCCTAGATCCGTGCAATGAGGCGCTCTCTCTCGCGCGCATATACAGCTCGTAATCATCTCTACATGTATACAAATTAATTGCACGTTTCTTTGTGTATCTTCAAATGTGCGTATACATTACGTGCTCGCACACACGCCGAGAAATGAGCCGTTCGTCTAGCGCAGGTCGTGTATACGCACTCGGGCTTGATCATGAATTAGAGGACTTTTTCCACGCGTCGAGTGCGCGGCACGAGGACTTAGCCCACGCGCCAGCGACTATCGCGGTCGCCAAGGTCGAAAGTCGTGTACTTATACTTACTTATCCTTCGCTACCGAGAATCTCTCTTACTATCAAAGTCTGGATACACATTCATAAAGGTATCTTCTCAAGCCCAAATGCAGCTTTTATAAACTTCGGCTGTCGCAATATTCGCGATTGATTGTATATCACCTGAGTGATATTGGCCGGGAGCCCGAGGGAAAAGAAGAAAAAAACCCAACCATCTGTGAATGTGTCATGAGAGAAACGGAATCGTACTAGATTATCGCATTTAGAATTGGAATTCTCACGCGCCTGCTTCGGAACGAGAGCAACAGTGCATTTTTTTCTTCTTCTTTTTATTACAAGCGGATACGTATAAGTGAATATGTAATGGAAATCGGTTACATCGTTTTGACTTAATTTATTTCAATGTATGCTGCAATGAAAGCGCTCCACCTTTTATTAAAAAAAGAATTCGCTTTATTGGCTTGGATTTATTTTCCACGAGCGACCGGTGCTTATTAATGGAATAAATTTTCAAGAAAACAAATTTTCACGAATAAAAGTTTCGCCCAACGATCGATTGATATTTGTATACAAATGTACTGAATCCACCGAGCACCATAAGAATCAACTCGCAAGCGTATACATAACACCGCTTACATCACTTTTGTCATAATATGCACGACATTTTTATTACATACCATGTTTTAGCATCCATGCGGCGTTGCAATGCACTCGATCGAGGAGCTCAACCTATGCTACACTGCTCGCCTGACCAATCCTCTTTTCATTAATCGAAAACTTCTTTCATTCTAAAAACAATCGCATGGCAATGAATGCTTATAGCTAATGTTAAATGTTATGATAAACTAGGGGCTAAACGAACGTTTCACTGATTATTAATTCGTCGCGATTTTTCATGTCAAGATGTAAGGCTATTTTTGTAACGATTCCGGATATTTACCTCACCTGCTGCGATAACAGTACGTTGAATTCTCTTATGAGGAGTAATATATTTCATCTCACGTAATACAGATGTATGTAATGGAAAATGGCCACGAGGTTGCTGCGGATTGCGTTTTTTTTACCTCGACTGAAAAAAGGAGAAAAAAAGGAGTAAAAATGATAGATCCATGGAAACGATTTTTCGCAATGGGCGAATGTACTTGCACGCGTGTAAATATTATAAAATCGAAATCGTGGATTTGACATGAACTCGCTAATTAGGTTGACACGGGTACATATCGTTCGCGCGTACAAGAACAGCCGAAACTAGGAAGAGCAGTAACTCTCATTTTTACGACGAACCATTTAAACATAAAATATATATTATACTTTCGTCTTCGCACGTCAATCTCTTTCTTTCTTTCTCGTATCGTAACGATTCTACACTTTACATTTAAACATACAAGGTTATACTCACACACATATCGCTTGCAATCGAGCTTGGGAAAGAGAAAAACAATGTCGATTCGATGTACACAAATACGTACACGCGTGTTATAAGTAGAGGGGGGTAATTAACAATGTCTTCTGTTTTTAGGAAGCTTTGCATCGGCTATTTTATTATTTTTTTTTTTTTCAAGGCCACGTCGTCATGCTTTACACAATACGTAATGCATCCACTAGGACTTATTACTTATTAATTTAAATATTTATTCGTTGATTAAGATAAAAGAGGCAAGCGTGTGGCAAAAAAGTCATTGATCCGACGATCCATAATACCTGGCTTATTTATTACCGAGCAAAGAGAGCACCTGATACGCAGCTTGCATCGATCGGTATATCTAATTCAGCACACGCCGCACGCGTACACCCTTGAACCCAAAAATCGCTTGCGCGCGAACCAATCCACCCTGACACTTGGATCTATCTCCGCTTTTAGTCGAGTAGCAACGCGCGAGAAATCAAGTGCAGCGATCTACTTCTTCTGTTTCAATCTCGTTCTCTTGACCGGCTCGAGACTCCAGTGGAAAAACTCGAGCGTGCGAGTTGATGGCGGTGAAAGGTGGCACACGGGATTGCCTTATGAAATAATATGGCTTCGATAAAAAAAAGGGAAGGGTGCCGGAAATAATATCCATAGTCCATGTACCAGTCGTCCTTAGAGCCATTTTAATATCGACCGCAGAGATTCTTGAAATTTTTCAAGTAATTTTAATGGTACTCGAGATTCGTATTAAGTAGCCGATCGAGCAAGTCGGATTTATGCAGTGAACTTGCAACAGAATTCAATAAATTACAAATAGATATGTGAGTAAGTGTGAGTGTGAGCGTGTGCATGTGCGCGCGAGATTTGTGCAATGATTCCACTGTTACGGGAGCTTGCATAAATTAAACGCCAATTACTTCACGTGTGCACTTTTTTTCTTCTTTTTTTAACCACCAATAGCGCGTTTGTTAAACATTAATTGATGTTGCCGTGCTTACTCGCAAACTAATATGCGCATACTTAGATGAAAATTTTTATGAAAAAAAAATTCATACATCGAAGGTGAAAAAAATGTGCGATGTTTCCTTTGCGTCCATTCGTGGTTTACATTCAGTTGCGTAGATCTGTCACTTATTTTGCTTTATTTGCCCACTCGAGTTCGTCCGCCTGCAAGCGTGTGTGTATCGAGAAAAACATGTCATTCAACCCATGCCAATTATCCATTATCATAATATTTAAAAGAACATTATAAGTAATTTTTGTCGCGCTCTATACGTGGCGCAAAAATGTATATATATATATATATATATATATATATATATGTATATCAAACGCGCGTGCACGGGAATTTATGAGAAGCCAGTCGTGCGCGATTATTTCGTCATTTTCCGTATATCGAGGCAATTTAATGACTAGGTTTTATAGAAAAATGACTCCTGCCTAGCGTTTCCTGCGCAATATGAATATATTTTCACGTATTCGCAGCGAGAAGTATCGACGATTGCTAGCAACTATAGTATACAATGTCCATTTGAACAGACTTTTGGCGCGCACTACTCGACAGTTGGCAATGATCTCACCATATCATTTGATTTTTTCTCAAGCTTATTAGGAATTGTAAGAGCACACTCGATTACAACGCTGAGAAAACAAAAGTCTTAAACCAGTTGGAAATGTTCTCGTAGCCGCGCGAAACACCTCATTTTTTAGAGAGCAAGCAAAGCGAGTCGCAGAATTCGAACAAATATAGTCAGCGCTCGTGTTGATTGGCTCTCGAGAGCGCAATTAGAAATGCATCGCTTATCCATGCGACGTACTCGATTTATTTATTATTTTTATGCTCTCCGAAGCCTCTTATAAATGCATAATACGACTCGCCTTTTTGCAGGTCTACTCGACGATGGCGCAATTGGTACACATGATATACGATGGCTATCGGGACCTGATGAACAACAAGAGCGATCCCAGGGTCAATGATTGGTTCTTGATGAGCTCGCCCTTCCCGACGCTCTGCATATGTCTCAGCTATGCCTACTTTTCCAAGGTCCTCGGGCCCAAGCTCATGGAGAATCGCAAGCCGTTCGATCTTCGCAAAGTCATGATCTGGTACAATCTTTTCGAAGTCATATTCTCCACTTGGCTTTTCTACGAGGTAAACTATGCAAGCAATTATGAATTTATCTAGAAACAAACAAATAGATGCAGCAGTCGATTTTTTAATTTTTCGCTGCACAGTGTTTAGTGTCCGGTTGGGGTGGTGATTATTCATTCAGATGTCAGCCAGTGGACTACTCGCAGAGCCCGAAAGCAATGAGAATGGCTCGAGGCTGTTGGTGGTATTACTTCAGCAAATTCATCGAGTTTGCAGACACGCTATTTTTCGTTCTTCGGAAAAAAAATGACCACATATCGAATCTGCACGTGATTCATCATGGAATCATGCCAATGTCCGTCTGGTTCGGCGTCAAGTTCTCGCCAGGTAAAATCAACTCCCATAACTCAGCATTGAATCTATTTTCTTTACCATCGAGTCTCCAGAACTTTTTTCTCTAATTTATATAATTTATCTAGACGTTGAAACTTCTTTTTATTCAATAATGCAATTGCCTTTACAACTAATTGTAAAAGAAAATGCTCTCGATTGTCCCAATTAAATCCCGATCCTGCGATGGAAATTCCAATCTCCATTCGAAGGTGCTTAATTGACTGTCAATCGAGTGCGAAGAATTTTTCCGTTCCCCATCTAGTACAAAGAAGTTATATCATGTTCTTTCGTTCTGTTGCAGGCGGTCACAGCTCGTTCTTCGGCTTGCTAAACACGTTCGTACACATGGTCATGTACACGTATTACCTGCTGGCCGCTCTTGGCCCTCAATTACAGCCCTACCTCTGGTGGAAGAAATACCTCACTTCGCTGCAGATGATCCAGTTTGTGCTGGTCATGATTCACGCCTTCCAATTGCTCTTCATCGAGTGCAACTATCCCAAGGCCTTCGTCTGGTGGATCGGCATGCACGCCGTACTCTTCTACTTCTTATTCCGTGACTTCTACCGACAAGCTTATAGCAACAAAGTCAAAAGAGCTTCGATCGAAGCTCAAAAGAAGAAAAATGCAGCGGCAGCAGAAGCAGCTTCGACGAATGGCCAGCGAAAAAGTGGCCAAAATGGCACGGTCTATCCTAGTCAATATAAAATGGCAACTGCCTACGTATCCGATAGTGGCATGAGAAACCGAGTATTCATCGATAATCGAAGCGATTACAATCAATAAAGTAAAAACGTGTTTTCATTTTGATTATACGATGATATGTATTAAAAAAGAAACAATTGCTACAGGTGTTAGTTGTTTTTTTTCTTTTCTTTTTTACATTTATTTAATATCTCATCTGACAATGCGCGAAATAAAATGCGAAATTCGCATTCAACCAAGTATCGATCTCGTCGGACTGAACTGAAAAAATAAAAATTGGTTGCAAGCTCGCAAGAATTTAAATTTCACTCGTGATTTCATGAGAAAAAGCCGAAACAAGTGTTCCGCTATTCAATAATTTTGTTCACTATGAATATTATATTAATTATGCAATTTTATAAAAAGTATGATGTTTGTATATATATTTTTTTTCAATATGAGTGATTGATAGTTGTGCGTGTGTTTGTATATTTATTATGGAAGAATGCGATACTTTATTGTTAAGTTTGTTCATATTGGCATCCAGTTTTTGAATATAATTAATTGTAAACAACAGCGTATTTAGAATATGCATCGAATATTTCTAATTAGGAAGTTTAAAAATAAAAACGTCTAAAGGTTTTAATTTTTAAATTTTTTTGAACAGAATGTTTTATCATTTTGTTCAAAATTACTAAATATATAAACAAAATATTTTTATAAAATTTTTTGATAATTTTATAAGTTCTTAAATCAAGCATAAGCCTACTTTTATAAATGCAAGGAGGTATAATTAATTTAAATTATAAATGTATTTACAATTTATTCAGAATAATTTTTTTCTATTATACAATAAACCAGGTCCCAAAGTCAATTTTCCAGAAAATGAAAATATCATCTTTCATAATCTGAATATTATGAAAATATTTTTACTATGCGAATTCATCACTGCAAAACTTATTCATTAATTTTTTTTTACGATAATAATTTTAGAACAGAAGACTTGAGACACTTTCGTCAAACATGTTACCTTTTACATGTTACCTCAACGAAATTAATATGATTGCGTACTGGGTTTTGTTTATTGAAGGAATTCGTAAAAGACTTCATAATTAGAGCAATTATTAGTAAAAATAAATTCAAAACAAATACATTCACTAAATAGAAAAATCTCAATAAGTTTTTAAACATATTTGGTAGTTTAATCATGTTATTTGTAAGTGTATATTAACAAAATATAAGTGTTATGGTTATTTAGCTTTTAATAGCAATTGCAGTGAGAGGTAATGATTGTTTAAAATATCGTTTAATAATTTGAACGTATCTTGATTATAAAATATTTTCATGCTTTATTTAGTAAGTTAATTAGAGAAAAAAAATGTTTTTTCTAAAAATCAAAAACAAAAGCTAGATTCTATTTGTTTACTCTAAAAATAAAAATTAAATTTCATAATAAAGATGTATTTAATAAATGTTATAAACTTAATAATAATATCGTATATTTCTTTTTCAAGGATACACAGCTCAATAAAATGCTGATTTTTTCAGAATTACTTTTATCATAAATAACTATTCTCTCATGGGAGATAAAAAATAATACATTACGTATTAATAATCAGCGCAATAATAAATATTTGTTGTATTATTTACCTCCTTCAAGATCTAATTCACGCATCTAAACACACATAATATTATCATCATCTCAAACGTGTGAGTGTTGTGAAAATCATCTTCACTATATACAGCAAGAGATATTCACAAAGAAAACTTTTTGAGCCTCTTAGCTTTTTTTTCTTGTGAGTGAACTTTTTTAAGTTTTGATTTTTTTGTATACTTTCACAAACATTGAAAAGGGCTGAGCATGAATGATTTTTACTATATTTGCATTCAATTAATTTCTACATTTTTTTGACAAAGTATATCATGTTAAAAAAATATGCTTTATCAAGTTATCGCAGTATTGAAAGTAGTCGTTGGCGCGTACACACTTAAGTAGACACTACTATACATAAAAAGATTGAATACCTCACAATATAGGTCCCACTTTTTCATATTGCAACAATTGTTTTTGTGTGGTAAGATTAATTGAGCTTACTCCGATCATTATTGCATTGAGAAGAAGTTATGAATAGATGAGTTTATCTCTTCCAGATTTTTCCTTTTAGGTTCATTTTCACTGCTTTTTATGAACTTCTACAACGTTTCCAAGATAAACTTTTCTTCTTTCCATTCGTATTTCTCGAAAAGTTTTATTTAATGTAGATCAAATATAAGGATACATTCATTAAAATCTTATGGTATTGCACTTTCTTTGTTTAGTCATTTGAAAATTTTTTTTCTATTCATAGAAGGTACATCATTTATAATTTATTTACATTAATGTCGTATAAATTATTTTTTATATACATTCATGAAACTCAATTGAAAACTAATTTTCTCAAATATTTATTGTTACGTCTTTTTCATATTTTTACTTATTTTTTAACAGTTACAAAAAATCATTATTAAAAAAAAATCGAATAGTCGTAGATTTGACAGCAAAATATATTTTACTCGTTTCGAAAATTTATGATTGCGTACTTAAAACAATTGAATAAATTTTATTGAATAACAATTGAATAAATTGACTAAAAATTGGAGGTGTTTTTTACATTTATTGATTATTATTGATGTTTTACTTTGTCAAGGCTTTATAGCTTGAGGTAGTTGAAACTTAGAGTCCCTCATGAACTTTTGCGTAGTTTTTTACATTATAATGAAATAGTTCAAGAACACCTATATGATCCTGAATTATAATAAGGAATCATAAACATTATTTCAAATTAATGAATGAATAATTGATCATTAATTATTCCAACGATTTGATATTTAATAAACTAATGCACTCTGTCTTTGTCAGAATTTGACATATATTTTTGACGAGCAATACATTTATCTCTTCCAGAGAATCACCAAGAAAGCCTTTGAGACCTTAAAAAACTAAAAATACACAAACTGATATTTATAATCAAGGTTTCTTTTTTAATTATAAATACTTGTGTAAATAACTTTAAAATATAGATTCATACTTCATATGATGATTTTTCATGCAAAAAAACGAGAAAACTGTAGGCTTATGGTCATTCCCCTTATTATTCGTTGAATAGCTTTTTTCGAAAAACACATAGTTTTTGTTGAGAAAAAAATACAATTTTATAATGCATTTAAAAAACAAAGTATTATTAGTATCATCGCTGTTTTTATATAATATACCATCGTTGCTTTAGGCACAAATTCGCGAACTATTAGCATTTCTGTGAATTATGAAATCATATAAGTAATTACCATAGTATAAAACTATCTATATACAAAATCTCCCAACCCGAGGGCTAAGGGCATGATAACGGAAAGTTTTTAGTACGCTTTATATGCAAGTAAGAGATCTTTTAAGAATAAGACGAAAGACGAGTGAAATATTCTGTTTTTTTGGTTAAATATAAATCTGTTCAGGCACCACGAACCATGTTAACTTTCCACTGTGTTGTCCTTGAACATTTTACAATTAATAAAAAACGTCGCAGAATAGAGCAAGGGGTTTTCGCATGTATTGTAGAACACAAAGAAAGCATCTTTTTTCGTATTTTCAATTCATATTATGCACAACTATATTTTAAGCATATTTCACAATCACACGTTTAGTTTTGATTTATGTATAAAAGTTATAATTTTTTTTGCTTTTATTACTTTTCCTTTATGTACAAATCCATTTGCGTAAGATAAGCCAACGATGTTGTCTGATCTTTCTCTTTGTCTCATGTCACTTTCCGTAAATGAATTTTGCACTGCTCTTGGCGATGTTAGTCTTTGTACCTAACGATAACTTTTATGCTCTGCATAATTCATTATGTATATTCTAAATTTCCGTGTGGTTTTAGCTCATATCACAAAAACGTTTGTGCGTTTGATAATCTATATTATTCAAGTTTTCAAAGCGTTTCTGTTCTCTCTCGTTCATAAAAAATAAAAAATGACACTGTCGTTACTTAAAAACCCCGCATAATTTGTGTAATAAAACCCAGTAAATAATATTTCGCTAATTTACACCATCTCACGTTAAGTGTGTAATTGATAATGTGTATTTGATAAAAGTGGAAAATATGTCGAAATTTAATAATGTATCTCATTAATGATAATCAGTCATAGTCATTCAATCGAAGTAACGACAATTTACTATTCAACTCTTGCACATGAAAGAAGATTCCTTTCGACTTTTACTGAGAATATCGCGTCATTATTATTTTCTGAATCTATATGATTACGACGAGAAAGTACAAACATTCGCATATAAACTCTCTCGCAGTAAAAATGCCAAAAAATCCGGTTTATACACGTGTTGAAAGCACAGAAGATTAAAATCCAAGGCGCGAGCTTAATCATAGTGCAAAGCTCGCTAATATATTATTCACCCCCGCGTTTAAGTGAAGTTTGAGTTCAATAATTATTGAATGCAGTTGGTTTTTAGTGCCATGCAATAGTCTTTTGAAAATGCATATATTGCTATTGTTGCTAATAACTAGAAAACTGGAGTTGAAACTTGGAAAATTTTTTTATTTTAAGTACTAAAAATTAACTAATGCAGTTTTTGAATACAATATTTTTTGTACCAAGCATAATATCATTTCGAACAATTTAATATCATACTAAAGTAGCCAGCTTATAAAAACTTTCAAATACACATAATTTAAAAACATTTTAAAATTGTATGCGTTAAAAAAGTTTCAATTCCTAAAAATAGAGTATAAGCGGTTCTCATAATAATACGATCTAACAAAATAAACCATTTTACAAATTCGAATCTATTTACAATTTGCGAACGAACGAAGAGTAGCGTGAACTTAATTTGAGGGTGAAAAATTACATATAATTGTGAAAAATGCATAAAAAATTATCAAAATAAACATCCGAGTACGTGGTGTCAAACTACTCGATGTCGGAGCTAAAATCGTTCTCTGTAAGACGCACAATGTAAAACGAATATTAAAAAAAGAGGTACATAATAAGAAAGTAATTCTTGACTCTCGTATATCACATCGCATACTTATAATCCACTTTTCACTAAACTACGTTACATTCATATTTTATGCATAATTATTTTTTAACTACTAAAATATAATTTAAAAAATGTAATAGTAGAAGGTACTGCTACAGTTATTAAGAAATTCAATATTTTGTTCCGTTGATAACGCAATTAATAATAATATATGCTCACTTGTACGATCTTTTGAATATTGGCACATTTCTTCACTTTAAAATAATTACATGTATAATATATCAAACGTGTCATATATATATTTACAACCACTTTTCTTTATTTTCATTTGTTCTTGTTATTATTGTGTAAATTGATATATAACTTTACAAATGCATTGCACTCTACTCGATCCTTAACGTCTGTTCGCGTCGCTAGCGCGAACGAGCCAAAAGATTCATTTAATGCCGCCTAGACACGACCGCACGATACAAAACAAACAAACATTAACAACAATAAAGACCTATTTCACTAGAAAAAAAAATTGGAAGAAAATGAAAAACCGCCAGGCCGTCTTTCATGATCAAAAATTACTATCAACTATTTACGCACGAAACACGAAAAATCTTCAACAAGGGACAGATCGACGTTTACGTATACCCGCGCTTGGAAAGATAAATACAAGATTTAAGGCAATTATATATCGACATCGACGACAGCAGAACTGCAGCAGCTTCGACCATTTATACATACTATAAATACATGCTGTATGGGATTATGTGTTTTATACACATACGCCTTTATGTACGTACGAAAAATTACTATACGTGTATTGCACTGGTACAACTGAGATTTTGCTTTTTTCTTTGTATCGTTTACATATATAATGCGTCAGCCACTGTATGTGCGTGTGTGAATGCCTAAATTATAATAGGCCAGTTTTTTCGCTATGATCCTCGTAGAGAAAAATGAGATTGTCACGACGAGGCGTGCGAGGAGGCTAATCGCTCGCGACAGCGGCAGCTGCGAATGCGGGTTTCCTCAGATTCAGGCCCTCCGCCGAGGCAATGCTCTCGCCCTTGATATAGTAATCGGCCGCATCGCGTCTCCGAACTCCGTTGCCGTTGGCGTAGCTGCTGCTACCGTTGGTGATTTTTCCATTCGATGCTCCGTTGCTGGTAGCAGTGGCAGCCGCTGCTTTGGCAGCAGCCAGAGCTGAGGATGAAGCAAGATAAATCATTTTATCATCAAATAAGGTTGCGGAACATCGAGCAGAGTCATGAATTTTTGCGCTAATCAACTCACCGGCGCTTCTCTGCTTCTTCGAGGCGTAGCTCTGCCTGTAGAAGTCACGGAAGAGGAAGAAAAACATTACGGCGTGCATGCCGATCCACCAGACGAAGGCCTTGGGATAGTTGCACTCGATGAAGAGCAATTGGAAGGCGTGAATCATTATGGCGACAAATTGGAGCATTTGGAAGGCGGTGAGGTACTTCTTCCACCAGAGGTAGGGCTGCAGTCTCGGTCCCATGGCGGCAAGCAGGTAGTACGTGTACATGACGATATGCACAAAGGTGTTGAGCAGACCGAAGAAAGTCGAGTGGCCACCTGTGAGAGAGGATCGTTTTGCTCCGTTAGTTGTGAAATAAAGATTCTTTCGACGTTTAAAGAAGCGATACAATTGTTTCGAACCTGTTATAAAACTTTTGAAAATGTGTGTGTATATAGGTGTGTGTGCGTGTGTCAATCGAGTTACGCGAAAGTAGTGCTTAAATTATCATATTATATCATACATTGTACTGAGGGGAAGATATTAAATTCTATAAATGACATCATTATTGTGCAAGTAGTATCGTACTCAAGCATATTATTTTTTACTTTCTAAAAGCATTTAATTACGAATATATTGGCAAAACGATTTCACCCATAATTTTTTCAAAAAATACATTTTTTTAAGTTCATTCACGCGCAATAATTTCGAACGTGTAATACGGTTAAGTTCCTGCTAAATCATTGGCATTAACATTGCAACACTCGATTAACTGTATGAATTGATTATCGATAGATTTTCCACACCGTCTCATACAGCTTGATTAAATTAGCCAAAAGAGTCGGTGTACTTTCTAATAATACGAGTTTTCAAGTCGATTTGTAAACGAGCATGAATTTATAAGTGTTTCACGCTTGATTTTTTTACAAGAGTAAGTAAAAATCTTTAAAAAGACAAGAGCGATTCTCACCTGGTGTGAACTTGACACCGAACCAGACGGACATCGGCATGCATCCGTGGTGAATGACGTGCAGGGTGGACACATGATCATTTTTCTTGCGGAGTACGAAAAATATCTAAAATAATTAAAGGCATAATGAGTGCGTTGAACTCGAGAATTAAACTTGTTTTGTTTTCAGTAAAATAGAGCTCACCGTGTCCATGAATTCTGTGAATTTGGAGAAGTAGTACCACCAGCTAGCGTGAACCATCTATTTTTTCAATCGAAGAAATAATCAATAAGTAAAGGTGAATCGTTCTTAAAGTTAAGATGTGAAAAAAGACAGCACGTAAGACAACAACTTATATTAATTTTATTTGCAATTATGCTAGTTAAAATCCTTGAAAAAGACGATCGTCATATGGATACATGTCAAAATATAATTCACGAAAACTAGACATTCTTCTTCCATGTGATTTTCGTACTTTTTGCTAGTTTTTGGTCAAACATTAAATTTTATTCACACAAAACAGTGCAAAAAAAAACCGGAAAAAAAATAGTTTGTCATGCTAAGAGTCGGTGAGTGTGTGCCACTATTGTCATGTTGTAAACAAAACAAAAAACGAAAATATCGCACATGTTTTTTTTTCTCAAATGAAACGTCAACGCGATTGAGTCATCTGCTGTTTTGAATATAAATTCCACAAAGTCGTATGGCAATGTATGTCTCAAAAAAGACAATACAAGTATAGAGTTTAACTATAATTGGGCTATGCAGTACTTATTCAAGTGTTGAACATTTCAGAACATTGAGGAAGGCGCTAATCGACATTTTTCCCAACTTTCTGCGCGAGAAGAGCTTCAAAAGCGCTATTACGAGTGTTACAAAAAGAGACGTGGCATATTGAAAAAGTAATTGAGTAAGCCCGTCGAGCTGACAACGGAACGATTAGCCGCGAAAGTTTTCAATCGATCAATTTGTTCTAGATTTTATTACATTATGTATCATTCAAGCTTGTTATGTTTAATCGCAGCCACGAGCATATTATCAGAGCTGATTCAATTTTAGCGTCGATCATTGCGTACCCATGATTTTTGATTTCTCTCGGACGAAATCGCGCTCCGAAGTACTAGTGTCGCAAGTTTGTGTATGTATCGAAGTCATTTAAATTGATTCGAATTCGACGAAAGATATATGATACGTACTTGGGGGAAAAAAGAGAAAGAGCCAATATTACATGCCACCAGAGCAAGTAATAATCATTGCAACAGAGATTTGAGAGGCAAAGTTGAAGTTTTTTTGGTAGATTTATGTATTGGCCGAGCGGCTGTATATTTTATGGAAAAATCGATTTTGTGCTATTAATTAAAAAATATAACGTACGCACGATACACACGTAATACATAAGGTGCGCAATCGATTGGGGTCGATGCAAGCGCGCTATTATCAATCAGCCACGGTCAACGACATTGTCCCGATTTACTTTCAATTTTCATAATTTTTCGGCTATGAGCTCGCGCACATATATATCGGGGGATTGACGAGGGACAAAATTATCTATATTTCTTAAAACGACGACGTACCGTTAGACCGGAATATCGACAAAAAAATAACGAGTTTTCGCGCCGGCAAATCAGGTCAAACGCGTGAAATTCTTCACAGAATATGAGTGCATAGGCGCGTGGCGCATACCGGTAACACGCAAAGTCAAAATTGGTTCACGAGGCACACGTGGCATTATGTCACACACATCATACATCATGCATACAGTGGCGAAACGTCGCGACTAGGTGTACTTACGCATACAGACTGTATGCGTGTGCGTTTCTGCGCTGCGCAAGTGCATGTAGCATACCCTGACACCCCACGTTAACGATGAGGTTTTTCGACTGGATCCGATATGTAGGTGAACCGTATTTTGACTCATTTCTCCCTCCCTCGTTCTAATGCTCTTGTGCGCAAGAGCAGCAGTAGACAGACATTTTTTTTAATCCAAATAGCGGTCTGGATTTTCTCGTTTTTCCGGGCTCCGTTTAATACGTGAGCGAATTTTAACGATGATTTCAGCATGCCGCTTAATAGCATTAACAACCTTGTATCTCTTAATTTCGCTTTTATTTAAACATTGTCAATTTTATACACGCGATCGTTACTTTGCGAGTAATGAAAATAAAATGCTTTTTTCTGCAAACGGAAGTAAGCTGTACGATTAATTTGTCCATTTTTTGTCAGTTAAGAAAGTAAACGTCTTTTCGTGTTGAAATAGGTCGTGTCTATTTATAGGGTGGTGCAAACTAAAATTATTGTATGAAAGTAGCATGCATATTGATCAGTACTGTGAAGGCAAAGTGTGTGGTATTTGTTGTAAAGAAAGAAAAAAAATTGACAGCCAATGGTTAGTGTTTCTCACCTAAGCCCCGCAACTAGCAATTTCAATTATAAGAAAAATAAGCGAAAAAATTACTCTAAATAAAAAGCATACAAGTGTACAAGCAATGTTAGTCTAAAAAATGAACCAACTATTACAAAATAATTTGCAAATGTTTTTAAATACATATATTATTATGCAGTCATGATTTCACTGCTCAGTGCAGTATTTATGCATAATATATTGAAAACATTAAAAATTATTTCAACCAGATATTCTGGTTATAATTTCAAGATCATTGACCAAAGATTCACAAAGACTCGAGCCAAAGTCTTTATAAGAGTTAACCACTCTTGGGTACACATCGAGGTATAGATGCAAATGTAGATACGGCGTCATGTGTGAACATTTGAAAACTATTATGAAGCAATAATACGTATAGACATGCACGTTTATTTAAGTGTACAGTACATTTTCATCTTTGCTACTATGTATGTGCGGCAGTTCAAATTAGTCAAACGAGAGACACACAAACCATTAATCTCTGTTAATGTTGAAGCAAAACGACACTGCAACTCACAATTAGTTTATTAAGACAGAAAAAATGAAAAAACGTGCATACAGCGTCGTACTTAAATTTTTTCCACATCAAATTTTGAGATCATTAGAAACACATATTCAGACAAAACTACAAGTTATCGGAGTAACCCACCCGTAATACTTGGGGCCGATCGCTGTAGTCAACCGGCTGACATCTCAATGAATAATCACCCGTCAGCCATCCGCTCATTCCTATCTGCAACCACAACCGTAATACCAAAAAATAATAATCATTTGAACCTTTTCCACGAATTGGCGATTGTATATAATGTCGAACAACTAATTGGTACTCAGCAGCAGTAGTTTTATACGAGCAATCATTGTCTAAATAGATTGATCATTACACAAACTATACATATTTGTTAATGGTAATATTGATACCTTCACCTCCACTACAATCTTGTGTATTTCCACAGACGATACAGATAATGCATTCTCAATAATAATTTTAACCTTCAGGAGGGGTTATACAATGGAACCAATGGAACTCTCACTACTTTAGGTCCTTGAAGGAGATGAGGATGTGTGGATTGTGGCTGTCCAAAAAGAATACGAACAAGACTAAAGTGTAGCGATGCTCTCGCGCGGGACCGTTTAATGAGCTCTCGAGACGTGTTTAATGCGTATTATACTTTTTGTTTGTGTTTTGATTTCCGCGTGGACTGCAGCCTTGCATTTTTACGAACCATGCGGTTCGATCAAAATGAGAAAAGTAAAAGTAGGCAGCCGCAGCATCGCTTAAACAGCTTTTAACGTTGCTCGTATTCTATCCGAACGTTTATCTTTGTACCTGCTGTATTCAGTTTATAAAATTTGTTCCATGAACGTTATATTTCATAAAAGACATGAAACCATTAAAAATAATAAATAATTTATAGTATATTAGGATAGCGATGCGTATAACTTATCCCTGTATTCTGAAAAAATAATGTTAATTATGTATAAGTAAGTATTGGACTTTCGGGCTAAGCATCGTCTAGTACAAAATTTAATTGATTCGCCTGGAATATTAACTTGATATTCTAGCGAACGTAAATTGACAAATTTACAAGAATTTTTCACGTCTCGAACTGCGTATAATTGTTGAGTTATTATAAATTAGTCTCACCGCGAGGCTAAAGCTGCTCAAAATTGCCTCAGAGATACAGCGTTGCTCGTGGCTCAAAAAGAAGCGATCACGGCGTTACATCATTTCAATTGAGTGGGAATATATAACCAAACGTGCAAACTTTTCCACAGTTCTGTACGCGAGAAAACAAGTCGTTTATTTATATTTATTTTTTACTTGATTGTCGTCGTGAAATTCCACAAGGATGAATAAAATTTTTCCCTTGATCCAGACATTGACCGGTTTAAGGCCGGCAATGCTTTTTTGTTCGCTTTCCGTTATCCGACACGCAACACACGATTATATGAGAAAAACGTGATTTGGCACGTGATGAATAATTTTTTCTTTTTGAGAACGACGGAACAAGCTCATTATTAATATTGTATTTACATTCATATCACTGTGAGGCATCAGTCATGTCAAAGTTTGAGAGACGATGCGTAACCCAATAGTCATTGTTAATTTTAGTACCTGTAACAATATTAGAATTAGTAGGCAAGATGGTTCTTTGGTCATCGAACCAAAAAAAATATACCTTAATACATCAATAGGGATAAAAATTAAAAAAGGTTAGTAAAATAGAATATAATTACAACATAATGCTAATACTTGAATTGAAGGCCAGTGCTGCGTTTGCACCAGCTTTTCTACACCAACCCTTCAGAATTATAATCAAAAACCTTCATATTTCTCACAGTACAGATAGATGATAAAAAATGAATGCTTTTTTTTTAAAATGAAATCATCCAAGTTCATTGGGCACACACATAATTTTGACGTGTATGAGAATCGTATATATAATCGTAAATATCTAGCTGTCACCGTCACTCCGAACTTATTTGAATTTTATTTTGTAAAATATACTCAAAAGTTACGATAATAGTCTGAAAATAAAGAGTCATGTTATTGCCATTGTAGAACTCACCCTTATAGCTGAAGGACTGTCGGAATAATCCACTGGTTGACAACGGAAGCTATATTTTCTCCACCAGCCTCCCATGAGACACTGCGTTGGTAAAAGTTGAAATTTGGTTTGCTCGTTAGATTTTTTTTATTAATTACTTTTTGAATGTATCATTATTCAGTACTTCTAGAGAAAATAGTCGAGTAAAAACGATCTTTTTATCAAATAATGCAGGATACTAAACAACTTATCGAAATTAATCGTCATTACTCCTCAATTTTCAGTGTGTTTTAATTTGCTATAGATAGTTAATTAAAAGTTTAATTCAACAGATCATGCAGTTTTTCTATAAAACATAAAAGTGATAACACATATTTCTACGAAAAAATTTTGACCTGACAAAATAATTTTGATCCTGTAGAGATAAATACAAATCAGAATTTGACATTAATATTTATGGCAAACATCGATTAGACGCACGCTAAACTTGTACTGCTGCTGGTAAAAAGTAAAAACAATCAAGTGAAACGTCGATCTCGATCAACGGCGTTACTTACCTCGTAAAATAACCATGCTGAAAATATAACTTGAAAAAGATTATAAGCTATGAGGACGTTCTTGAGCTGGAAAGGCTTTCGGTTCTCCATGAGCTTGGGCCCGAGTACTTTGACGAGGTAGACATAACTCAAGCAAATCAGAAGCGTCGGAAACGGTGAGCTCATTAATAACCAATTCGTTGTTCGCTTGTCTGAAACAAAAAAACCATAGAAAATTTACCTATACAATTTTATAAGATTCAAGACGATACTGTATGTAATTGCTAGAACAGATCTTTGAAGTATAAAAATGGTTTCGACTTCCGTCTCTCGAAAGTGTATAATGCGAGAGAGAAACGAAGAGATAAAAAAAGAAATGATATGCGGAAAAACACCGCAATTCCGAGGGCGTGTATAATTTCAGGCAAATGCACCGAGCGGGCGTGTGATCAATGAGTAAAAAAAAAAAAAGGTAAAAGGAAAAAGAAGTCACCGCCGCGGTTTCGCGATTCCGCATATATATATTTACGCACGTACGTCACAAAAGGGTGAACGCACGTGCTCAATGTCCTGGAGCGAGCCATTTCAAGGACGCATGCCTCTGCCGCTAAAGTAACAAGCAATAAAAGGCGAAATCAGGTATGTAATTACATTACAAAGGCACTGGCTGGTAATGATCTGTATTGATGTATACATTTCTCGTTTCAGTGTAGCTAACAACGACTAGCGCACCACATGCACTGCAGTGTTAATTACTGAATGTGATTAAAGTAAACATTTTATTGCTTGTTTATCCTACTAAGTTTATGTCTATGAAATTTCACAGTTTCTTGAAAACTATTTCAAGTCAATTAATGATTTCTTGATGGATTCTTAAAGAAAAACGAATGAGTAAAGAAAGAGAATAAAAAATAGAAACCTTTTAACCGAACTTGGCCGATAATGATATTATACTCGCAGAGCATAATAAAATCATTACGAGTTGAAGGTCCCCATGCGCGGTGTACATCTCGGAAGATTGCACTGGAGGACAATTTTCATTCCATTAAAACGGAATTTTTCGTACATTCAGTCATCGTGTCGATCTTTCAAAGAATGCAAGAATGCATACGCGATGATGACGACGAAGGCAGCGAAGATGATGGATGCCTGTGTCTCATCGAATGCAATTGTTGACTTTCGCTTGACGTAAGCTATTATGCTGGCCTTTTATAAATGAATGAATATGCGTTGTGTTGCTTTTTTCGCTGTCGTTGTTGTCGATCATAATTTGAAATCTCACGACACGCGAATAATCTAAATTTTTGCCGGTTGCAATGTGTACGCACTTATACGTAGCTTAGTTTGCACGTGTAGTTTATTCAAAAGTGAAATGACTCTGCAGATAATATGTATGAATTTATGTACATGTGTAAAATGAAATATGAAAAAATGGTTCATTAGCATTGCAACATCGTAATTAAACTTATTTAGAACGTGAGTTAGATATTCTGTTAAGAATTTTTCTTTTCCACGTCCCATTGCCTAATGTCCTGCCAATGATCCGGTGTTTATATTATATACAAGTGTATACTCATGCATAGAAAAATTCAAATATCCGATAGCCATCGACCTTTCTAATAATCTGTTTTTTCTCTCTCTTTCTGAGCTACATTATTTGAATCATAAGCGCGAGCGCGAGGGAGAAAAGCCAGCGTTTTTCGTGGAAAAAACCTAATGGACGTTGCTTATTACGATTTTGCAATTTTGTAACAAAAAAATACATATTGTGCACTTAAATACACACGTTACACAGACTTTGCAATTAATGCGTTTACTGCCCTCATAATTTTTGCAAAAGTGCGCTCATCTAAATAGCCTTTATTATACTCCATTATGTCGGTGGGTAAATCTGCAAAAGATTTTCAGGAAATATTATACGCATGTTTACGCATGCTGCAAAAATTTTGCGTCGGCTCAAGTTTGTCTTCGTGAGGACGTATATACCGTTAAATTTAAAATCAACATTTTTTAATTGAAAAATACGATGTTAATAAATGCGGGCTAGTAGTACATTTTCTTTGCGGCTTAAATCTCGAACCCCATAAAAGCGGCAAAATATAACTCAGCATACGTTTACGTAATAATGGAGCAAATCTTGAGTAAACATTTAAAAAATATACATCTCAATAACGAATTCCTTTCGATAAGATCTCAGATCATCACTTTTACCGCTCGTTTGAGACAAATATTGCAAATTTTTGACTACTCGTTTATCAAATTGAGTCTGTGAAATTGAGCATGTGGTTTGTGCGAAATCGTTTATGCGCAATTAAATCAAAATTATAATAAATAATGTATAAATAAAGACGTGTTTCGACGTCTTGTGTCGTTTGTGCTCCGCTATGTGCATTATATATATCGACAAACTGGCACGTGTGCAAAAGCTGTGTATAAATTACGCGTAAAGCAGCGATCGCATTGTAATATAGGTATAAAAAATCACAAGGTAAATAGTCCACGAGGCGACGTCGTCGGAGCGCTCATATAACTTTCACTACTGTACCGCACAAGTCCCATTGAGCGATTGCAGGCAAATATATCTATATATACGTACGTTTGCAGCACGATGAATTGCTCATGCCCGCGAGAGAGAGAGAGAGAGAGAGACGCGCCTGTGCGTGTAACCCTCCATCGCAGGCGATTTATTCGTACACATCTAAACGTACACATGTACACAAATAATGTACTCGAGCATATATATATACGAGTACACGTCCTTGATCGAGAACTTGCGCTGCATATCAAATACGCGATACTCGATACATAAATACACATACGCCCGATTTATTCTCTACCTCATTCCCGTACTGCAGTTTCGTCTTTGTTTCGAGACTCGATTTGCAATTTTACTTTTTTTTCCATTCGATTTTCATTCAAACCACAACGTGATAACTATGCTCCGATTTACCCATTTTATGCGTGATCGGGCGCGATTCTCTCGACGAGCAGCTTGCTTCATTTCCCTCGCAAACGAGAGAATCGGTATGAAGAAAGAAAAACATTACAACTATATAAAAGTGGCAAGCGAACGATAAAAAACGGCAGACGAAAAAAATTGAAAAACAAGACTGATGACTGAAAGATTAAGAAGCGAAGACGCGCTACATCGTGGCTGACGAAAGTTGGCACTTTGCGCAAGCTATGTGGCGTTTCGAGGCGCGCGATCGAGGCGTGAGTCCTTTGTATATAACACAACGCGTCAAGTATATACAATGCGAAATCGACTCGCGAATATACAGTACTGGATTAACCGAGCTGCTGCAGCTCTCCTCCCCTCAAAGACCACAGACGACATAATTATGTCATTTGAACATGTTTTTGCAGCCGACATATTAATTATAGATGAAAATGGATAAAGACTCACCTGCATGTGTGTTTAGGATCTCGTGGAACCGGTCTACGTACTGCATGACGATCGACATCTTTGTGCTATTGTGTTTTTGATCGAGGACGCGAGCCGCTCGACGCACTCGATTTCAGTGGGGATCGTTGATAACGAAATGGATCAACCTGCCAAAGAGTTTGGCTTAAATTTTTCTTGCTGCTTCTTTTTCCACCCGGAAATGCGTCCTTCTGAAATTAACAAACGTGTCTCGGTTACTTTTACATTCGCAGCTATTATACAGAAAATAAGTTATAATGTGTTCATCTTATGTATATTCTCCTGGAAATGACAACATCTCTGACTCATGTACAATCGTAGAAAAAGTTGATCCTTCGAAAATTTCCACTTTATTGCTTTGATGAACAGTACCATGCAAAAAAATGTATGTCCTGAAGGTGGTGCGTAATCGAGATATAACATTGACCAGTCATAATAGTTTGATTGGGGCTATTAAATGAAATTTTTCTTGCTACCCCAGTAGAAACTGACCTTTTTTCATCCCGGCGGTCAAAATGAAAATGTTAATTTCTGCTGGGACAATGTTTATCAGCCTCGACTTTGCCTCGGCCGATAATTACACGTGCTCTGAGTCTTTCCAGTTTTTTGCTCCCTAGGCATGTAATATATATTATTGGATATTTTCGAGACAATTTTTTAATCGGTTAAAATCGATTTTTGTCATGAATTTTATAAAATAGTCTGGCACCTTACATATAAATACAATGTTATGGACATCAAAATGACTTTAATCGTAATTTGATCTAAATTAAGCTACATTTGCATTGCTCTCACTATTGAGAAGATTAATGATTCACTTTTTAGAGATACCTATTTTTCTTTCTCAAAGCTTCTTTTAATTGGTCGAAAGACTTTCCATACGGAGTCAAATTCACGGATCACTTTTTATGCAATATCATTCGTCAATTGTGAAAAATCGATTGGAAAAATCAAACAATAAATCGCTGCATGAAATTGATAAATATTAATCATCTTCGTGTTGTTGTTAGGCGCACTATGCATATTTCATAAAAGCGGTATCAAGGAGTACATGTGCATACGAATTCCATTTGGCAACCACTTTGGTGTCGTGATTTTGTTTCTTTTTTTCTTTTTTTTATGCAACTATTATAATGCCAATCAGTCAAGGTCACCACGTACTGTTGCTATTGCTGCTTCAGCTGTCGAGCGTCCCGAGAGCGTACATATGTGCGACATAGGTAGTTTGCACGGTCGACTCGAGCACTCGTAATCATCGGCGATTGGGTTTTATTTTTTAAATATCATCCATTTATGCAGATCCGATAATCTGACGATAAATTATCTCGAGTAGAGCTAAGTTTAACCCAATCATACGATTTTCTCTTATTCACGAAGAGAAGCATCCATTGCAACAGTGAAATGGTTCCGAATAAAAGACGATGCACGCAATGCCAATACGTTTATCTCATCGTTTTCGTCCAACTTGATACGCAGACCGAAAGAAGATTACACGTAGCTGATGCTACACAGAAAATGTACATGCGATATAGGAGCTGCTGCTCGATATCTAATATAGTAGATTCGCGAGAGGAATATTGCAGGCGTATGAACATACAGGCTATGTACCGTCTGCGCACAATTACGCAATAAATACGATGAGAACGAGCGAGTCGCGTGCCGTGCGTCAAAATACACGACGACGATGATGACGAGCCGCTGCCATATTACACGCGACATTTTGTCACGAAAAAGACTTCGCAGAAGAGAACGTCGATTTCACTGCGACGACCCACTGCAGACAATTTCGATCGTGCAGCAAGCGCAACTTCACGAGGCACTAAATATTTTTCGACTTGCAATATACACTTGCGTGTCTAAATTGTTTATTGCTTAGGCGAGCAATTGATCGATAAAATACGAGCTATTCCAAAGATCTAATGGCAATCGATCAAAATAAATAAAAGAGTCTTTCGCGTCCGTTCGACGTTTCGTTGAGTGATTACTAGAATCAGCGATTAATAACTATACATGTTACTTTGTATTTTCTGTGAACTGTAGAATCATATTGTATTGTCAGAACCCTTCGATCAGCATCATCGTAAAACATTGACTCGACTCCACCTGAAATCTGAGCCTAAAATCAGCTAAAGCACCTTTAGCAGTCATATAAATGTATAAAAATTTAGACTATTCGAGATAATTCAGGGTACGTACGAAGCTTCTGTAATAGCCCAGTAAACAGATATATTATATACGAGCAGGAAAAAGAAGAAAATTTGAGAGAGATTTTGTGAATTAATCACTTGATCCTACAGCAAAAAAAATATCAATCGAACAAAAATCATGCGATGAACATCAATCGATGACAGTAGGTTGTAGAAAGAGAATTCAAAAAACATTTCGTAATATCAACAAAACGCGCTCGATATCCTGAATTCCCCAGAGCAGAGTCCATTTGGCCACTTTTCTCGTACGTATGTGTAGTGTTCAGCCATCGCTTCATAGCAATTTGGCTCAAAAACTCGAAGAAAGTCTTTGATGAATTGATCATCCGGACATTTAATCCATTTAATCCTTTTGTCTCGTTAGAGTCTTGAGAGATGAGTTCTGGTAGGAACGTTAGCAAACGTTAAACAGTCGCAACCAAAACAAACAATTCACGCGTTAACATTTTTTAATTTAACCTTCACCGGTATAATATAAATGAAGTGCATTCAAGTTGCAAAATCCTCGCGACAGAAAGAAAGAGAGAGGGAGAATAATGCCCGAGACGCACGTGTGTACGCATAATTGCAAAAATACAAATCAAGGACATCTAATCGGGGTCAGTATTTCGTCGGACTATTATATAACAGCTGCTGCTGTGACTGCTACTGTTATATACACCTGAAAGGAATCCATACTTGTGATACGCACACAGAGCGAACTGCACTTCCTGCTCTTGCTTACTTGCTTGCTATTTGCTTCGGGCGCAAATCCGAGGATAACTCAACTGGAAAATAGCATTTTTAATAGAACAATTGTACAGAACCGGAGGATGAATATGAGCAATTTTCCTCTACTCTTGTGATTCAAGTGAGCCCGAAATTGCAACAGTAAATAAATGAAGAAACGAAGAAATTTCACAGGTGTCAGTTTCGAAAGTTTTTTTCCGTTTTCAGAGCGATTTGCATCGCGAACAGTAAAAAAAAGTTATTTCTTCGTAAGGTGATCGAGCATCTTTCGTCAAGGACGCGCAACGATGAGCGATTTTATAAATTTTACAAATTAAATTGTGAAACTCTCAAAACGTGAACTTTAATCAAAATTATGAAAAAGAAAAGATAAACCGCAGAATTTAGACAATTTCAAGACTCTGAAATGCATTGTACAAACGGGATTAATAGCTTGACCCGATCATGGAATCACCGAGAAGTTTCCACTTCCACATAAAGGGAGGTTATTTAAGGTAAGCTCCTACTAGAAATGCTGTAGTTTAATGATAAAGGTATGATGACCAGTAAGGTAGAATAGTCGAATAAAAATCTTTTTTGCTATTAAAAATAGTTCGGATCCAAAACAATAGCTCAGGATAAACAGTGTTGAATTTGCAAATAAAATATACTGACCTTCATTGTTAGGAAATGATATGGTTTTTTCTTAAATAAGCGACAAAATGCACGTATCATCGTCATTACACATTAGAGCATAAGGTGTATATAGAAAAGCGAAAATGCACGTATTTTCTTCATGAAAAAGCAATGATATTTTCAGCTCTTTTGTGCCCATATGGCGTGGGTAAACACATTGCGTTGGACGATTATGCAAAAAGCACCAGAGACTGTGTATGCGTCTGTGTGAGCGCACGTTGCGGCGACACATTACACACGCTCGTATTATGGGAAAGATCGTAACCTTTTTTTTCTCTCCCTCTAACAGAACCAGAGACCTTTGCGCGTGAGATGTAAAAAATCAAGGTGATATTGTCTTTTTTTAAACCGACACTGACATAGAGGTGTCAATCAAAAAAATAAATAATTATTCGCACATTGTAAATAATGACCCTTTTGTCATACGTTATATATTATTTACATTACGCGTGAGACCCTGCACGTACGTACGTATATATCACAAGGAGAACAAGGCCCAAATTTAGAAGTTTCAATTGATAATGAAATTTGCGAGACTACGGGTGCACTCTTCAATATAGGTACGTAGTTAAGAATGCACAATCTACACACACATATGGACACACACGCACTATAACAGCCACCAAGATAAACCGATGAAAAAACAGAAAAAAATCAGAGACGCAAAGAGAGCGAGGATGAAGATGCTCGTTTTTCGCTCAGGCGCACGCGCGATTGGCATATTTATTGTATAAATGTACAGAGTAGCTGAAAATGCGTTTAATAGATGGAATTTCATCAAGGGTATAAAACGAGCATGTGTAGAGAAGCAGCAGCACGAGTGCAACCAACATATTTATTATATTTATGAGAAGAGAAAGACCTCAATGCACGAAAGGAGTAATTACTTGTACGTGGAGCTAAGCCGCGCTTGAAGGAAACACTGTATGATTATAATTAAAATTGTACAAAAGTCTCAAATAGAATAATTACTTTTTATCAGTAAATCTCCGTGTGTGAATATAGGCATGCGCCGGGGCAAAAAAGGAGGCTATTATAATTACTCAAGATTTTTCAAAGTGGCGAATGTCTCGAGTTGTGCTTATTAGTCAACTGTGCGCGCCAAAATTTACACGCTTGTGAGAAAAATAAAATAATAATAATAACTCGCTCGAATTCGTCGTTAGGCGCATATACGCCGATGAAGTGACTCATGCATGCAGCAGTGAAAGTATAGCACATTTTCATAAGCTGCACATTGTCTATTTTGTCGATGCACATTAACGTCGCGAATCTCCGTTGCAAAGTTGTTTTATGTAAGACGTGCCCGAGTGCAAACTATATCCGTAAGTAGTGACACCAAGGCAGGTGTAAACGGTACAGGTACTTGCTCTCTCTCGACTTTATCATTTGAAGTTCTCGAGCTTGGATGATACTTACGGCCTGTTGTTGGGCGCGCATATTTACGATAATGAGCTGTAATGGCGCTTCAACGCCACAGCAACAACGGATCTTGCGTCTTGCGTCAAATAACATTGCTCTATATGTATTTGTAAACATTACAGAATCCTATCCTATCAACATTTATAAAATTTTGATTACTCATTAATCTACGGTGTAGAATATTGATTGATTTTTTTATGGCAAAACCACAATAACACGCACTGCACCTTGAAAAATTAATTCATGTAGCTAACATTTTTTTCGAATCCTCTGTATGATTATATCAAGTTGGAATCACAGACAATGTTTATGGAAAAGAAGAAAAGATTGTTTATAGCTAAACGATAAAAGCTGGCTTTATTTAATAATCCTTTTATTAAAAGTATAATCGCACCCTCATTATCGTCTGAGGTGCGACTTTTTTAATTTAGTTCTGACTTAATGCAAGAAGAATTTCAAGTTGCAGTAGCCGAGTTCTTGAAGAGATAATAATTTTAATTTCCAACCAAAATATGTGTATTCTTAAACTTTGAGATTGCATTAGTGTACAAATATCGATTAAATTAGTTCGAGCCTTATACTGTCGCCTTTGATCAAAATCGAATAGCCCATCGAATATTAATTAGCCACGAAGCAATAAAAAGAATCGATCGGTGCAGAAAAAGAGAGAGAAAGAGACAGATGGAGTTCCGACCTAGACCCCGATATAGACAGTTGCGAGCGAGCGTTGCCCTCGACGACTGCCAACAGAATGAAAAGAATCGAGCTTCGCATGTAATAGTAATGGAGAAATATACTCGCGAGGCGCTCGCATGTGCAATAATGTATTATATCGACACACAAGTTTACGCAACGCTCAAATAATTGGGCCGCTCAAGAGCCCAAGTTCGCGACGATCGTCAGCAATATAATATGAATAACATTTTTCGCGCTCGAATTTTTTCCCTTTACCAAAAATATGAACCGTGCTTTGCTGCATAACTTGATTTATTCGCGACCGAAGAGTATGTAAACTTGCATGAAAAAGTAGGATCTGAATTATTTTGCGAGAGCTTCGTGACAATAGAAAATCAGTTCCAATAAAATTGTCGCTGCAATACAATGGCATCTCTTTTTCTCCCTCCGCGTCGAGGGTGAATGCTTAAGCTCGCTCGCTCGCTTTTACGCTTGCAACGTGTGTGCTGCGTGCCCTGTCAGATTTCCGGATTGTACAAAAAATGGAATTAATTTACTAACATTAGAGATGGATATTAATATAACTTCCTTATTTTTCCGCGCATATCGTTTTTTAAATAATCACGCTTCAATTTAATTTTTTAAAATGACCTTTTAGCGTCGATCATGTAAAAAATTCACCGACGCAATCTGTGGGAAATAACTCAATCTGTTACCTAATGATTACAGATGATCACTTATTATTTTGATCGATTAAATTATTTCTAAATCTGAGTAAATGAAGCACATTAACAAAAAAACAACTACTTATGCAAATTTTTCTAAGAATCTTTACAGCAATCCACAACCTCATTTCCCGTTCTCTAAAATACTAAAAATTAATCATTTTATGCTATAAATTAGTATAATTAACGTTATTCAATATTTTTTCTTCCTATTTTGTATTTATAAATATCTCGCAGAAATAATAAAACAAATATTCGATTGAAGTGGAAAAGTAATGCAACAATGAAAAAAAACCATCACGAGCACATTAATGAACAGGGTAAACATTTAAAAGATGTAGAAGACAGTGGATTGAGTTTTCATTAGTATGTAGAAACTTCGAGCTACTAAGATCTCGTTTTTAGAAAATAGCTAATAAGATTTCAACTGATCGAATTTTTCATTTTATAATCAAAAGCTGACAACATGTATAAGACAATTTAAATTGTCAATGTGTAACTTGAAATTTCTTGATTATAGTTATGAGCATTAAATTTCTAAAGCGGATCGGTAAAGATATAAACATATTTTTTGCAGGGGAATTTAAAACCATTAACAAAGTTGTTTTTATTTATAAAAACGAGAGAAAAATGCAAAAAGATGTTTGCTTAAGCTATTGACACTGTGAGAATGGGTAATTCAAATCCATGAAACAACGAATTGAGATAATCACGACGAAGGATATTGCTAATTAGTAATTAATTTTTGTGGATCTAGCCCATATGTGTTGTCAAATATCTCACGCACTTGCGCGATCGTCGATATACACACACACGCGCTATAATAATACGAGTAACGAATTAGCAGGTGATGCATAACAGCGAGCTAAAGTAGCAGCCGATATCGTGGCTCATCATTTAAATTCTTCATGTTAATCCATTACAAACAAACGAGGTTATAGCTCGCACACACATACTGGTATATAACATAAAATGTGTGTACGCGTACGGCCAAGCCAGTAGCAGCAGCAGCAGCAGCAGCAGCAGCAGCAAAGGCAGCTCTTAATTACTCATTCTGCGCCTCTATGCCTGGCTCATCTTTGCATTATTTGTATACTCAAAGATGAATTACCGATGTTTCTCATTAAGCTACCACGAGGAGACAATGAGGCATATTGCAAAAGTGCGTGCGCGAACAAGTACTCCTTGGGTTAAATGGCGTCAAGCACTGGTCTCTCTCCCGATGCAGCTGCCACGCGAATTACACTAACAATCGGTAGAAGCTAATATCCGGAAATTCATCGGTATTCATTCGAAATTGACTTCCTACTATAAAAGCATGCGGCTGACAGAAGCCGCAACCTTGAACACGTCGACGAAATACCCCGGAGCTTTGCACGGTGTTCTGTATGGTCAAGTGGCGAATTGGTCGAGTGCAGGAGCACAAACGCGTTGTACATAATAGGGCGCGCGCCTGTGCACGTCGAAGCGATGAGCTTTAAAGTGAGTGTCAACACACGGAGCTGCTAAGCTATCCTTTATAAGCGTTGCGCAACGTTAATTGTGTGTGTCGATGTCTGCGTTTGCGTCTGTGTGCGCGCACGCCCGCCCAGCAGCAGTGATTAGAAAACGTCGTGCGCTCCAAGCTGTATATACATACATATGCGTGAGCGCGGCGAGCCTGTGCGAGTACACACGTACAATGCAGCACACAAAGCCACGAGAAGACAGAAGCGCGGGCGCGACATGTCACACTTACGCAAAAATGCGTGCCACGAGAGAGCTCACCTCGAATTTTTCATTCGAATAAAGATTATAATGGCGAGGAGAGAGAGAGAGAGAGAGAGAGAGAAAGAGAGAGAGAGAGTGATAGAGGAAGAGATCGATGGAACACCAAATTCGCGATGAATCACGCACGACGTCGCTACAAAGCGTTCTCTTAACTTTTTTATTTAAATGTTGCTGAATTGTAGATAAAAATCGCGACATGTGCCTGGATTACGCTGCTAGGAATACACACATAAAAATTATAGGAGCGTGATACCTGCGCAGAAATCCACAGGTGCTTAGAAATATCGCGCGTGGCATACATTATTCATGCCTGAGTCGTCTATCTCGACAATTTAATCGATATGGTCCAACATTTTCATTTTCACAATTAAATTATTGAAACTTCGTGTGCAAAACGAAGCGGCATGTAACCGATTCTTAAAGAGCTCCTTTTTTAAATAATAAACGTAGAATCCATTTATGATGACACTACGACAACTAAACTTACCTAACTCACGGAGAACAACACTGTATCGTCTATAGTCGGCATTAAAATGTCACTGAATGAGAAAATATTCACTTGCTCTAACTTAGAGTATCACTGTTGAATGTACATTGAGCCTTCGAGTCTGAAAAAATCGGCATATGACCTCGTCGAAAAGGCCTTTCAACTTCCGATATCTGCGTTGCGGCACTGAATTTACAAAAGACAATTTCTAATGGGCAAGAAACAAACCGATTGTTGCTTTTTTTTCAATATCAAACCTCCAGTGTACTTTATGTGTATGTCTGTGCGTGTATGTACTGCAAACGATGTAAACTGTCCAACGACACGCTCGTCCCACTGACTGATCGTTATGGAGCGTTGCGCATTGCTTTTAACCGGCGCGCCATGTTCGAGCGCGACACTGCCCACCTCCGTGCGCGCCTCGCACTATATACATATATACAGCACCTATATATAATACATATAGCGCACAGCATCGTATACATTATGTGTTCGCGAGCTGCCACGACCGCTCCCTACCTTATCTTTGCTCCTAGTTTTTTATTCTCTACATACAACTTTTTCTCCGCGAGAACGAGCCGAAGCGTACTTTGGTCAATCATCGCTTTTCATGAACAACGAGGACTTACTGCCACAGTACATTTTGGCTGTATTAAACAAACATGCGAGTATTTTTATTTTTTTCTCATAAATTCGACTGTTCTTATTGATCAAGCTCTTTTTCGCCAAGCATTGCCGATAACGATGCCCTTTAATCCGAATGAAACTTGCTACATTTCAAAGTTATAATTTTCAGATGAAAATTTTTTAAAAATCCAGTCCCACAGAGTCTCATAAATGTGTGCGTTATTATACTATAAAGAGAGTCTCGCAAGCCTAATTTTATTATATAGAACACAGAAGAGCTCAAAATTCTTTGCTGCTTATACAAAAAATAGTTGGCAACACCGCGCAGAGATCCATCGCGTAGAGGTATTATGAAATGAAAGCGTATCGGTGAAAAATCAAAAATGAATTTACAATCACGCGAAGAATGTCTTTTGAAATCTCTAGCCCATGAATAAATTGCCAATTAGCACACGTTTGTAAGTAATAATGGTGCAGAGAATAGACCAGATTCCTTTGATACTCCATGGAACCGACGGAAAAAGTCAATGTGACCAAAAAATTGACCCTTCGTAAATTGAAATTTTACTTATGTCATTTTAATTTTAACGAACCTTTTTTGAGTGATTAAGCATTTTACCAATGAGTTTGTATACGTCTGTCACACGTGTACAGTTTTTGTGAATAATTTTCCTTTTTCAATGAAAATATTTTTACTGAAACAATTGGTATAATGATATGTTCAGAAAGATTTTAATTTAGTACCAATAAATATTATTAAGAGAACAATTGAAATTAGACCAGTATTGAAAAATTCCAAACCCATCTACATGAGTATTTCAGAATTTTTTTACAAGTACTTCGAGATAAATTATTCAAACGTTTCTTTGAATATTTTAACAGGGTTTACATTTTTGCAAGTTTAATTTTCCCGTTATTTGAAAGTTTAATCAACTTGACTTTTGTAATGAATTTTTGCAAAATGTTACGTCGAAGCAATACATTCAAAAACAACTGCATCTTTAACCTCTCGATGTCACTTATACATTATTTCTTTCAAACGGTCCTTTATTTAGTATTGTGTATTTTTCGAGTCATTTGGAATTTTAATTACATTAATTATTCAAATTTCTTACAATTTTTTTGAATATTTTTTTCTTAACAGTATGATGAATAGATCTCAAAATTAGCGTAAAGTGTTATTTCCGGCTTTGAAATTATTCCCCTAAACAATATTAATTGATTATTAGCGAGCTTAAACGACTATTTTGGTTCTGATTAAAACTCATTGATTTTGCTGGCTCATGGTGAGACCGAGTGACAGGAATCATAGCAAAGAATTCGCAAAATAATTCTAGTAATTCTTTGAGAGGAGAAAACAAAGACGACTATTTAGCTAGTCTAAGCATATTCTTGAACATTTGCAGGTGTCAAGTTCGTAAAATGAAAAATTTTAATGAAATTGCATAATACTAATGTTCGATATACACTGCGTTTAAAGAATTAGCTCATCATTGGGAAAAATCGAAGTACAAAAATTGTAGAGGATGTGTATCGGGAAGTGCGAAACAAGTGCCAATGACATCACTCGAATTCCAACAATGACGTTTGTTTGGAGTTAGTGTCATGTCATTTCCACGATAGAGGCATAGTAGCACATCGGAAAACAAATTATTAAAGAAAGGCCTGTACCAACACATAGGTGGCCTAAAATCAAGACTTCTTATTTTTTAGAATGGTTGATCAGGACAAATGTTTATTATTAATTTCAGTGATTTGTGTAACACGACTTCTGGCACCTATTCAAGCGGTGTCGTTCAACGCGTTTACTTTCTCTACGAATGTGTACCTAACTTATTTCCCCTGATGACCCTCGATATGCTGTTATACAATAATTATTGTATTAAAATTTCACTATGTTAATAATGTTTCATTACAGATATACTAGCAGCTAGCTGATGTAATTAATTCTTATTGCATACTCTAAAATACAACTGTCACACGTTACGTTATAGTGTTGATTTAGTTAATTCAAAATATACGTGTTTCGTATTATTTGTAAAAGTTTATCAATGCATCCTTGATAATATTCTTACTTAAGAATAATAAAATTATATTTATATAATTCAATAATAGTATAACGTTTGACTCCTTCTGGTCTCAGTCCTTGAATAAAAAATGTCGTGGACAATCCCTATTTAATCTACAAAACACTCTTATTACGTTTATTAGCCAAAACTTTCACTATCCAATAGTTTAATTTCTCTTGGAGACTTGAACGAGGCTATTAACTATAAAACAAAGAAAAGGACTTACATTCGAGATATTCCATAATATTTAATCATACTCTTATAATCGTTTACCGCACAGCCGCTCAAAAATGTCGAAATATATTCCGCGAAATTAAATGCGTCTTAATTCGAATTGCATCTTTACTATATAATAACAATTTTTTATGCCACTCTGTTCGTTTCCACCGTCCACTTTGTTGACTTTTTCTTTGTCGCAATTCGCACGCCACGACTGATATTGTAATCAAGATTATATAGTCTACATAATTGGACTCATCTATTAGTGAAATAGAAAAACTACACGTAGAGATTTCTACGTTTGGAGCAGTTGTAATAGCAAAAAAGTAATCAACTATCGACAGGAAGCTAAAAATTACCAGCTAAATTATTTATTATTCAGAAGCTTATAATATTTGCAAGCTCGCAGTCGTGATTTGTGTTACAATGTAAAATACGTTTATGCGAGTTTTGAAATTTTCAAAATATCTGCGGCTCTTTTTTTACGTAATTTTTAATACAGAAAATCGTGGTCAATGTTGATCGTAATAGATGCTTGAATGAATTCCATATTGGCAATCAATACTTTTTTAGACAAAATCGTCTACTAAAACACAAGTGATTAAGCGTCAAGTTTCGCAAAGAATAACAAACTATGATTCGCAATTGCAGTCGCATTTTACATAAAATTATCTGAGAATCGCGTCGACGGTATGCAATTCGCATCTAGTCTTTCTTCAGATCCCGCGGAAAACAATAAATCTCATCGTTGAAGGATAACTCCATTTGAGAAACAGAGAGAAAGAGAAAAAACAAAATCTTTTGTTCGAGTGCGGGGTCATACTCGGCGCTTCCCTGGCGAGATGCCAAAAACTTGAGGCTTTGACTTTATTGTGTGTTGTTACTTGTTGCTTCGAGAATTTGATTTCCACCGATGTCGAATCAATCGTGAATAAAATTTACTTAGTTACGTCTCAAGTGTTTGCTCGTATATGCAGCGATGAGAGTCTGGCCCGAATCTGCTAGGCGATCACTCAAACTGGTTGAATTTAAATTTTAAATTCAAGACTCAAAAAACTTCTAATATACGTCGTAGTCTCCACGTGCTTCGGACGCGTGTAGCCTCTGGTCCTAAAGTTCAACCGACTGAATTTCATGTCAATGCAGCCATGTAATAAATTAAAATATTGAGCAATCTAAAAACATAAATAATAATTTGCCAATGAAACTTTAATGCTCAGCAAAAAATCACAAATTTTTCCATTTTTATAAGTTTTTTCGTCAGTGCGTCACCACTGCTGACGTCAAAGAGTATATACCTTGAAATTCAATCACCTGAAGAATTATTTTCAAGTGATTTCGGAAGGAAATTTTTTATTTTCCTCAACAGCGTACAAAATGGCAAAACAAGTGCGATCTGTAGAAAATAATAATCGCTTCGGGTCATTGAATCCCACAAAGCTAAAAATTATTTGTCTGTTGATGAAAGTGCCTTTTAATTTCTGGAAATCAAAATCACAAGTAACATCGTAATACTTAATATGACATCAGTCGGTACAGATTGTGACATAAGCAATCTAATTAATACCGATCAACATAAGTTTGTGTACCTGTATTGATGACAAGAACTTGGCAAAGACTCGCAACGGTAAATTTTGATTTTCATTGATCTCTTCTCAGTAGGGAGATCAATGGATTCATTGACCTTAGAAAGAACAAAAATCGTTAGTATTACAAAATCTCGTAATTTCCCATCGATGAATGTTGTAAACAGATTTTCTTTTGTACCGACTGTTTCCTAGCGAAAAAAACTAGTTAAGCATTCGGTAGTAGAAAAAGACTGCAAACAAAACTAGTTCTAACGTTGAGTGATTGTGTGATCAAGCCGGTACTATAATTGGTGCGAGCGAATAGTAATCAAACTTCAAGGCCTTGGCATACCGGTAAACCTGTCTTTGCGTGCATAATACCAATTGTTAATCCGCGAATTCGAATATTAAATATAAACAATATTTTCAGATTCAATTAGTGACTAAGAATAATCGTAAGAAGTTTAAAATCTTTTTACAGAAACGAAGTACTTTCTTTTCATGCCAAACTATCGTTAGAATCAAGTCTAGTAAGTAAAAGATATATATTCATATTTTCCACTTTCTTCACGTCTATAAAGTGGAATGAAATTCGCCAGAATAGGTCAAGAAATGATTTTATATCTCGAGTCGGAGCATTGTAAAATTGTTGCGGAATAATTATGTGCGTATATTTATACGCTTACAATTGTGAAATATATTACTTCGCTCGTAATAAGACGGTGAATTTTCAAGAACGCAAAAATTATACTTTCTCATGTGTTTGAATTGTACAATCGCTTGGGATTAAAAATATATTCGATTGATTTTACTAATTTGACCATATACTCTCGTATCAAATAATGTCACGGGATCAAGCCTATGCATTTTTGCAAGAGACGTTGATTTTTTTCAATTTATTTCTGATAAATTTGAAGCTCCTAACATTAAAGAGGCTCATCAATAAGAGCAAGCGAGCGCGAAGAACGTGTTTGGAGTACGGAATCCGGGCAAAGCCACTGCTGCACAGCTCAATCTTCTAGTCGGAAAGTCCTACTGTTTGGTGCGCTTTCTGACGTTACCATATATATAGTAAACCATGCTACGCTTTGAGCAGTTATTTGTAAATGATGTACTTCTCGAATTGTCTTGCACGGATCAGCGAAAACACTAGGTTACATTGTTCCGCTACGGGGAAGATTCCTCTATAATTCAGTTGCTTTCATTTTAGAACAAATTTTTGGCGTATAAAAAGATATCCCAGCTGTGATAAAATAAAATAATTTAGTTAAAGTAGAGGGATGAAAAATGATTTTAATATATGTGGTTAAAATCAATCGATAAACTCACTTCTCCTCACATTCTCAATGATACTGTGCTTGAAAGCATCAAATAATAAAATTTCAAAGTATATGCAGTTATGAAAAAAACCGCAGACGCCAGTTGCGTAAAACTGAGAAGCATTGAAGTGTAATTTTACTTTGTCTGCTTGGCGTATGAAGACTTTATTAGAAGTCGACTCTGGAAAATGAGTCACTTTTCATCGGAATACAAGACGTATACAGTTAGTATACGCGATATGAAAAATTTTCAATGGTATCTTTTTTGATTACACAGCTGGTGAAAATTTTGTAGTCCATCGAAAGAGTACGGAAGGTTGGATTTTAGCGCTGAATGTTCTTAGAAGGAAAATATCTCCAGTAATAAGTAATTATTTGTTTACCAAGCACCACATAAATATATTACGATAATAATTGTTGCGTGGAATTCTTAGATGAATGTGGGTATGTATATTATAAAAATGTTGTTTCAAGATAAATATAGTCTTTTGATTTGCAGCATTGAACTATGCCACAATGTAAAATTTTTTCTTTAACATCTGAATACTGTAAGAATAACTAACTTTTTATTAACTTTACAATGAATTATATGAACTAGTTAAGAAGTACTCTAAGTTTTTAATTTAATTTTCTCTTCAACTTTTCACGTTCAAAAAGTTTTAACTTTTTGTTCATTGACGAATGTCAAAGTTATTTTTAATAATGGACTTTTCCATACTTATGAAATAAAATATTAAATATTAAATTTTTATTGATGAAAACTTTCGCGTCGGCCATGTCGATAAAAAAAAGTATGCCAAAAGTTTTCTACAATGAGAAATCCTATTCAAATTTGGCTGAGTTGAATAAAAAAACATTTTTTTTTTTGTATTGAGCTTTAATTTTGAATCTACATGAATTGAGCCATTCATTTGATAATGAGTATTAATTTTTGTAACTGAAACTTATCATCAAAGTCCTTTTTTTATTAATGAAATATTCGTCATTAAAACTCGTGACAACCCGGTCAACAGTAATTCGACCTATAATCATTCATCGAAGAGAAATTGCGTTAAATGCCTCTGCGCCTAGACCAGTGCTTTGGCATTACGGCACGCGTGCCTCTGTGTATCTATATAGTATACACATTGGAGTTTCTTGGCATAGACTCATCGGCAGCGCTAGACACAGACGACTCGTAACACAACTACACCAGATGAATTCGCGCAGGCGCTATTTTAGCTCGCGACTCGCTGCGCTGCGATGATGCACGTGCAAAAGCTTACCCACACGTTGGCACAGTACATCATATATGTACACGCACGAAAAGAGCAAGTACGTTTGTACAGTCGATTACAGACACAATACACTCTAGCAGTGTGTCTGGCTGTTAGCAAAACTCTTTTACTATTTTTTTTTATGTACCGTAACACGCGCACCAGAGTCGAGAGGTACAACAACGTAGACGGCGATGACTACGACGTCCTCTTCCATTGTATACTCGAGGATTATTATCTGACTCTGATCTTGCTTGCTTGTACGCACACGCAGAGATATTTAATGTTCAAAGTTTTGAAAATATGCGAAAGAGAAGAATGGTTAAAAGAGGCAAGTTTTTGTGAAGCGAATAACTGTCACGAGGATAGGCTGTATTTTTTCCTGCACGCAGATGAAGCGTCGTTCATTTGAAGTTATATCAGAGTTACAATTGATAAAAGTACGCACATTGAAAACTTTACTCATTTTATTAAATACAAATGAAGGAGACAATGCTATTCATATTGCAAGCAGGATTTTTTATCGACAAATAACTTTTTAATGCCATGTACTTCCTAAGACCTAAAAAAAAGTATTGAGTTGAGCAGAAAAAAAATTTCAATACAATCGCGATAACAACGAATACACAGAAGCTCGAGTGCAAAATGTGTGTCACGGTTTCGATCGTCGCTTCGATCGTCAAAGTCGCGTTAGTTGTTCTGAAAAAGAAAAAGATTAAAGAGGCAGAAGAAAAAATAGGGAATGAAAAATGGTGTTTCCTATTTTTTCTTAAAAGTCGACACGGCATACGTAATAATTATGAAAAAAACGAGCTTTTCAACCAGAGTAAAAACTGCACAATACAGTGAAAAGCTGAGACCAGAATGAGAGAGAGAGAGAGAGAGAGAGAGCAGAAGAACGCGATCAGCTGACTGGGTTGTGCAGCAGTATAGCAGCGCAAGCGACCCATCCCATCATTTAATATACTCACGAATAGCAGCAGCACCGGTATACACGAATACACTGCTGCAATCTGGACTCGCCGCACAGATATAGTAACATCGTTCTGTCTGTCTCTTGGCACAATTCACGACGAGGTTATTTTTTTTTCGTTTTTGAGCGATTTTTTCTCTCATGAAATAAAAAAGCACAATATGTTACCTCTGCTGACCTGTTGATTCCGCAAGCTGATATTGGCGCGTCTGCAAGCAGGGCTTTTTTCAACACTTCAGCTCACGTATATAATAATATACGACGACGTGGGTGTGTAATAAATAATACGTGCGTAAAGAGCGACGATGTATTTGACACCGGGAGTCCTGCTTCTTATGGCACAAGACTCGTCTGCGCGCACGGCACGGCCTTCATCGCGCACACATCTCGTACGTAACTTGAACGCCGCCACCGTAGCCGTCACCACCGCCGCTGCTTCTGCTGCTGCTGCTGCTGCTACTACTACCGCTGCTGCCGACGCACATAATTATGTCAATTTCGTTCAAGAGATAGAGATACTACGTACTAACGTGTAGTGTATGGACGTAAGTAGAGGTGTGCTGGCACGATAAGACTCGTACAGCGACTCAGACACAACGCAGCTTAAGGCACGCACGCAGGCCACAAAGATCCTACGGCACTCGCTCGACTCAACTATACACGATGGAAGTAGGCTGTAAGCTCGCGCAAAGTCTCTTTCAAGCTCTTTAGCTGACTCACTTCGAGTCGGTGCCTTTGCGCGTATATTACACGTATATTACGAGATGCGTGGCCATCGGGTAGGTCCGTGCTGCAGCATGCAGTCAGCTCTCGCGGAGTCACAGAGGCAGACAGCCAGCCAGGCACAGCCAAACGAGCAGCGGGTCAACGCACCGTGTGTATTTGTGCGCCAAGATGTGCGTAACGCGTATACGTGTGCAAGCCGCGCGCGCCTATATGCATGTGCACACAGAGTCGCAGCACCGACATCGACTACGACAATGTTTCAGGGCGGCGCGCGCATGCACTGCCACGACTATATCCTCCTACAGCTAGATAGACCTCGAGTTCGTGGCGTCGTGTGCTCGCGAGTCGCGATTATCTCTCAAAACTCGCACACGCACGTACACAGCCAGCCACACGGATGGAAAAAGAAAGAGAGCAAATGGCGAGAAATGCGGGGGCAGCACTGTTGGCGATTCTCACGGGAGTCTGCACGTACCCTATCAACTGATCCGAGCTTGCGTGCGCGCGCCTGTCCGCCCGCCTTGCAAGCTCTACTGACTACTGAGTACTGCCTGCCACGACTTTCAATGAACTTTTGCGTTCATAGCCCTTCTGGACGGGAATTTCAAAATAGGACTGTAACGAAATTTAGCTTCTTTCCCATTCGAGTGAACTATACAGCTGTATCCAATAATAGTTTGGCATAGTAAGGAGAATAAAAAACATGCTTGGTAGCTCTATCAAGAAGCTTGGATTATATTGAATTTTTCCACTTGACACTCGGGATTTGTGTCTTCGGTGCGTAATTTCACAGATATGCTCGAGTAAAAATAATCTAGTGGTTGTCTGTGCACACTTCTCGTAGCTTAGAGAGAGAGAGAGAGAGAGAGAGAGAAATGAGGTGAAAACGTTGAGAAGCTTTACCCTGTTGGACAGAAATACTCGCACGCGACCACGTGCATATGCTATCCCCCCTTACTGCTGCTGTACTGCTCCCATAGCTTAATAAGAGAAAGAGAGAGCAAAACCAGTGCCACTTTTGTCTCTTGTAATATTATTACTACTATATATATAAATATACCACCGTGCGCAGCAAGTAGGTATATATGGGAGCTTGATGAACTTAAATAGACTCTTTTATGCTCGAATTGCTACCGCTGCTGCTGCTGCTGCTGATAATTTAAAGCCAACTTTTTACTTGCTGCGTGTAATTGATTATTTCAAAGTAACCTCAGTTATAATTCTGCTATCAGTGTCTTAAAAGAGTTTCAAATTGGATCTCATTGAGCAATCGATTACCAAATTCTTATTTTTTGATTCTCGAGATGAACAATTGGTTAACATCTGACACTTCATACACCATAACCGAAGATAGATCAAAATCGTGCCTATACCTTAATATATCGATAATAGTAAATAATTTAATAGCCAACCATACATTAAAAAGACAGATACCGCAGCCAGACTAAAATAATTATTTTTGAAAACATTTTTTTTTAAATTTGCACTAAATATTTTTTCTAAAAAGCTTTGAGAATGTCTTCGTTTTGTTTGTTAAGTATTAATGTAGCTTTTTAAGAAAATATTGAGCAAATAAACGCGTTGAAAATGTTTCATTTTGGCCTAGCTTCGATATCACCTTAAAATGGGAAGCTCTCGTCGCTTACGCACAAAAAAGATTCACGTGCGATAATCTATATATAAGGTTTGTACATGTGCGCGATAGTAAGCGCAAAGCAGCAGTTTGCAGATAAAGATCATAACTGTATACACACGTTGAAAAAAAGAAGCCGTCGCTTCACGTCATTTTATTATCACTCGATATCTATAGTACCAAGAAGTGGCGCAAAGCGAAAAGCGCTCGCCTACACCTACTTCTTTTTATTTACTACGGCTACGGCACGAACAATTTTACGCGAGTGCAGAAAAAATAAGAGGAAAAAATTTACCTTTTTCCCTTGGTAATTGTGACAGTAAAAGTGTATGGAACATTTGTACAGCAGGTACATTTTTACAGTGGCGTGCATACAAGTTGTAGGTGATGTAAAAAATCTGTCATTATCGACGATTGTTTTGTTTCACGCGCGGCAGAACTAGGGTTTAGTTTATTACACTAGCCACGTTATTGCAGAGCAATGCGTATTCTGCCACTCACTCGCGTCGTTAACGCCTGCGAGATTTTACGATGTTTTTTTACACACAATTTGATATCGATAACGCACGCGTTCAGACGAAAAAAAGATATTTCATATTTTTATTTTACTTTAATGCGTAAGTCGATGGACGTACATATGTGCGCGCGGCCCGAGGTCAAGTTGTTGTTGTTGTTGTTGCTGCTGCTGAAGCTTACGCGACGAATATGTGCAATATATATGTGTATGAAAAATTCCAAGATCGTGCGCGCGCGTGAGAGTGCAATATCCCCCGGCTACGCACGTGACGCGCATGACTCTTTCTCTCTTTTTAAGGGATACATCAGTACGTATATTATTGCACTCGTATATCTATATCGCATGCGTATGCGTAGACATAATGTGTGCAGCATGTGGCGCACGACATCCGCTTCCGACTTTGCGTTCATTAGTTTCTTCGTGCGCTTATTTTAGACGTATGAATGTGTGTGCGTATGTTGTGTGTGTGTGTGTGTGTGTGCGCGCGCGCGTGTGTGTGTGTGTGTGTGTGTGTGTGTGTGTGTGTGTGTGTGTGTGTGTATATGTGTTGAGCTCGAAATGACATTGAACGAAATAATTCGTATTCTTATTCGCTGTACAGGACTCGGCGAAACTCGAATTTTCTCACAGACTGTAGACCCAGCCAATGATCGCACTGAGAGAAATGATTATGTGTGCGTGCTTCGAGCAACTCCTGCGAGCTACGTTGCTCTTATTGTAAATTGCATTTGAATTTATTGAAAAATAAATCCACTAAAAGTATCGCAAGAAAAATATGAAAAAAGCAGCTATTGTAATCGCATCATGGAATAGCGAATGAAATACAAGCTACTGATAATAGTGAAATCGCTGGTAAACGCAAGAGCCGTAAATAACGATAGTGTTTGTAGGTATCAACGTGTCTGTTTCAGGTGGCAATTGTTTTTTTTCTCGAATAGGCATTATCACAGAAACAGGTGGGTTTGAAAAAAAATCCCAGAGTATATAGCCTACAATATACAATTTTAACTTTAGAGCTACTTAAAATGTTCGATAACTTCCACGAATTATATCAACGATTATATTCAATTTAAGGAGTTTTGTGCGTGAACACTGTGAGTCAAGTTAAAACTGCGTTAATGTGTATGCTGAGTACGAACAACGTGATAACTATGTATTTTTTTTACAAAAAAAGTATATCATTTTTCCCCCTTGTAGCGATGGATACTTTGATGAATAGCATTAGGAGGTGCGCGATTTTTTACAAGTAGATAACAATGCAATTCTTCGACACTTTCGTTTGAAATTGAAAATTAATTTTTCTTTTTAGCATACAGCTCCCCTATTTAAACTCTGAAGTCAACTTTGTCGATCATTCAATTCAGTACATTTAAATTTATTAAAGGTGTATCTACATCCTGGAAAATTCGGGCAAGAACCCAGAATAGATATGGATTTTAGTACGAGTGTCAATCGACGAAAGTTTCCGAATCGCCTGAAATAATTTAACACTAACCTCGAGAGGTATCAGCTCTCGTAATCAATGGCTCGTCACACGAATCGTACATACAATATCAACAGTAAAACTTACTCAGAAAGAAGGGCTATTTGGAGTTCTCAAAGGATCAACGATGATCCCGACGACGAGGTCAATTATGTACCACATGGATGCACAAATAAACGGATACACACTCAGCACAGTGACACAGACACTCGCAGCACGTTACATGTATTTTATTATTATGTATCTCGTTGTAGCAACTGAGAAATTAAAGCTGCCGCGGGGTCGTTGGCATCTGCGGCTCACGGACACTAAGACTGATGTTACCGCTCGGCCGTACTAATACGGTAGTACTGATAGACGATCGTCGCGAGTCTAGTCGCGTACGTGTGTGCGTAGATTTTTTCTCATCGGCAAAACATTGTCCAGCCAAATATTTACTATTTGGCCATCAACATGTGTGTACAATAGCGACTTGGACTCACGGAGACCGTAAATAACACGTGACCGATCAAGACAGTTCAGTGAGAAGATTGCCTGATCAGCTTTTACGCACTATGCGTTCGCGTCGATACAATCGGACGATCGTTGATGGGCACCGTGGCAGAAAAAATTGCTCTCAGCTTGGAGCAACTATGCAGAGAGGCGTATCAATATCAATAATTCTTAGCTATGTCAATGCAGATTCAGCCATCGATGTAAATTTGGCGTTTTAGCTCGTACTCAATCGACATAGGGACGATACGTCGCAACAATGGTTAATTTTAAATGGAGTAAAAACTCAATTCTTGTCTTGTTCGCTCGTGATTGCACCAACTCGCGCACAACCTGTCGCATATAAATAGAGCTTTGCAGCTCATTCATGTGCTATTTAGTTGTAATAAAAGCAGCGACGATTTCTTCGTTATGGCTGCCTGTGGTTTTAGCCAGCTTACGCGTACAACATACAGCCGTAGAGAATATTATAGGCATGAAGCACCCGTGCGACTTGAGCCGCTTGTACTGACGATTATAGTGGGGTTCGCGTCAGTGCCGACCGAGGCCTGTATATATACGATTTTACACGCACAAGCTCAAGCACGTATTTAATATACATATACGGAAAGCAGCAGCACGCGCGACAGCTCCCGAGAGCTTCTCTTGGCATTTACGTTGCATGTGCAGTGCATTATATGTTTAGATAGATTCCGATAAATATACATGTATAGGAGAAATTGCTGGCTTCTCATCTTCTTTGCTCTTTTTAGTTTTTATCTGGCTATTATTTTAACTCGTTTGTTCTAGCAACTAATTTGGCATGAAATACTGATTTTAGAATTCACTCCAAGCTGCCAAGAATACGAGAAGGTGTAGTTCGTGTTGTATATTTTGCGATGAATCGAATAGCCGAGAAGGCAGTAATGTTTTCTATTTTTTCAAATCTCCATAACCAGTATCGTACGAACAAGCGCACTAGAACATTCCTCTCGACATTTTTTTATTAAATATGTTCGATTCGATATTTTCTCGCGAATATATAAACTGGTCACTGCGCTTGTGTTCTCATCCATCCAACAATTTATTATACTAGTTTACAAAAGAATGCTCATGCCAAGCGGAGATGTCTAACGATTTATATCTCCCGATTTTTGATCCTTTGTCCCCGGTGCAGTTTGCGACCGATAATAAAAACGTCTTTTACGTCGAAAATTGCAATTTGGTCCTGACATTTTTATTTTCGATAAAATTTTGAACTTGAAACCTATCTAAATACTAGCCTTGAACTCTGACTATAGGTGAACGAGTCTGCCAATCATATAATAAATTCATGCGGTTGCGAGTCATTGAACGCTTCGGTATCGAAAAATTGAATGTCAAGCATCGGTGGTCTTGTTGGAAATTTATGAGGCTTTTAATATGGTGATCAAAATAAATTCATCATCATGGAAAATATATTGAAATACAATTTTTGACATTCTTGGAAAAAGGATCTAACGAATTTATGAAATTTTATTACTACGATAGCTTAAATGTCTTTTTAAGCTTGATTAGTTGACAAACCTAGGAAGTTTAATTTATTGACCTGTTACTATTGATATGTGTATTGGTGAGTATATTGATAGTTGTATTAAATGTATAGTGTATTCATTACCATGGCACTTTATTGAGACAAGATGATAAATACAAACATAAAAAATATAAATATTTAAAAAATATTTAAGTACAAAGCAATTGAAAAAATTCAAATACTCGAAAAAAAGTCAGATACCCCTAGTTCACGAAAGTCAATAGTCCGACAAAGCTCACATGCATTATAATCGTCAGCACCCAAATTACTTAAATTAACTACTCTCGAGGAACTAAAATAAACCTTCTGGAATTAAGTATTCGACTTGGATAAATACACAAAACGTCTTTGCTGGCGCGCTCTTCGTTTTAGCTCCGACGATGAATCATTCAAGCGGATTATCAAAAAAATTAAAACAAAAATACAAAATCCGTATTCCAGTTCCTTCCACTACATTCGTGCGCATTTCTCAAACGTGCGTACTATCTGAAATCCACGAAGAAGAAAACGAAAATGTTGAACGTGTGCACAATATCGCAGAAAAAACGATCCTTATCGTATTCTTATTACAATTTATAAGTGTATGTGTTCCTGAGACTGGCGTAAGGGACGATTACTTGCAAAAATTTACCACGCGCGCCGTCATCGGAATGCTATCGCTCGCGCACACGCCGATAGCTGCAAGTATTATATTATAGAACCATGTGCATTAGTGTAAAAGTGACGTCAACGCGCGAGAGGCTCATTCACGTACACTATTATCGGCACTCGTGAACGCATATATGACGTAGAATACTATACTCCGCAACGAAAGGAGAATGTGGTGCAGGTGACTCCTTAAGATATAATATATGAGCTGCAATTACGACGACAGATTTACCATACGCACCGTGAACCAGCAAAAATCCCTGCCGTACGTACGCAAGCCTGTGTTGTTTTGTTTATCGCTGTAATTCCCCACTCGCTCGCTCAAGCGCACACCCCGCGATCGAATTTTCAATGGAAATAATTAATCATTTTTTCAGCTTACCTTACCTTGCATAGACCACAGTGTAATCAAAATTACTCTATACTTTTAGTCGAGCACCAATACGAAATCAGACGTTTTTCGTTGAAATAGTTATCTTTAATCGATCGAGAGCACAGTCATTTTTGGGTACGCTTGGATGGACTTTGAGAGCACAAATGTGCATTGAAATTTTTTTTAAGCTCTATTGACCTACCTGATTGCGTTTATTATGACACTGATACAATTTAGATTTACAGAGTAATATACTTTACTGCAACGTTTACAGTACTGCATTCTTCATCTGCTTCAAGAAATTGACAAGAAATTTGTCATACCTTGTGAAAATCTGCTCAACTCTATTTGACGACTTCGATCAATTCCTGATGCTGATGCTATCCGATAAAAATAAATTCAAGAAAATCTCCAGTGGCGAGCATAAAAATTTAATTGAATATCTGTTTACGGAAGTTACAAAGTGGTTTCAAAAATTGCCGCTATTCAATGTAATCATCGTAATGAATTTACAAACTTGATATTTGTAAATGTATTTATAAATACATATACAAATTGATTGTATACTACCCAAAATGATTGTAATACTATTCGATTCGAAAAGTTGCTTCTTTTATTCATTTAAAGAAATTTTAATTCAAAATCAAATTAGTTTAATATTTGCGATTGCTGTTACTTCTTGCTTCGATAATTGCTAGTCCTTGAAGGATTTGGGAAATGACTGAATGAAAAAATCGACCGGAGTTGTCAGTAAATATTTCCGAATGAATCATCCGTATCGATATGGTTTTTAATGCTAGCAAATAGTGATCACTCATTGGACGATAGTACCGGCCATCGGGGCACAAATTTCACTGGCTAATATATGTATCTTGATCATGAACTAGGAAACTTTAGAGAAAAATAAAAATATTTTTGATACATTATAAACCAAGCATTTTATTGTTAAATTTTTTTTTCATTTATATTTTATTTATTCGTTAGAAAGATGTATAACGAATTAAATGTCTTATTTATAAAATTGTTACTTCTGACGTTCAATAAAGCTATAACTTTCTTCTCGTCATTTTTACAATATATATATACTAGAAGAACGTCGTCGAGGAAAAATGTACAAGTCTTTGATTTGTTAAGAAATGCGCTTTTCACATGTACAAATACAGTAAGTATAATAATATAAAAAAGAGATGCGTTTACAAAGAAAGATAGAGATTTATTGTAACATCGCGCACATTATTTCATATTTGCTTTTCAGCAATTCACAATTAATTCTCATTTTTTGTTGTTGCTATTCGAGATAGCTTAATCAATTAAGTGTATTTATTTATTTTTATGAAAATCATGTAGGCTAGGTGTGAAAGCAACAATTATTACACTGCGGGCGGGAATTTATTCATCATATGATATATTTATTTTTCACACAACTGGAGCTCTTAAAATTTTTCTTGTTTGTGATAATTATGTACAAAAATATAATAAAAATCGGTCATTACTATTTATAAACATTTATATTTTTTGTATAGCTTTTTATAAGACTAAATATATATATATATATTTTTTGTATATTTATCTTGGCTGTAGTTATCATTCCGAAATTAAATTTTTCTCAGTAAAATGTAAACTCTATAAATGTTGATTAAATTTCATCGGTCATTTACATGTTACTAGCAATTATTTGTAACGCATGTAATATTAAAGTACGTATATTTGAAATAAAGATGAGAACTCAAGCAAGACATTAATCAATTTTTTCCTTTTTAAAAAGTTCATGTAAATGTATTTCGGCATCTGCAACGGTATATGAAAAAGAAAAGTCTTATAACACGTTTTATTAATTTCTGAGGTTGATAAAAATGTGAAGTGAAGCTTTCTTTTTAAGAGGTCAAGGTGAATGTATTTTTGTGAATTCTCAAGCAGAAAGTAAAAATTTCATTTTCTTCGCAAACCCAAAAACATTACTTTCAACTGGAGTAGCTGGAACATATGAATGATCATAGTGTTTTAATAAAATTTAAGGGGACCTCCCTCCTCCAAATTGAAAAAAAAAAGTTTTTTTAAAGATTTTTTTAATATAATTAAACGACGTATATTAATGAAACTTTTTATACATACTTTATTGACCTTATGATACATGAAAAAAAATTTTTATAATTTTTTGCCACCCAGTGTCGTCTGCTAAAATTATTTCAAAAAAACACGAAAAAACCTCGGTGGAAACGATTAAGAAAAAATCATTAATTTTATCACCCTGAAATTTTAACACAATAATCTGTCCATGTTACTGCTCAGAATGAACTAGAATGAAAATCATTGGTTAAAAAATAAAGAAATGGCGGCGTTTTTTTCGAAAATCGAATTTTTCTTCTCGAAAATTGTTTATATCTCCAAAAATATTGTGCCGATTTTTTCCATTCTAGTTCATTCTGGGCAGTAACATGGGCAGATTATTGTGTTAAAATTTCAGGGTGATAAAATTAATGGTTTTTTCTTAATCGTTCCCGCCGCGGTTTTTTTTCGTGTTCTTTTAAAGCAATTGTAGCAGACGACACTGGGTGACAAAAAATTATGGAAAATTTTTTTATATAGTACAAGGACAATAAAGTATGTATAAAAAGTTTCATCAAGATATGTCGTTTTATTCTATTACAAATAAATTTTTGAAAAAACATTTTTTCTTTTTAATTTGGAGGAGGGAGGTCCCCTTAAACAAGTTTATGAACTCGGGGCCAAACGCACTGATTTTCATTCAATTGATCTGGTTAATATTAAATTCTATTTACTTGAATTTTTCTCTAATTCACAAAAAATTTTGTGCTACATCACAAACTCTTGGATTGTGGTTGATAAGATGACGTTTATACATTATATTATGCACACATTAGCGAGTTTGAAATCTAATATCAAGTCAATTCCTCAATAGACAACGAGATTAATATAAAATCTATCACATGCTACTTTAATGGATATTTTCTATCTTGTGCTCGACAAAATTTCAGTCCATTTATCAAGATTCTTGTACACCATGAATTTATGAAAAGAACCGTCAATAATGTTTTCATTAATTGACATTGTCAGCTTGAAAATGTATTTACAACGGAGACTGATTTTACTTGATTTTTTAATCACAAAATAAATGATGATAAAAATTTACATGAATGGTCTAGGTCCACCTGAAGATCAATTATGTTGATTTCAAGAGTCAACAAAAATAGTTTTTTTTGCTTGTCATATTTTTCGCTTCTTTTCATCATGATCGTAATGGTGTATTCTTTTTCAATTATCAAAATTACTTCTCTCTTACTTTTATTCGAAACCATTGAGATTTTCATTTAAAATCCTTTTGAATGTTATTCATTACTTTTAAAAAATGGTCGATTTTCAGAGTTTTAAGCGAGTTAAACAAACCTTGTAAAAACAAACCAACAATCATGGTCAATTATATAAATAAATTTAAAAACTTTATTTAAAAAATTATTATTTTGCCTACTTTATGAAAAATAACTTAAATTACAATTATTTTTACAAAAGTCGTTTTTACAGATATTAAATAATGTATAAAGATTTGATAAAATTCATCTAATTTTCAGTAGTCTTCGAACCTCGATTTATTTCTCGATTCAATTTATATTGAAAACAATTAAAAAATTAAAGATTTTACATTTAGCGACTTGTAAAAAAATCAATACATTCTGGAATTTTTTTTCATACACTCTTCGATAAATTACAAAAAATGTTGTGTTCAGGAGCATTATTAAGTATAATGGAAAATGGAAAAGCTTAAAGAGCATTCACGTATATTTTTCTTTTTTGCATTGAGAAATATAAAAAAAAAGAAACTTATCTCTCAGAAGTATGATTTTGATTAAATTCAGTTTCTTAATATGAACACAACAACAAATCAAACAGAACTCTTAACTCATCGTCGTTTTTTCACTTCAATGCGAATACTTTGATATTTGCGAAAATCGCTCACATTTATCTGATAAATCACTTAATAAGCTAAGAGTTACAGAGCACGCGCATATTTCAATAGATGCAGACACTCAAATATTACCAATATGTATCATATATTTATAGTTGATATAATATATAATAATATATAATATTTATATATTCAACTGGCGCACGAATTTAGAACACACTCGCACAGGCACTCACAGTTACAAACCGATTAAGAAATAAGTGTAATTCAAGAATGAACGTAAAAGTACATACGTATAGCCAGTATTGTGAAAAGTATATACGACGCACATTATGCATGGGAGTGTGGCTAGTTTATGCAGGAGATATACAAATTTGATTATTCATTATGGTTGTTCACTACAGACCGACGAGTGATTCCCACTTAACAACTATCGCTAATTACAACGATTCTATTTGATTACAATATATCAAACTTTAAGATATTATTATTAAATCTAATTTCGAATTTACAATCGTAAAATTATTAATCACAATTTTAAGAATAGTCTTAGTAGTAAATATTAGAATATTGTTGAACACGACATTTTGTTCGTTCATGCCTCACACCTTCGAAATGTTGAAGCTTGAGATTAGATTTGTTCATAATGAATCATATCTGATCACAAATAGATTTATATCAAAATATAATTGATAAAAATGTATGCCGATGATCTACAAAGATTTAACAATTACTAAGATCAGACGCAATTTTATGGACACTGATTCAACAGTGTCATTGATAGTATCATTGTTTCGTCTTTACATCGAATATTTCTCGCGATTTTTTACTAATGAATGAAAATTTCAACCCTTGAATGAGCTTTATAGTACTACTATTTTATCCAGTTGAAATTATTGTGAAATTTGAAATTACTCTTACACAATTGTCCAAATAATCGATTGATACAATCGTTTCGAGCAGTTCTTTTCCAGCATCGAAATGCTACAGTGCTATTAAATTAAAAATATAGGACCCATAATTTAACTGTAATCAAAACCACTTTAACCATCAAGATTCAAATCGTCAGATCAACAGATCGTCGTCCGTCGATTCGAGGTCGTCAATTCCGTATAGAACAGATTTTCTAGATTATAGTATGCCAAGCCACACTCACCATTAACATCTCGATTGTGAATCGAGAGAAGAAAAACGTCGAAACGAACGCTACAACGTCGTTGAGTCTCAGTGGGGTTATCTCCTCGGATTCGTGATGGCTAACAACAACTATCTCCCAAAGGAGCATTCGAATATAATTGATTCAACAAGACAAAAAACCAGACTAATCTAGAGGACGCGAAAAAAATCGCCATCGCAATCCTAACGAAGTAACCCCAGTGAAAGTCAGCAGAATTAAATATAAAAAATTATGTTTTTTTTGTTTAAAAAAGAACTATAAACAGTTATATAATTGTAGTATATATATATATATAAATATGTATAATATGTATAAAGGTAACCGCACACGCATTGTAGGTCCCTAAGCAGTGCTTGTATATTCAGGTGTTCCGTACGGGTATGTCTTGTATGCAGGCACGAGACGAAAAATTGCGTACATTTGAACCTGCGCACACTATATTCTTTTAATCATTTAATATATCATTGATGTGTAACGATCAACGTTTATCAACGTCTCTTAAAAACGTCTTTTTGTACAAACGCGAACGACGCAATGGCTTCGGCGACGGCGCACATTTTTTCTAGGCCACCTTCTTCTCGTTTGAATTGTTATTGGCTACGTAGCCATTGTTGACGCCATTGCTGTAACAACTGTTGTATTCCTTGATCTTGGGATAGGTGCCGTTGAATCCGTTCTTCTTCGATTCGTCGTCCTCGAGCACGGGCATGCAAGCTCCGTTGTTGCTTTTGCCGTTGGCCGTGACAGCTGAGCCGCCTTTCCTTTTCTTGTCGCTTCCGGTGTATTTGGTCTTGTAGAAGTCCGAGAAGAGTCCTAGGAAGAGGAGACCGTGCAGACCAATCCAGATCATGAAAGTGCGTGGATAGTCGCACTCGGTGAAGAGAAGTTGGAATTGATGAGTCATGATGGCTACGAATTGTACCTGAGGAAAATAAGACATAATTTAGTATGATCCTTCGAATTTATAAATTCAACTTCGACTCGATGAATGATTTCTTTGGAATTTTATTAACGGGCTTACCATTTGGAAGGTGGTGAGGTACTTCTTCCACCAGATGTATTTTTGGTATTCTGGGCCCATGGCGGCGATCATATAATAGAAGTACATCACGATGTGCACGAAGGTGTTAAGAAGGGCGAAAAACGTCGAGTGACCACCCGGGGCAAACTTCAGTCCCATCCAGACGGAAAAGGGCATGATGCCATGGTGGATGACATGCAGAGTCGACACGTGTTGATTCTTTTTTCGCAGAATGAAGAAGAGCTATCGAACAAAAATACATTCACCGTTATAAAGTGTCGAATTTCAAGACTTTTTTCGTCGACTGGCCCATTCACCGCTGTAAATTAATCAGTTGAAACTAAATCTTCGTGATTATGATAATCATTGCGGTTAAAAAAAATGAACGATAAATTATGAGCATGGTATTTTACTTTTTATAAAAAAAATTACAATTTTTTCATTGATTATTATTGAGCTAAAAATAACAACATTATTTATGTTAAGTTGAACGATAAAAAGCTTTTAGATCTGCGAATAAAAAATTCTTGTCATTTTTTGAGAATAAGTATTTCCGCGCTTGAAAAAACCCATTTCACGCTTTTTGGGTCAAAATTGAATAACAAGTCTACAATTAGACATAACTAGTACTTGCGCGTTCGATCTACAGCTAATTCAATATGTAAATCGCTACATTGCACACGAATGAGAGAGAGAATGAGAGAGAAAAAGAGATAATGTCGGTTACCTATAATTCAATACATTTAATCGGTTTTAAAGCGATATACTTTAATTCTGATAAAAATGTGCAAGTCAAAATATGGGAAAATATTTCGAAAAGTCAGGTGCGTTGAAAAAAATAGCTCAAAAATGCTGCCACCGTCGAATTGATTAGCGAATACGCGCGTGGACAAATACATAGAAAAGGAAAAAAATATATATTCAGGTTAGATATTTCGTCAGAGTAAAAACGAAAAGGAAACGCGGTACAACGAGTTTGCTTCGCGGTCAGGGCAAGTTAGCAACGACGACGATGACGAACCTGCTGTAGCACAGGAGCGTATACTAGCAGCAACAGGTGCAATACCTCTCATAGAGTCGATTATTTCAGTTGTTACATTATAAAAGCCTTTGTACGACCATACAAAATTTTTAAGTTATTCCTCCTATAATTGCAACGAATTGAAAAAAAATAATAATAATAAGAAGGAAAAACGTTTCGATAGTTAGAATTCGAACTGTATTATAAATGTCGACGAGCTAGCGGTAAAATTCAAGCCAGAGCAAACTAGTGATGGAATAGGTCAGATGGTGGACACTCGACGACTTACCGTATCAAAGAACTCTGTGAATTTGCTGAAGTAGTACCACCAACATGTAGCGGCCATACGAAGTCCCAGTGGGCTCTCTGTGTAGTCAACAGGTTGGCATCTGAAGCTGTAACCTCTCGCCCATCCGCTCATCAAGTACTGCAAAAGAAAAAAAATGAATTAAAATCAATGAATTATAATGTGCAACAAATAATAAGCTGTTCTTATTCTTTTTATTGCATAGTTCGGCGCACGCTTACAGAAGAGCAACGCTTTATACGTTTTCTGTCGCGTGCACAATGAAAGGAAGAGAAAAAATGTATACATATTCTGTCATCGTTTTCTTAGGTAATGCATAGACGCCAAGAGACTAGCGTATGTAACTAGTTGCGCACGCAGTTTGTGTGTGTATGGTATAAAGTTTTAATCCATATTCAGGAAAGAGTCATAGGTGATATAAGAGCGAAGCGCCCGGAGCGTGCATAGAATACTTATGGCTTCTAAAAGAGGAATCTCTGGAAAAATTCTGCACACCGGCATATGTAGAGAGATAGAGTTCGAGCAGCGATTCGCGCGAGTGGTATGGGACGATATGCTCATTTGCTCAACTCCTACATAAACTTTTTAAAATTTTACACAGAGATGCATCGCAAACGGCAATTATTATCGATGGTAAAGCGTATATAATGCGCGGCATAAACTTATTTTTTTTTTTTTATTATCCCTAGAAGATCAGAAAATTGACTCAATCGTAAACACCTCAATCGTAAACAATTTGATTTTCCTTCAGTTTTTCAATTTATTTGTGGTCATATAGTGTATATTAGATTCGATCGCAGATTATAAATAGTTTTATGCTTTTTGCATGGTCATCGTGAAAAACTCGGTTTTGCGATTGACAGAGACAATTTATATTGAAACAACATAAGAAAAAAATCACATCGGTAATTTTCTCCTCTCTGTCTCTGCGTACACCTGAAGAAACCGCAATTTGTTATTCAGCATCACATCGGTTTATTGAATTGAAAAAATGTATTATTTTTACAAGAAAGAAACGTTTGAGAGAAAGAGTGATTCCATCGTTTGTTTGTCCAGAACCATGAGGATACGTCGATGACGTCGACGACGATGATGTTTCGAAGAAAATACAAAAGGAACAATTGCTTGCCCGTGGCACTCTTGTGTTTTAATCAATCCCTTATATGGGTTGCAGTCTACATTACGAAATGCCAGCAGTTTATTTCCATTTGTGAATAAATACGTCATGTGTAACAAAGTGATGGAGAGCCGACTGCACCGATGGATGCATGGAGAATAAAACAGATACAAGAAAAAAGAAAAATATTTGCCGATGATTGTTGAATTTCAAATGAGCCAAATCATTTCGTGTCATAGTTTTCACGAATAAATTATTAAAGATTCATGGTTGAATTACGCGCGCACCTTTCAGTAGGCCAATGTCGTACGAAAAATAACGTCTCGCACGCACTGCATATCATGTCACTCGACGTCACGTCATATTTACACATGATTTTTAGTTTTGAAAAGATTTACAACTTCACCATTCGGACGAATTATTGCTGTCAAAGTAATGCAAAGTCGCGCACTCGCACATTATAAACGCCTACCCACGTCTCTCAAAGCCCGAGCATCTCTTGAAATGCGCAAATATATAAGTATAAAAATGTCGGATGATTGTTTTCTTTACAATCCCTTAAAAATATTATTATGCATGTAGGAGCTGTATAGCGATGACAGTAGAAAGAGAGAGAGAGAGAGACAGTAGGAGTAATAGCAGCAAGTCATCCGTGACATAACGCGCACTTAAAAATGCTGCAGTGCTCGCGCGACTCTGTGCCATTATCCTCGTGTTTTTTCAATATCTCATCATCAACTTTGCGCGAAATTTAAAATTGAAATTGGCGCGCTCTCGGTCGTGCGAGGTGCTAAGTGCTGCGCACCGTCTTTGGGTGTACGCTGTTTGGCTGGTATTTCGTCGAAATTTATAAATCATTTGCATCGTCGTGAATGTCGTATGTCGCTAATTCTTTGAACTCTGCATTAAACTCGCAAGCGCATGGCTTATATCGTCACGGATTATGCGCCAAAATTTTGCATTAAGAGCGTATATGTTGCCAAGTTGATGACTCGCACATGAAGCTAACGAAAGAGAAAAAGGGTAAATATCAATCGATCCGCTCTCCATAGCACATTAAAGGTAATCGCGCAAAGTATTTTATGAATACGCACGGAATTGTGACGAGCGGCTTGAAATGAACCATGGGATATCCTATTCTTCGACGCAATATACCAAGTACGCGTGTATAGAAAAAAGGGCTGAGTTCATAAAGCGCACAGCAGCACGCAGTTATCGAGAATCAATAAAACTTCCCGTGGCAACTATGATGTAGGAGCGAATATATATGTATATTCGCGATTCTAATTGCACGGGTTCGCGTACGTACATATTGCTCCGAGTATACTCATGTGAGCCACTGATCCGTATGTACACGCGAGCTTCTTCGAGCTGTAAAATTTCATTATCTAATCGGCTATCAGCGTATGAGATCGAACGGATCAGTAGAAAAATGAGAGAAGCGTAAAAAAAACGAACGAGAATACATCGCGCAAATTTATTATCTATTCTCGCTGTCCGTAAAAGAGTTCATGTATTCGCGTACGTATTAGCTTGGCAATCTTATCAGTGGCTTTCTATCGTCTCTTTCTAGCCAGCTATACAGTTTTGTCTCGAACGCAGCTGTTCGTTCTATATGTTATGTACGTACGCAGGCGTACTCATGGACAATCGTTATAAATTATATATTTTCGTGCGTACGAGCCTAAGACTTTGCAAACGTGTGAGTGTGGGTCTTTGTACCTCTTTCCCTATCAGTGCAAATTGGCGCGCATCACGCAATAGTCGTTATGAGCCAGGCACCACGTGGCGCTTGTACATATGTATATATGAGATCGCTACTCCTTCATGACAACAACCCCTTTTTACAAAGCACACGAGTGCACATAGAAACGATGTGTCGTGTTGCACGCGAACTTTATTGTATATATATGATACCGTTCTGAGTCACAAAACAACTATATGTATTCGTAGCCGATTGGGTATAAATGTGCACCTATATATAGGCTAAAAATGTAGGCACGTGCTCAAGACAAAACTTGACTGATTCATATGCTCAAAAGTAAAAAGAAGTATAGAAGAGATTCTGCCGAATTATCTTTATCTTAATTTAGACGAGTTTTTAGCAATGTAAAAAAATACACACATATTGGGCCATCTCCGGCGAACTCACAGGATATGGTTATGATTTATACTGTTTCATCACGAATCAAATTATATTATCATATCTGAAATTTCGTTTGCTCTTTTTTTGCACGCAGATTGAAACAAAGTGAGAGTCGTTTTGAATTTTAGGCAGCGTGAAAGTTTTTTTTTTGTACCTACATAATAAATCGCGAATGACATTCCATTGAGCTCTCACTCACCTTGGTGACAAAGAAAGTTTTGAATCATAATTTATGCCGTTCAAGTATATATACACAAACATACGCGCACTATAATACACGATATATTCACGATCGTGTGCTTTTCCATTTCACCTGTTCTAGTTTCAAGCTACATCTCTTGGAGCGACGAAAGATGCAAACGTGAATACAAGCCCTAATCCAAATCGATCAACATTTCAATGGATTCACTCGCGTAAAGAATTGATTTATAATTTTTAGTACATATTTATAAAAAAAATAAAAAACAATATAAATATCGTAACCTAGGGTGGCGAACAGTTTTAAATTCCCCGCGAGCTGCGCTTTGGCTCGAGAAATTCGTGTTAATTTACGCGAATTAAGAAACATCAAGATTTCGATTAAACTATTTTTTTACTTTTTATAATAATTATATAAGAAATGATGTAATGTGTAGTGAGAATTGAGTGGAAATATTAAATATATCATCTATGTACAAATGGTGTATATTTAGTCAGAAAGAACGAATTTCATCACCTCCTGGTTTATATACGATCTATATTCTCTAAATTTAAATTCATCATAATTTTTTTACAAAGACGAGCAGCACGTGCTTATAAGAATTCAGCTTTTTTTTTATAAAAAAGTTTAAAGTATTTGCCAAATAAATTATTCATCGTTTTCTCACTTTTTAATATATTTTTTTAATGGAATATTACTTGATTCTTACACTGGCGCAAATGACGTAACCCTCGGACAACCTGAATGAGCGCTAATTTTCTCCCTTCATCCTCGTCGTCAATGTTTCATCTCGGGTTTCGCGATGCAACATTTTTAAATAGTCACGATCTTGATTGCGACCGTATTAGGTGCGTGCATGTGTGTATACATAAAAAGAAGGTTACGGTCAACCTTCGAGGCAGCTATAGAATTTCGCAAGTCGCTAAAGATGAAATGAAATCAAAACAACAATGTGGATTAAAACTCGTGTTAATCGCGCATAACTTAAGCCGATTCAAAGCTAAACTTGTATCGGCAAACTCCGAGGTAAATAAATAAATAAGCACCAAAACTCTAGAGACGGAGCATCGAACGAATTATCTTTATACGTTCGATACTTGTAAAAGCAGTATAGAATACAAGAATATGAGCAAGTAGCCTGAAGAAAAATATTGGAAAAAATTTTACGTTTCACGTGATAAGGAATAATAGCATTTAAGAGCGCATATAAACGAACGTCGTTTATTTCTCCCGGTATATTCAACTCGTGAGTTAAAAAATTATCTCGAGAGACGTCTCTACTTTTCCGCTGCTATAAATGCACGACTCTCCGTACATCGAGCTGAAAATGTATGAAACTCAACTAATTCCAAAGATAATGTGGTCACTGAAATGTAACGACATGACTTGTCACCGCAATATATATGTACATTAGCGTGTGTGAATATGCAAGCAAATCCCTTCGGTGACTTGGGAAATTAGTTGACTTTGGAGAATCAACTTCCATTGTATATGAAAGTGCTCATTTCGTCTAACCAATAGGCATGAGAATTATGATGGATGGTTATTATTATTATTTTTTCCATTTTTATTCCGAGCTTATTTAACTAACCAAAAGTAAACGTGCACTTAACAAAGGACTATTTGATCCACATTTTAGGAATACAATGCAAGCAAACTATATGTCAACTATAGATACTAATTGTTCGCAAGCCAATGAATTGAATTCGGCTTAGAATTGAAACTTGAAATAAGTGACTAAACAAAGCTTTGCTAAATTGTTCGATATATGTCTGAAAATGTTCCAATTCACCAAGTGTGAAACTCGATTTGAATTTTTCGAACGTACGTATCGAGACAAATGTAATTTCTACAATTTGTTTCTCATAAAATCATGCATATTGGGATAGAAAAATGCAAAAAACGTATTTGAACTTTGCATACACATTACTTCTAAAACGCTCCATAAACTCATCGCTATTGCTTTTTAAAGAAAAAAATAAATAAATGATTAGTCTTGGCGCTTAGGATTTTTCGCGAAACTTTCATCTATGTACGTCATTCGCGTGTAAATACTTGCTCATTGCGTATCGACGGTAATGCACTTCTTGGGCGGTCTTTACACATCGTGCATTTTTTAACAAGTGGCGCTCGTTACAATATACACTACACCTCTAACGGGCACTACGTTGAACGAATGAAGTTATCTACTGCGTCGCTGCTATTGCTCGCATGCACAGATAAAATATTGTCTCTTCGAATTTTGAATTTTCGATTGCTCGAGATATTTGTAGAAAAAAATAAGCATAAAAAGCACGTTTCCAATCATACTGCACACTACCATAGTTGCTAAATTCTAAGCGTATACTCGCTCGCGGAAGCGAATACGAATGTTCAAAAGGAGAGCCGGCTGAAAAGTGAGAACGACCTCAATCAAGGCAGTTCAAGCTTGCTCTCTTATACTCGCGTCTTCGGTAGATGTATATGTGAGTGTATGTGTTATATATACCGCTGATGTGCCGACGAAATACTAATCGCGCGCCGAATGCGCCGGCATTCCACGACTGAATGCCCGATACACATTCATACATATGGACGTATGTTGTACACACCAACACAAATGCAACGACACAAGCTTGAAGTATGTGAGCAGAGCGAGGCTCGAATTATCGGTCAATTATCAACGAAAATCATGTACGATTGAGAATCAATGAACGAAACGTCGTAGTTTCCAGACACTCATCTCATAGGCAATTTAAATTTTCAAAAAAACAAAGAATGATTTGAAAAAAAGATTCATCAACGTTGCATAAACGTTTTAAAGTTCACGCAGAAAAATTAACAGGGTGTATGACAACGATTTTTTCATCTTTTAATTTACTTGATGATAAGTTCAAAGAGATGCTTCTGTTTTTTTTTTATCAAAAAGTTTATCCGTGTCTAAATTAAATTTATGTCAATCTCAAGTCTTGCTCGCACTATGCACTGCGTGTATACCTGACACAATACTTGGCATTGCAATGCCAAATACGGATGATAATCGCACTTCAGTTGCGTGTAACTTTCACCGCTCTACTATGTGTTTGAATATGTACATATACAATTTGGCGCAAATACGATTTTATTCTATTTATTTGACGAACTGACAACTGCAACGAGATCGATCAATTTCGTGGTTGGTTAAAAAAGAACTTTTCAATGCACGAACTAATGCACACGCAGAGATGTATAGGTTGACAATTGGAAATTGAAAAAATTTGTCGCCGCTGACGTGAGAGAATGCATATTCACGCGTGCATGTGCAAACGATTACGCAAGCACAGCAACCCGAACTCTCATAGCAAGTGGCAGTGAACGAGTAGATATTCCTTGTTGGAGATGAAAAAAAAAGAAGGAAAAAATTAACGACATTGAAAATCATCAAACAGTGAAATACTAATTGAGCTCAAAACTCCCAGTGTTCGCGATAGCATTTGTTTTTCTTGACAATGCAGAAAACACAGAAAAAAAGTCGATACTGCGTATCTTACAGACGTGAATTTAGGGGAATGCAAGCTTCAACAGACATAATAAACGAAGATCGCATACATGAACGCCAAACGAATAACGGGCATGAAATACAAGCGCGCGCCTAGGCATGTAAGACGGAGCAAAAAAAGTAAAGACAACGATGTATCGCAGCATATGTGTAAAACCTCTTGCGTGGAGCTTCGAATTACGGTATTCGACTCGCGACACCTGTACATAATACACCGTCAGTCCGACCGATGCACTTTTATTTATATACATGCATGTACACAAGCACCTAAGAATCGTATACATACATGTGTGTGTGTGTGTTGGTGTGCTATATTCCGTCTTGTGCGATGGTTTGTATCGACGAATGGGCCAGAAACTCACGCGATGCCAATTTTTTTTGTACCAAACAAGCACATATAATATACACATGTGCGTCTAGTTCGGCAAAATGAAATCGATATATCGTATATCGACGTGCATATGGTCTCGAGGAGCTCGATTCGATATTATGGGGTCGCACATAAGGGGCGCTTTGACCGAGCCCGTCAATTTCATACGCGTTGGCGGCATGTACGCGCGGGGCTGACCAAAAATGTCTCAGAATATACGATGGCGCAGAAACTCATGACTCGACAATCAATTTGTTTACGCGCGAGAGGAGGCTCGACTTCGATCGCGATTGGCCGAAGTAAGCACACGAGTTTGTACGAGAGGATAGGCTCCGAACGAGAAGATTGAAGAAAAAACGACGCATAGTCCGCGTAAGATCCTTTACATAAGCGCCGGGCGCAATCTCCGTAATACATAAAAACTTACTTTCACATCCGTCTCTTGAAAAATACCAGATATCTAGCTTTGCATTACATTCAGCCTCTTTGTACGAGCCACTATCATGTGTACGTGTAACTTAATGACATTATTTGACATTATTATTATGCACGGGTACAAATAACATACATTTGCAGTATAAACACGGCATTACTGAACATAATGAATCTTACCTCATAGAATATCCACGTCGAGAAGATGGTCTGCGCAAGATTGTAAAAGATGAGAATACGCCTCAGGTTGAAGGGTTTTCTGTTTTCCATTAATTTTGGCCCTAGTACTTTGCTGAAGTAGGCGTAACCCAGGCAGATCGCTACAGTCGGAAATGGGCTGCTCATCATTGCCCAATCCTTTACTCTAGGATCTATAAAAGTCAATCAGAAAAATAATAAACCCTAGTTCAGAGTATGACATTTTGATTGAGGAATTTCCATTTCACGATGCGCCGATAAAAAAAAACAGTCTTTTTTGGGGTTGCAAATACAATGGTCCATAATTGGAAATTCTACACTGCCAACAATAGGTGAATGTAGTCAACCGCGCGTAACATAGTCTATCAAAGCTCGTCTGGCTTACCAAAAAAAATATGACTCCGATACACCGATATAATACAATGACCTTTAATTTTTCAGTGGTTGATCTCGACCATGCGAACGGCTAATAAAGTTTCCAAGACGAGTTTCAACTTTATAAACGTTAGAAATAATCTCACACAATGACACACAAAAGAATAAGAAATGACTTTTGAATGTAGACCTATAAAATATTTTATAAAGTTATGATTCAAAACAATTGGTATAAGATTGAATTGTTAAAAGTTTTAATGGAAATATGTCAATAAAAGTGAACGTTCAAAAGGTTTTAAAGGAAGTCTGAAAATAGTATAACCACGATGATGCTCATATATGCCAACTCAAATATGTCACATAAATTGTTAAAAATAAAAAAGTTACTTAGTAACAAAAAGAAGTTGTGGGCACAAATTCATTTTATCCGTGTAGGTACTAAATATGAATTTTTGTTAGAAATATTATGAGCAATAATTAAATGTTCTGATCAATAGATTTGCTATAAAAAGTGGGATATCGCGGTGAATGAATAATTACTTTGAGAAAGCGATAAGAGTCTATATCACGTGTCAACAAATTAGTGGAGAGAAAAAAGTTTGTGATAAAAAAACTCTTCCTTCTAGAACTTGTTGACAATTTGTTTACATGAAAAATTGTAAGCGTTTTTATGACAATTTTTTATTTTAACTATCCGAAACTTGAAGATAAGAAACTGTTGGACTGTCCGACCGGGGCATTTAATCGCTGCATTCGCGGTAAATGGTGGCGGGAGTTTACTTTTTCGACGATTAGAGAGACGAAAAATCACGAAGAGACCATGGTCAAACATTGCTATTGCACTTGAGTTTTTTGTTTTGCTGCTGCTAAGATTTTTCATTACAGAGCTGTGCTGCTCTTTTGGTTCATCTACTACAAATGATTTTGCGCAATGCACGACACTATAAGTAATAATTTTTGGAAATTTATTTTTAATTTGAATATCGAATTCGACAGAAGGCGAGTTTTGATATATATTTACGGCAACAAAAAGTGTCTCTGGTATGACGAAAGAGCGCATTATTGACCATACATTTGACCACATCAAAGCTCTTCTGGACGAAGTTTAATTTTTTGAATAAGACCCGTCGGTAGGCCACGTGCAGGCTCTCTCAAAGCCTGTCTAGATGAGTTCAGCGATGAATCAACTTATTTCTGTCTAGATTATCATTGTAAGCGCATAATGCGATTCATAAATAATTTAAAGAGGAGGTTGAAAAATGTATATAAAAATAGCAAATGAAGCGCCCGCGCGCGCGTATCGAATATGAGAAGTGGGTAAAATAAAAAGTGTTACGCGAGTGCGTGCGTGAGCATTTTACCCATATGTCGCAATTTAAAGTGCTGACCGTGTCGACGAGCTACTTTCACACGCGCCGATTCGATACACACCGACATGTATACACATACGTACAGCATGCATACGCGTGCCATACATATTCAAATACATGTGCCAGAGCTTCGTGTGCGCGATGTGTATACATTTTAATAACGATATCAACGATTCACCTTGATTGACTCGATTAGATGGTGGTCTTGGGAGGGTGGATACCTATGAGATGAATATCAGCTATTCGAAGTTAGTCAGCGAGGGTAAGTTCTAGATGTTATCGATGTGCCTTGAGTTTGGAATCTAATAGTCGTTAATGGATCGATGATATGGACCAATTTTTACACATTCCATTAAGATATCAAACTTGTACATTGCTGGCCAAACAATTAGCAAAATAGATGCCCGATGTATGCAGTAGTTTCGATTTAAATAATACGATGTGTGTTCGCTAAAAGGGTCGAGACGCCGTACTGAGAAATGGTACATGCATCAGTAGGCAGCCAAGAGAGAAAAATAAAATAAAAACACCCCGGTTCGAGCTCCGATACATACGACCACGGGCGCACACGAAAAGCAAATGCAATAATCACCAAAGTACATGCTGGAGCACGTGAAACTCTTTCCCTCGTTTGTTCAAATGCCAAAATTCATATGTATGAGCACCGTACGTATATATAACATGATTTAAACTCAATAACAAGTACAGAAATTCCGTCAACGCAATAAAACATTCTACTGATATTTTTTTTTCGAGAAAGTCGAAAATAAACGTGGAAGAAATTCGGGTTAGGAAAATAAATTGATGCATCGATGATTTTTATAATTCGAAAGAAGCAAAAATAAAAACTTACCGGACTGATTCGACATCATATCCTTGTAGCCGTTAACTACGTTCGAAAATGCGTCTGGCATTTTGAATTATTTCTGAAACAAACAAAAAATCGTAGTACATCAGCGTCATCGATTATTTTTGGGTTGAAGTATTTTGCGTTTATGCACAAAGTGTGTGCTTCGTAGTGGCATTGTTAAATGACCATTATATGGTGGCGAAAAAAACAATATTAGTATTAAGTAATGTGAAATCCGAAAGTTACGTCTGCTAATTGTTTACGTAAACGCCATCGGTTTTGGCAAGAATTACGTATACAATATGTGTAGAAAGTTGTTAATATTTTCTATATATCATAGAATATACTATAATGATTTAAAGTGAAATATTTAAGGCTAAGTAATATTGCAATTAAATCTAGATCTAACAAATAATACGAGTAAACTTGACGTTTAATTATTTGAACAAGTAGGTTGAGTTCATATACTGTTTTCGTAAATTTTTATTTACTATCTCTATTTAAGAGAATCAGTTTTATAATTCTGCAGTTGTCAAATTAACTCACAGACTCAATTATAATATTTGTGCAATAGAGACGATTTAATTTTTTTTTCTTGTCATGAACGATCACGCTAAAACTAGTTAATCTCGTTTGAAATGGCAAAAAAGGAAGTTTGGTCCTGCTCCAAAGCTACTTGGCAGCAGATGTTGAGGATAATTAGCGCCAAGAATGTTCTCTTTCACGCCTGGCACCAGTCTATCTTGTTCTTTATCCCATAGTATGTCTACTGCTTTAGGACAAAGATGGGTATCACAGTGCCTTTAGGCTCTTTTTTTATCATTCGAGATAGAGTGATAATGAATCGCAAAGTAAGCTCGATTATATTTAGCACTATTCGTAAGAAAAACTATGAATAATATTTACGTCACGAGGGAAAATCTTTTTTTTTTTAATTCAAAATTATATTGTATTAATATATTCAATCAATGAATTACTCATAAATCATAAATTGGGGAGGCTGTGGTACCATCGCTGTGAATAGCTCAATTATTTACTGAGTTTATTTGATTTTATTGTGATTTTATTGTCTGTGAGTTAATATGAGTTTATTAGACCTAAAGGTCCGATCACCTATATTACTGAAGATCACAGAAACAGAAAACCTCGATAACTCGACCTATTATAAATACGAGTCAGCACGAAATATTTGACCAATTTTTTTTTCATGGTTAAACATTTATTTATAAAAAAATTCTGCTAGTGAATATTTTAATGGAACAGATTTTTTCACAATTTTTTTTCAAATAGGGTTGAATTATGAATTATAATTTTTTTGGAGATGATGAAATTCACCAATGTATTCATCGTGACACTTCCCAATAGCATGAAACTTTTTTGATCAAATAAATAATACGATATATTAAAACTGAATTAACTAGTTAATTCAGTATAATTAAATATCGAAATAGTCACTGCATCATTAACAAGAGGAATTACTATAAATTCAATAAAGAGCAATCAAACATTTTTTCCAAATAAAATCAAACCATATAAACAGTGAGGACTTTTGCACTTCATTCGAAGTACCTAAAAAACGCTTTGCTAATTACTCGGACTCTCAGAACAATAAAGATTTATGTAATTTTGATAAGATAAGCAAAAATAATCCACTCTCAATAGAAGTAAAGATAAACCAAATTAGTTTGATTCATTATGAACATCACTTGAATTTATTGTGAGAACGTAATTTTCTATACCACAAAACTTTTAATTAATGCCATTTTTTATGGTATTAGTAATTTATTAAATCATTACTTTGAATATACAACTTTTTTATCAATTCACATGATGAATTATACATCATTAGACATAAAAAATTAAGGTGACTCAACTATAAATAAGTAAATCAAATAATTATAAAAGCTTAAAAACAAAGATTATTTTTCTCGTTTTTTTTTCAAACTAGGAGTATTAATATCAATTTTTCATGTTTTGGCATATATTTTTCGTACTACTCGTACAATTAGTTGATCTCAAGGAAATAAGTGGTTATAAAAAACCAGTATAAACAACCTTGGAGATTCATTCATATAATGAGATTAAAAATTTGTTTAGGTACTTTGCAGTAAGCCTCGATTTTTTATATGAAAAACTTAAACAATTTTTTCAACAATCTTATAATAGATTGTCGCTGCGGTGATAATTGTCATTAATCGAATAGACCTATACAATTTAAGACTGCTTGAATGGTTTATTTATTTAAACTTATTTTTATAATTCAAGAAACAATTATACAGAAGATATAAAAAAGGGTTTCCAGTGACATACATAAACGAGCGGTCAAAGACTCATGTGCACAAGAAACAAAAGGTCATACCGCGCCCTATTTTCTCTTCAAATGTAACATCAGCTACAGCAGCTGAATCAGTTTTTTTCTCGGCACATTGCCTTGGAAAAAAATCGCACAGCACGGCAACCTACATCATCGCATCTTCTTCACCTTTTAATGTAAGAGCTCTTGCTATAGTCGCAACAGCTATACAATGCTGAAAAAATTAAAGCCTTTTACGAAAGGATCGCTCAAGCTTTGTGCCTATGCAGTAAGGGCAGTATGCAACGACAAAATTGTCAGCCTCACATTTAAATTTGAATCTCATTACGAAATGAAATTGAAAAATAATTTATTAAAAATAAAATCACAACAAAGTATGATTCCCATAAAATCAAATTGCAGTAATGGTTTGCTAATATAACCATCAGTTAGACAATATTTTTAAACTGTAGTATATTCCCTAAACGGTTTTTATGGGATTTGGTTATGGATTTAAATTCGAAAAAATATAGTAAGCTCACTAAATAGCTCAAATTACGCAACATTTTACCCTCTTCATATTATGCCTAAAATCTTCAAAATTATTCTTTTGTATTACAATGTGAAGTATAATTCTTACGATTTCCATGAGGTGAAAAATGTTCACTATCACCAATTCGCGTGAAATTACTCTTTTTCTATAAAGTAGAGGACATATGAAGAATTAATTCAGTGCTTTATATATGGCTTTTACCTTTACTTTATATACTACTTCATTGGATTTGAGATGTGAATGATTTTCATGTGTGCCAGTTTCATGGGCATTTTTACTAAGATTTCATCTTTTTTTATAGCTGCTTCGAAGCTTACGTGCCGACACACTCTAAATTAATAAAAGAAGAAATCATTGAAACAAATGATAACTAACTAAACTATTAATGTTCATCAAACGTTGGCTTAAATTATCTTTCAGAAAAAAAAATACACGAAGTAAATTAGACCGAATTGCGTTGACACATTGTGAACATATAACTTCATAAGTCGTTTAATTCTACACAGCTTAAAATAACAACATATCGAAGTAAGGGCTCCAGCTATACTGTCCCATTATCGCCGTTTACTTCAACACAAGGACAGCCCTAACAACGCTAGATACAAGTTTTGAGTTGATGCAGAATTGAACGATTCATAGTATGTGTATGTATATGCAAATATATTGAGTATATTTGTGTGCAGTAGTTCCGATGTGAATTTTTTTCCATGTTTTTACTAGAGCAACTTTTAATAACGATCATTTAGACTTTTTGCACTTGAATACACCGCGATATCACAATAACTGATTCACCATGCCCCATTAAAATTTAAATTTTGTTCGATTGATTGATATTACAACTTTTAGCTATGTTAGATTTATTTTTTATTGATAAGAAGATAAATAAAGCCGTTATTAGAAAAATATAATTACTCTATTTTCAATACACGTAATTTACGATACAAGTCTCTCATGGCACAAGTGTCGTACGCGACTTTATAGCACTGTGCTAAGTTCACATTTATGCCCCCTTTTATGAGGTAAAAGTTGTATTTTCTGGTTTAGTGAAGTGAAGTATGCGCTCGGACGCAGCGAGTGTTACGGGAATGACGCAGTGTCCTAAAGTGCGACTTATGCCACAAAAAAGCATGCCACTTATATGAGCACGTAGGGAATCAAGTGCATTCATCAAAGTCGATAATGAATGAAATGGTCTAAGGTGAGAAATGAACTGTATCAACGAAGACGGTCATTTAAAAAAAAAAAAAAATATTCGAGCTTGAGCTAGGTTATAATAATTTCCTCACGACCTTCTAAAAGTTCATTAATCCGTTTTCTTGTCATTCTATTTATCGAATACCCATCACGTAGGGGATGCTTTCTTTGAGTCTTTCTTCCTGGGTGTGTGAATGTAAACTTGCTTCTAACCGCTTGGGGTGTGAGTGCTTCTATATAATATAGGTATATACACAAGCAGCCGCTTGTGTGAGATGTATATATATTGATTACGCTTCTTCGCTTTCTTTTTTTACGCTCGAGCGCGTTGAAGATTATCGGCGAGTAGGTTAAAAATAAAGTACGGAGTTGACTACCGTCTGCGACTAGCTACTGTTCCGTGTATACATGTTGGTACACTGTAGATCCGATCACGGCAGAATTTTTCAATTTTTTTTGTTGATAAAAAATGAATAATAAATAATAATCACTCTATCGCATTTGTAACGAGGTACGCCTAAGCAGAGTAGTTCTCGTGCACAGACGTTCCAATTAATATTATCTATATTTGGCAATCATTTTGCTCAACGCAAAAAGCTTATCGATAAAAGTGGAGCGTAAAATTTAGACGGACAAAATTCAGGTAAATGTACGCAAATGTAGGAATAGTGACATCATAATTCATTTGCAGGAGAAAAAATGATACGAAATTGACAAATATAGAGTTTCTTATCAGGCAGAGGTGAATTGCTAATAGTTATTATTTTCGTATCAAAAGCAAGAACTATTTGTACTGGTTTGTGTGAAATATCCGAACGAGTAGAGTTATTTAAAGAAGGTGTGTCTCGCGGAGTTTGATGATCCGCGCAAAATGGTAGGTATCGATGTTACGTTTCATAATCACAGAAAAAAAGAAAGTAACGAATACCGATAAAAATATACGCGCTTTTTGATTCTAAATCATTGACACATTTGTGAATTAAAAGTCAATGATGAAAGCGATGTCAATCGTTAATTTTTGAGATTTTTTAGCTCGCGACATACACATACACTCGATGAGCTTATCCGATCACGACTCTTCGTAGATTACGTCGTTAGAGATATTATTATAAGTACACCTCTCGTTGAAAAATTTGATCGATCAAACACTCTTATAAAAATTATATCGATTTAATGTCAAATGTAGAGTATATTGGACACACACGTGTGGCTTTTTTTGCTCACCAAAATCGGCACAATGGAACACAGCTAGCCAAAGATGCTTAAAGTAGGTCAAAAGGTGTCGGTAACCGCTTAAACGTTATTTGTAATAAGTAAGCAAGTGTGTAATTGTCCGCTCGGCTCGTAAGGCTCTTATACACGCGGGCGCTCTCTAATAATCAACGGTGAAAGTGTCGTAGGCTGCACTTGTGTTCTTGCACATGCAAGAGCGACAGTTGGGAAGCGGAAGTTCTTGGCGCGCAGCGCGTCGAGGCGCAGTGCAACCTATACTCGCGGACTAATCTAGACTCTTCGTACCGGTTATGACTTAACGTAAATGTGTGTAGTTCCAACGACGACTTGTTTTTTTTTTGTGTGTGTGTATGGCGAACACGTACAAACACCCTCCCTCCGAGTGAGTAAGAGAAAAACTGTTTACCGAGGGACAATATTCGTTTTGACGCGATTTCAATTGGTTTTGTCGTCTTATCGATGGCAATTCTTTAGCTTGTTTTGTGCAATTTTAACACGTTTTTTCCGATACTCTTGGTCGCCGATTATAAGTACTTGGCACGAATTAAAAAAATTCGCAAAGCTCATGTGTCAAATTTTGCTGTTACTATCCGCACGAGCGAGTCGCTGGTGGTTCTGTAAACCATATCTACGTAGACTCGTATAACCTCAAAATTTGCACATTATCGAGCTAAAATTGTCTTATTGTTAACATTGATTCAAATGATTTATATCGTCAAGTTCTGCAATCTAACGATAATTCGCGTGATGATCAATTCTAGCCGTGCTTTACATTGAGGCGTTTATAGATTCTTTCTCACTGACACATGAAACGGAATATTATTTGCACAAACAAAACAAGCAATTTTTCCGCCAAATGATGGACAAAAGGCTGCCAATTCCAAAAAGGCACGGCGAAGAAAAATAGCTGTTAATTAAATCAAATTTATTGTTTTCAAGGAAGTTATACGATTAAGTACGCTCGAGAAGCCGGCACTAAATTTTAACGAGGGTGTAGTAGGCAAGCAAGAGCAAAAGCTGAGCACGAGTTTTTATTATACTGACAGCACTCGCAGCAGTGGCAACAACGTGAATTAATTTTTCAGGGCAAATGATCTATAAACGACGACAACGTCGAGGCAATGTCTCGTGCCTAATAAATCTGTTATTATATATACGCTTGTGTATTACGATCCCCGATGGTGCGGGCGTTTCCTCGCTTCGCGGCATATCCGCCACGCAAAAGTTCTGCACTACTCGTAGCTGCCCAGGCAAGAGGCACGACTCGCGAAAAATGTTTACGAATATTAGCGCCGGCAGCGCGTTAAACTTGACGTAGACCGTTCGATATATTTTTCCCGTATGCACGCATACGTATAGAATACACAAAACAAAGGGGATCGTGACTCGTCGGGTCTATTTTTATCCTTCTTTATACACATTTTTCTCTCTTCGCACGAAATTCTTGCCCCGCAAGCACATACCAGTGTGTACGTTGCCTCTGATGATTCGATGGTGTGTGTACATATATCTTACACTCTCGCGGAAGATTTAATACGTAAGGAGAGTCGATTGATTCCGTCGTTTTAAATGACTACACAACATACACGTCCAGAGACTCGAAAGCGTGAATTAAAAGCCCGAGATAAAACACAAGCCGAGGAATTTATTTGATCGCGCGAAACTTTTATAGGATTGCTGGCGTGCTCGGTGTGCGTAAAAGCAACGCGAGACTGACGACTGAAAAGCAACAGCGGCAGTAATAGCAGCAATCGCGCGCGATTTTCTAACCTCTATTATCCTACGGCGAGTCCTTGTAGGAGACGCTCGATATTTCCATAACCCCTCGTTGCTCTTCGTCTCTGTCTAGTTTCTTGCCTGTCACATAACCTCACTATTATACAGAAAACGCGCAGACTTTTATGAGTAGCAGCGCGAAAAACATGCCAGGTTTGCAGGCAGAGAGAGAGAGAGAGAGAGAGCGAGATCAGAGCAGCCTTCGCACATCAAGCACACAGGCAGTCACGCGCACACATACATCCACGGCGTGTTTGAATGATAAATAATATTCATCGATGATATAATTCGCATTGCTAACTATTCGATACGGCCGCCATTCGGTTCATCGCATCAATGAAAGAAAACCACCATGGTAATAGTGCAAAAAAAAGAGAAACAATAATGTTTAAAAAATGTAAACGCACCTGCTTTCAGTTGGTCGACGATGAAACGTTATATTCCAGTTGAACTAATCGCAGTATATATCGAGGAATGAACGACGCTCCACCAGTGTTAGCTGTGCTTTTGCATCTATACAAAGAGTCACCGAGCGAGTATCTTGTCGGATTGTAATTCCGTTTGTACGTAAAGGATCCCTCTTCAAGAAGCTCTGGCAAACGAAGCTGAAACTGGCATCGAATGGCTTTTCTTAAGATTAATAAAGCTGTATAGGATGCAACGACACGCAAATTGGCGAGAAAAACAACGGCCACAGGAGTGTCGGGCGTCGTCTGCTATGGACTACTCGTAGCACGCACACAATAACTGTTATACAAGCCGTTGTAAATATACATGTATAGGTACAAGTATATAGGTATTGTAAAGCTGTGGCTGCGAGTGCAGGCTGCGTTAACAGCGACGATTGCTTCAAGCTTTACGTAGCGTATGACGAGAGACGGGAACGCGAGGCGCGAAGAAAGCCGGTGACCGGCGGCGGCGGTGGCAGCGTCAGAGAACTTGGCAAATGCTGAACTCGTCTCCTCTTGTCCGTGTGTATACAATCGCGAGCGGGCGTGACCACAGAGATAAGCTGCTGTGGCTGTAGTGGCACTGTGAGTATCGACTCGCGCGGCTTTGGCAGCGTTCGACTTGCTGCTCGGTCGCGTGCAGACTGAGCGATGATGCGACCAGCCGTGACGATAAATAAACCCCGTCCGTAATCACTTGCGGTCTGACAATATTGATATGGAGTGAGAGACAGAGGGAGAGAGAGAGATAAAGAGGCGCACCACTGCACGACGGTACGAGAAGGCCCAGTGAACGACTCGACCGAGTCTTCCGGCGGTTCGCGCTCAACTGACGGTCACCGCCTATAAAGCCGCCTTCAGTACTATATATTGCCGCCCGCGATTTTGCGTTGCCGCCACTACTACCTGCCACTACACTCGTGTACAACTCACACACACACACACGAACAGACTATTATGATTATGTGAGACAAGCGGCGGTGGCACATATATATAGGTAGACGGGTAGGAAAAACATCGCCAACAGCAGCAGCAGCACTAGACACTAGGCACTGCAGCAACAACACCACCACCACCACCAGCGACACGGGTACGGTCTGCGTCACTGACTGTTGTACTACCCTACCAGCCGTGCGAGCGCAAACGCGTACGGCGTAGGCCTGCACACGCAGACACGAGTATATATATATATATGCTTGTATGGCGTTCAGAGACCGAGAGTCAGGTTCGAGCAGTTGACGCATTCGCCGAGTCTCGTCCCGCCGCGCTTTTTTTACACTATAACTGCACGATACAATGTTGCACGCGTAACCGTGACTCGTCTTTCCTCGATCTATGCGCAGATAACATTTTTATTGGCAAAAATTTCCGACGCCGGCTCGGATAGGCAGTTTTTGAAGCACACACGACCCTGGCACTTCATTTTTGCACGCGTTTGAGTGCTGCTGTCAGGAAAGATCGACAAAAGGAACTTTTAGCTTCAACATGTCACGCGCGAGATCGCTTATGGATCTTTAAATCGGCAGCGATAGCTGCATAAACTCTTTGAAAACTTCTTCCTCCGCTCAAGCTGTAACTTTATCAAAGTTCCATCTGCACGAATGGGTTTTTTTTCCTGCAAATGGATCTTGCTATTAGCTCCTTTTTTTCATACCAGGTTCCAGGAAGAAACGCGTCCGCGAGTTAAAGGGCATATAACTTTGTGCGGAGGAAAGTTGGAGTTTGCGAAAAAAGACGCCAAGTTGCGATTCATTTGAATCGGAAGATTTTTATAAAAGCAAATTCAAATCCATAAGCTCGTACGGAATATTCGTGTACCGTGACCGCACTTGCAGGGCCAGATCTTCAACGGTGAGCGCAGAATACATACTTTTTCGGATTAAAGTTAATCTATAACGAGTCAACGATCGTCGGTCGATTCATGTCTATACAAGAGAGCATTTGAAGCGCCGCGGAGCACTCGGCTTGGATACGACGAATACAGAGCAGCAGTCCTGTCACATATATAAGGAGGCACGCGGGCATGTGTATTATGCAGGCGCGTATTGAAAGGCAGTGCGTCGAGTTATCTCACGATCCACTGCCCCCCGCAACGCCAGCGCCACGCGCTCTCTCATATGTATATCCTTTTCGTATTTAAGAAAATGTCTATTGCAAAAAGCGGACATGTATTGAGAAATTAAACTATGCGATCGGGCATGCTGTTTGCAGCATGTATGCGCACGACCACACATATCACTGATTCCGTACTTTCTCTTTGCGAATAAAGAGAGATGATTGCAACACGTCGATATATATACGACAAGCTCCGTAGGCAAAGATCGCGACTCGTTTCTGTGCCAAATCCCGCAAATTAAATATCTTACTCTAGGCTCCTACCATATACACAGCCTACACCTTATGAATTCTTTCATCCAGCTGAAAACTCGCCTCTTATTCGATATTACATCCCAAATGGTGAGACTTACGGTCGTGTAGCGGTACAGTATTATCGGCGACTCCGATGCGTATTTATAAACGCTTCCTGGACCAGGAAAAAAATTTCTCCCGGGGCCCGCTGCATGTCTACAAACAGGTATACGGGCGCGATTTGGCAGGTACCCTACATACATACGCTCACGAGCAATATACATCTCGGACGCGGCGGGACTCGAGGAACAGGATTTTCGTTCTTAGCGGTGCGCATGAAATTCCTCGCGCGAACATCGCTAATTAAGAGAGCGAAAGATGCTGCGGCGGGCAGCGATGCACACGAGTGAGAAGTCGACGCATGCCCCGCCGCTGATGCGCAGCTTATACATATATATATATACGCTTTACAGTCGCACACCTATGGAAGCATGCAGAAACGCAAAGAGTGAAATCGACCGATTATGTGGATTGCACCATTCGCCGGAGCCAGTCGGCTCGCCGATATATATCGTATTGTATGTATACATATATAAGAGCTCCAGAGTCGCGATTACGTGATTGTAAATATATCCCCCTGTCAACGACGTAGACCCAACACTCGCGTATACATGTGCAGAGTACCGATCGCGAAAAAAAGAAATTGCATTGTCAGTGTCAAGTGAGCCGCGCGATTCGACATCAACTCTTCGAACAATAGAAATCGCGACAATTCCCAGCGACGATTCTCCTCGCGGCTTTTTTCACGTCGCTCGAGCGCACCAAGTTCGTTCGGCTTTGACTTTGAGTCAACTCGTCTCTTCGGCACTGTACATCTTAAAGGGTTGATCAGTGGAGCAATCGTGTAAGAAATAAAGTTATATTCAGCTTCTTGATCCTCGATGCTGCGCAATATCGATTCGACGCCATAAACACGTGGCTGCTAGAAAACCCAAAGCTCGACGACTGTAGTGCTGTGATTCGGCGACAGCTGAATTCTCTACGACGCCGCGAATCGGAAAACCCCATGCGAGACTTAACGATCTGTGAGGAAAATTCTCGAACGAGAACCGTAAAGATAGAGTGCGTAGTACATGCTACAGTGCTGAGTGTGCGTTTTCACGGCGTTACATTCTCAAATTTGTCATAATTCACTTTGGTTCGATTTGCCGCTCGCGTGCTCTCACACACGCACTTGTGTAATGCACAATGACACATGAACAATCGTAATCACTTTTGAATGGTTTTTTTGTTTTTATTTTACGGGCAACTTTTTTCCTCTCCTCCTCTCGTCAACTTTCTCTCTCCCAAATCGAGACATTTTTTATAACATATATTTTGGTCACAAATGATTGATTCAACTACACTCACACGATAAGAAACGATAAAGATGTATCTACTATCGCAGCTCGATTTGCGACTCGTGTATGTTGGACTAGTTCATTAGTATAATCAGTAATACGATTTACGATAATTACGATTATTACATTTTTTTATATCATCGAAGCTCATCAAAGCTTATGTTTCACAACTTCACCTACATCTCCTTTCTCGGTATTCAACTGATGATATTCCTTGTGGCAAAATCGTTCGAAGATCGCGATCGGCATAAAAACCGAGATTGGCCAAGGAATATTTATAAAAAAAAAAAACCGAGCCAATTATACCAATGAGCGAGGTATAAATACGGCGGTGCGCTCATAATAAATAGCGAAATCTTCCAAAAAGCGTCAGAAAATGGTAAGAAAGAAGGAGACGCTTACGCAATAAAAAATAATTTATTCTGTGCGATAAGAAAGAGACGGAGAGTATTGTATAAATAGCACCGGTTTCTGTAATATCCATATAATAGATAATGCTATTCCCCTCGGCTGCAGTTACGCAGTTTAGATGCAAAGTATCGTCGATCGACCAACTCTGACGTAGTTGCACATGTGCAGATTTTTCGCGAATTTGTCAGACGTCGCGCGTCGCTCGTAGCTTCATTGGCGCGTCACCGGAAAATTCTTCATAATACGTGGGATAGTCACCGAAGCTCAAATATTGACGATAAATTGTAAATTTTTCCCAAGCCCGGAAATTTCGACGAACTCGATGTAAGCGATAGACAAGGCATATTAAAGCTTCTGGACAGAGTGCTTTTGTCTCTCGGTAGCGAGCTTTGATAACGGTTGCCTGCACGAATTGGCCTGAATACAGACAGGCGTGTATCGTAAATAAGTTGCATTATTTTCCAGCTTCGGGAAAGCTCCGTAGGAGGTGTAAACTCGCGAGTGGAGAATTTTACGCGTTTTCCATGTACACTGTCGGCTTCTAACCGATTCGAAGAAGTCGATGATGAAATATCTCTTTGAATTCCCATTGGTGCGGATGTCATAATATCGTTTGGTCGTGGCTGCTTCGGCAGTCGAAGAGGTTGTATATACCTTTGACTTGAAATCATCCACGCGACGAGTAATTATTATTGAACATGTATAAAAAAAATAAAGAAAATACGTATAATTCGTTGGTAGAGCTTGGCCAATCTCTGCTCGCCAGCGAATAATTGCCAACAAATTGGTAGCTATTGCTCGAGCTGTGCAGGTGGCAGGCGCTCGCGCGAGTCGAAGGATTTTTAACTGCTCTCGTACACGTTATACATATAATCCGTATAGGTATATATGTAGAAGCCGCTCGCGAGGATGCAGAAAAAAAAAGGAATAAAAAAAAGACCCAGAACAATCCGACTGAAATGTAAGCCAGCTGTACATGGATACGTATGTACACGGCTACAATAGCTGCACTATGAGCGCTATGCCTCTTATGCAATGGCCACATATAATTATGGTAATACATTCATCTTGCGAGTCCACGTGCGGAGAGCGCAGTGCAATATTATGATACAACGACAATCCGGAGCCGTTAATGAGTGATACCTCGCGGGCCAAGGCATCGAGGGGATACGAGTGCCTTACATGCTACATACTGCCGACTGTTATATATATATGTCGCGATATGTTCCAATGATAATATCGACGAAGCAGCGGCGGTGGCAGCGTAGCTCGTTGGAAAGTGATTACTTTCGAGCGTATACATAAGTGGATATTGATATAGCTAATGCCTCACCTATATTTCTTGCAACAACGCTGCGCGCCGACAGCTCGTTCCTACATACCTACTCGCGCACGCACATGTACGCTCACGTGTGTTTGCGTTGAATTTTGCGACTTTCTGGCGTGCCACCAACACCAACGTAGCGTACTTTGCCAGTATGCGTGTGAACGACGAGTTGCGCAGAGAGTGACGTTTTCAATTGTGACCGTGCCGAGAAAGAGAGACGTAACGAGATGAGCCGAGAAAATGCAAATCATCGCGTCAGTTATGTATAGCATTTACAGTGGCGCTACTTTAGGGCTTATTATTATGGGTAAAAAGAGACGGAAAAAACCTTGTCGTTGCAAATTTACGCTCGATGATGAAAAAAGTTTGATAAACACTCGGTGGAAGTTGATTCGATCGAGAAATACGAGCTCCGTGCGAGTGCGCGCGACCGGTAAACGACTATTTCTACGACCACGGCATAATATTATGATCATTGCCATAACAGCCACGAATTGTTATTCCCCAATATTTGCGACTTTTTAGCGCCACATTATACACAATTGTCAAAGCGAGAGATACAAGAGTTGATAATGAATTTCCGAGATTCTAGATCGATGCATGTATCATATGCGCATCAGCTCATATATCCATGGACGCATCGAACGCGTCTCCGAATTTCAGTCAAGGAAAAGTTTCTCTCTTTTTCCCTCTGTGTCGCTGGGTTCTTCTTCTTCTTCTTTCGCGAGCTCTGCAAAATGTATTCGAGCAATTTACAAGTTGTCTACACAGTAAACGGTCGCGCGGCGTGTATACATTTACGAGCTTTTTACGTCATGTGCAGCAGTTCTTGTGGCAGCAGCGGCAAGTATTTATAAGCGGAATTCATGAAATGCAGCGCAAAGTCGGTAATGAACTTTATCGAACTTTCGATTCTGTCGCTGACCGAACGGCCAAACGCATAAATATGAATCAGAGATCCGCTCGAGCAGGTATTAATCGACTCTCAAGGTACCATTGAGTGAAACCCCCGTCGACCTGTTTGTCGCGCATTATATTTACATATAGTGGTGCGCGGCAGGAAATAAAACAATAAGCGTGCTAGGCCGCGTGCGAACGCCTGATCGTGACCCTAACGCGCGTCTTACAAAACCTCGACGAAACATGCGATGAGCCGCAACGAGATTTATCGAATACATTATGCGTACCGCATGTGCGTAAATTCAACTCTTTTTTCTCCTCCGTCCTTTTGGCTCGCTGCTTCTTTTTTTTTCTTTTTTTTTCAAGTCTGCGGACACCACAGCCAGGCCAGACGTAATTTCGATGACGCGAGTGTATACAAGTACGATTTATAATCGTCCCGCGGACCTCAAGGTCGAAGAGAATAAAATTGACACAAAGAACGATGCTCGGTGTATAGCGACACCGTTAGAAAGTTTATTATGAGTTTTTCGAGTATTGATCAAACGTCGTATATGATGACCAAGACAACGATGTACGACATCGTTTTTTACGCACACAGAAGACATTTATTACATATGGAAATAATTGAGCATGCTGTACCTGCGATTGCACGAGGCATTACTAATTCGTGTGTATTCTCTCGGCATGATCTCAGTGGCAAAAATTTTCTTCGTCAAAATAAATATTTTTCTTCAATTTGCGCTGATACCCACGCGAGCTCGTCCGTGCACGCAGCCACTGAAAATTATTGACATATTTTTTCTTGAAAATGTGCACTTGCCGTAGCGCAGGTGTGGGTATGTGTGTGTGTGTGTGCACAGTGACTCTTCTTTCTTGCTCGGATCATTCAAGAGATGCACGTATTACGCCAACACTTGTGATTTCTCAGAGATCGGCATAAATATATAAAGAATGATTCAAGCTTGTGTCTTATTTTGCCTTCGTAAGAATTTTCTGTTCATAGATGCGTATACAAGAGCTTCACTTTTACTCTTTGTACGAATCAAGTATAGACTCGATTTGCATTTGTGCGTCAACGAAGAAAATAATCCGAATCAATGACAAATGAAAAAGATGTTCGAATCGGATCAATGACCCTTGCATGGTGTAGGATCATTGACCGAATTTTAATTGGCCCGAGGTACTACTCTTTTCTAAATCTGTTTTCAAAAAAGAAAGAAATTTGAAATTTAAAAGGCAACGTAACAGCTCGCACAATAATTATGTAAGACTAGCTCGATTCAATTTTTGACTTATAATATTTACCTACGATCGTTACGCCCGCGTAACCTAATTAATATACGAGTACATTACAAGTGCCACAGCCCAAGCAGTCTGACGATTGATCACTTTCATATCAATCGTACACATGTACTAATTATTCAATTTCTAAGAATCGCATATATTTTTTTTCGCTTGCGTGAGCTAGGGATAGCCTCCTCTCAAATTAAACCCCTGAGAAGGTGCTATTTAACCGTGAACGGACTTTTAATATTTTGTACGAATTAATATCAGCGCGTGTAACTTAGCCAATAAAATTTTCGATTGTGCCATGTTCTTTGTGAGAAAGAAATATTTTTCGGGTTCAAATCAAACGAAGAGATTCCTCTCTACCTCCAGAGTTAGATTCGATTGTACATTATTCGTATTATAACCCGGAGACAATTAAACGTGAGATTTTCCGGTGGGATTCCAAGCATTAGCCAAATGATTTATAGATGTGTTAACGCGCCACGAGCGGTTACGGCAATGCCAAATTTGAATAGGATAATTTGCATGAAGAGGAAAAAATTCCCCACGCGTTGCAGAACATCTTTATTTTGACTGGCGCTCCGAGTTTATTTTGTGGTGGCAGCATGATACAACAAAATCGTATGCATAGTGTACAATTCCAGATTTAAAATCATACCATTTTCTACGGTCAAATTTTTAATGCAAAAATGTCTCAAAAATCAATAACCAGTACATTATACTATTAGCAGCAAAATCGAATTGAACCTGCATCGACGCAGCAGTACTAAAACTCCATGCAACAAGTCTCTCGCAGAGTTAATCGAATTAAAATACCGTCCTCGTAATCGAACGATATGCATTTATTTCTTGAACACTCAGCTACACATGAAGGTCGGGGTGATCGTAACGAAAGTATTTACTTTTTATCCATCATTTATAGTGATTTTAATTCAACGCAATAATCGAGCGAAACAAATGACCTTTGGATTTTTTGCATTCTGCATATTGAAATATGCATACTTATTTATATGCGGTTTATTGATTATTTTACATCTACACCATTAATGAATAATTGAATTTTGTTCCTGGGAAATTTTGTTAAAACACAGCAATAATTGATAATAATTGATTCTGTGAGTTTTTTTAACGGCCCAACGTTGTTACGGAAAAATAGTGAACGGCATCGATTTCAAATCTACTAAAACCACGTCATAATTGCTGAAAAATGCAACATCATCGTGATTGTCAGGTAAGGTCCCTGAATTAAAACATAGCTCTAATTTCTTGTACTAATTTTGTCAAAAAGTAGCGAATAGTACTCACACATCGTTGTACTTTGTGTTAAAATCATGTTATACTTATAACAAGATTTGATATTGACATGTATTTTGAAGATGTCCGATAATAATCATTTAGGTCAACACAGACCGAGTTACACCCACTGATCGAATGTTTTTTTATCATTCGTGACAAATCCAATCTCAAGTACATCGTACGTGAAATTTGCAATAATCAACCGGGAAATCTAATTTCTGTACAAATTAAATAATGCATCTAATTACTCGTGACGCAATGAACAAGTTAATAGTTCAAAAATTAAAAATGAACGAGGTAGGCGTGTAATCGTGGCCAAGTTTCCGCACGTATGAGTAACGACCAAAGCCAATTTTTCAAATATTCGTGTCTTGACACGTCTCATTAACGTGGAAAATAGACGCTACGAAGACCCACATGTAAACACACGTGCGCGTATAAACGTATTATTCAACTAGGATTGGCCTACGAGCGGCGTACTTTCACCCCACCATGGCAAAGTCGAAAAAACTCATCGGCGTTATACCTCGCCGAGTCGCCGATATGTCATATCGCATTATATACCTACTATACTTGCAATGATCATCTATTGGGTCGGTAAATGCACATATCGATATGTTTCATTAATAAACTAATTCCAGCGATCAATAGCCAATACCTATGTAGCATTTCTCTGCAGTACGGCCATGTAAACTTTCACTAAAATATTACAAGTAAATTAGGTTGTGCGGGTAAGCCTGGCTATGCGGCAATGATAAAACGTTCGCGTAAATCAACATTTATGTAGCAAAGGTCACCGCGGGTAATTTGATAATCAAAAATTAATTTTTTTTTGTTCATTCGCGGTTTTTTCGCCTTTCATGAAAATGAGAGGGGCGGAGAGAGACAGAGAGGTTGTATTTCCGCAGACATGTTTGTGAATTCATATATAAGAAGACAGGAGAAAGGTTTTTTTTAACATACTTGTATAACTTTTTATTGAAAAAAAAATCATCGAACTTTCTGGGCATAGTGTTGAAATAATTTTTTGCTCGACATAAATTGGTCGACTCTTGCGATGTGTTCTAAAACTCGTTTTTTACGAAATATCTTTTAACTATACGTAGTACTTTTTATTTCTTCTTTTTTTTTATACGAATATCGTCAAGAAGAAAATTATTTTTGTTCGCGTTTCACACATGGGTCTTGATTAGTTACTATAAGACAAAAGTTACGGTAATAATTTAAAATTAAAAATCACCAGTATGGTTTTCTTCGCTTAGGAACCATTTTTGAAATTTGACTATTTATTTTTGGAAATTAACTGCATATAAATGATGATGATGTACCATATAATCAAGTATGTAATCACTGCTACAAGTAAAATTCAAATTTTCATTCTAAAAAATCAAGGGCATTCGGTCAATGTAGAGGTAAAAGGCAATAAATTGATTAACTCATCACACTTTAGTTATATTTATGGGTATCATCGGTGATCATGATACTATTCGACATCTTTACGAGCTTTCAGATGTTAATTTTTAAAATGATAATTGAAGTTGCACATCTTGCTTACTTCCTTGAAGCGATATTATGTAATTTGCAAATTTAAGCACCATTTCTTCATTATGTAATTATATATTTCTTAAAAAATGTAGTTGATGCTCCTCGAAATAGAACACCTCTATTCGAGCTTTCAAAGAATTCATTTCGTGAACTTGAAAGCAAAACTTATATAATTACTAAAAAAAATCGATAATTTAAAAGTTTGAGTAAATTATATTTTTGAATGGTAAATTTACTTATAAAAGTATATTGAACCGAGTTTGTTAATCATTTATTTAAAATGGCCCAACATAGCAACGATTGAAATAAAAAAAACTTGACTGGATTAAATTTTCAAACGTCATCGTTGACAATGTATCTGCTATGGAAAATTTATCACAGAAATTTTAATTAGCTCGGAGCCAACGACAAATGCATGACCGGCCCACATTCCGACGATTGACATTCGTGTGCACGAACAAAAGATGGAATAATTAGCAAGAAACGACGGGATTTTATAGAAACGTTAACGTTTCCACTGAGTTCAAAAATTAAGAAGAGCACGAGCCGGAAGATATTGAGCGAAAATAATTGCTGCCGTATCGACCAACTATAATGAAGATATTTGACTTTGATACGCGTGATTGATAAATCCGGTCGCGCACTCGATCGATGTCGACTTTTTTTTTTATAACGAGCGTCGCGCTCTGCATTATTAATAACAGCTTATAGATGATTAATTTAAAAACTCGCAAAGTCGGTGTGTTTTCCAAACGCCATAAAAATGATGCGAAGACTTAATCATCAGATAACGAGACGATATGCCAAAATGATTTTTAAATATCATCGTGTTAGCAGAGTCTTTAGCAAGTGAATTTAAAAATGGCATTTACCAATGAATTACGTTAAATAAATGCTCGTTGTATAGTCATGGACAATGGCCAATGACCAAGAGAAGTGAGTCGCGCCAACTTTTGACGCACGATTGTGGTCCGTTGGCCGAATGGTCATAAAACCCGTCACTCGGCGCGCAGAAATACTCCAAAGCCGTCTGACAATGGCAGCTGCTCGTGTAAACATCGAGTTATAACGTTGGCAGAATTGCACAGGGTTGAGCTGAAGCTCGACGCTCGTGTGCGAATTGTCATAGTATTATTACGGTGGTACGCAGCATCCATGAGCGCAGTGCCTACTACAGCACTACATATACAGTATACCTACATATAATCATTCATATATGCAGCTCATCTCGGCACACGGAGCAAGTGCAGCCGATACATCGTATCCTATCAGACATTGCGGTGCATGTAAAGAGCGAGCGCGACGGAGAAAGAGAGAAAGAGAGAGAATATTCGCCGCGCGCCTCATCCACCTACGCGACTCATACATGTCTGCAGCAGTCGATCTTCGATTTCATAGACAACATCAATACCTATAGACGAGGTTGCTCCGTTTATGTATTACTACCTAGTCAGTATAGGCTGCTCCGACCTGCTAGTTCAGTGTATATGATTGCGAATGAAACTTGTGCCGTTTCGTTGATCGTGCCCGCATCGAGTTTGAGCGACTCATAATAGCAGCAGTAGCAGCAGCCTGTCGTATACTCGTATCGCGTCCAAGTGCCCCACGACACCCAGTGCAAGCCGAGTCTGTGTATATACTTGAAAAAATATTGCGCGATTCTATACGGCTACATAGAGAGGCTAGCTACAGCCGCAAGAAAGTTGATTCGCCTGTACGTCTAATGCGCAAGGTGCGGCTGCAGCCTGCATATATATCATAAAAAGGAGTGCGTTTAATCTCAAGACAAGATGTTGGCACTGATCAACAGAATTCTCGACTGGTTCAAGTCGCTTTTCTGGAAGGAGGAGATGGAACTCACCCTCGTCGGCTTGCAATACAGTGGCAAGACGACATTCGTTAACGTCATCGCGGTAAGAGGCATACATATCCACTACCTACGCACATACACAACACACTCGGACATGTACAAGCTTTTCGACAGCTCGAGTCTCAAAGCTGTGTAATTGTGCAGGTTACTCCCTCGTGGGAGTTGCAATACTTGGAATAATGCTTCCCTCCCCCAACCCCTCTAGCGAGAAGCTAACCTGCAGCTTAAGATCGTTCGAAAGCCAATAAGTGCATGTTTTCTATTACTCGTGATGCAGGGCGTAAATGGGCATTTTCGCATATACATAACATATGACGAGTATTTTTTCGGTGTGGGTGGCCTATCGAGATAATACAAGCATGAATGATTGCAGCTCGCGACACAAAAAGCACAGAATATGAGATCGTTTGTTTAGACACGTATGAGTATGTGTATTATAACAAGTCCGATGAATCATGAGAAATAATTCATGATGTATTCTACTGACTTCAGCAATAGGCACGACTGCCCGAGATAATGGTTATTGCCTTTCTTTCTTTGACAAAGCGCATAATTTCTATGCTTCAGAGCCTGCTTCAATCTTTATCTTGAATTTTCAAAAGTCAATTTTTCCGAAAATAATGACTTTCGGTTACTAAACAATTTTCAATATTGTCGCGTTGTTTGTCGATAGATTATTTAAAACAACTAACTTTTACAATGGTAAACCAATTTTTATTTATTTTTAAATGCAGATTAAATTCTGCTATATTGTACAACTCACTCAGATTGAAAAATTACAAACAAAGCAATTTATTTTTTTTTTCTTATAAATGCATCATAATGCCAACTGTATGATTTATATAGTTCAAAATTTGAGTGAATTAAACTTTTTTATGTCACTATCACTGATTCAAGTCAAATTCATACAAATTGTATCAATTATGAGCTTTATCTTTTTCTAAAAATTTAAAATACATTAAGTAAATACTGCTGACATTAAAAATATATCTATTTCAGTCTGGAGCTTTCAGTGAAGACATGATTCCTACTGTTGGCTTCAATATGCGTAAAATTACAAAGGGTAATGTCACGATCAAAGTTTGGGACATTGGTGGTCAACCAAGATTTAGATCAATGTGGGAACGTTATTGTAGAGGAGTCAATGCTATTGTATATATGGTGGATGCAGCAGATCCAGAAAAAATTGAAGCCAGTAGGAATGAACTGCACAATTTATTGGATAAACCTCAATTGGCAGGCATACCAGTATTAGTTTTAGGAAATAAAAGAGATTTACCACATGCTTATGATGAAAATGGACTCATCGAAAGAATGTGAGTCTTATTTTATTGTCTTAATATGAAATGATCAATTTTTTGTCTTATACCATGTACTTCTTTTCTACAGGAATCTATCAGCAATTCAAGATCGTGAAATTTGTTGCTACAGTATTTCTTGTAAAGAAAAAGACAATATTGATATTACATTGCAATGGCTCATACAGCATTCGAAAAGCGGTGCTCGTTAAAAAATGAAAAAAATGTGTAGTGTCTTTTGAAGAATCAATTTTGAATCAAACAGGTGAGATGATTAAAACGACGAATGAGTTATTTTATATTTTGTGAGAATGCCAATGAAATCGACGAAAGAATATTAATCATGATTCCAACTGTGAATGAAATTATTACTCAGGAAAGTCTGCTCTGGCTGGAAACCTTTTACTCATAAGGTATAATATGTAAAAAACTTATGAAATTTGAATTTATAAAAAACAATATAGTCAACTCAATTTAATGAAATGTGGTAACTCAGTTGAGGAATATTTAAAAATACATGTAATATTAATTATGAATGAAGTAAAATTTTATATTTTTGTTTATGAGTACATAAGTCTAACAATAACTGGTGTTTTAGTACTGCTTTGGTTTAACATTATTAAATGAAATAATCAGTGTAACATGAAAATGAAATGAATTATTTAAAAAAAATAGCCGATAACAGTTATAGAATGAAATTAAGAGGCATACACATACCTTGATTTTGCTGCTAAATAAAACATAAAAGCGGATTCCATAAACCTTTATAAGCCAATACTTCTACATTTGCAATTGACCAAACATGACTAGTTAACATTGTTGATTATTTCAATTGAATATATATAACATTATAATGAATTAACATGCTATGTATGATTATTTTAAAAAAGCTTGAATAAATTTATTATATATATTTTGTAAAAATGTTGAAGTAAAGGTAATGTAAGGTAGTGTAAAATGCCTTCAACAGTCTTAACCACGCATGAATTTATAATGTATCTGAATGTTTGTTCATATGATAGAAACATGTTGCAAAGGATTATTTTACGATCTGCAAAAGTCTTGTGGCTGTTGTGTTATGTATATACATATATATTATATAAATGAAGAATTCTGTGTACTTCTTTCTTCTATGGAATAGCAAACAAAGTATCATGCGGCTGTTTTAATTATTAATTGCATTTTCATTTATGAGTACATACATGTTTATTGATCAGCTATTATAAGTTGTGAATTTCAATTTTAATTAAAATACTAAGAATTTCACGTTGACTGCTAATTTTATTTACTCTCACTTTCTTGGTCTATTTCTGTTAATTAAAAACTATTATTTTAAAAGTATGAATATTAGTTCAAAACTAAAGTACGATTTTTTTATCACAAAAGGCTGTTTCTTTAAAACCTTTTTTTGAAAAATTACGCGCCAATGCTATTTATGTTTGTGTGACCCTGATTGGCGCAGCTGCCTCATTGAGTTATCATCTGTAAGTAAAAGCGAAAATGTACACAAACATATAATAAAGACCCGGAAAAAGTGTCTAACAGCTGAAAAGCCGCAAATGTGCTGTGCATTTTATTTTGAAGTTTTGTTGTGACAGACAAATTTCATCAATAAAAATGGTTAAATTAACGCCGGAATTAATTCAGCAATCTATGCAATATATTAATCCCGTCAGAGATCGTGAGCTTGATCTCAGAGGTTCGTAAAAACGAGATTGACATAACCTTGAAAACATTGAAGTAATAATAAATATAACTTTTATAATAGAGTAAGATTTATGCATTCTTTTTTTTGCAGGGTATAAAATTCCTGCAATAGAAAATTTAGGAGCCACTTTGGTAAATTGAATTGATTTACAAAAAACTTCCAATTACCTTTCATAAGTTGCTTATATATATTTTTTAACTTTATTTTCAGGATCAATTTGATACATTAGATTTTTCAGACAATGATATTAGAAAATTAGATAACTTTCCTTTACTTAAGAGAATCAAAACTTTATTTTTCAACAACAATCGTATTGTTCGAATTGCAGATGGTTTAGAGAATTGTATACCGAATTTAGAAACCCTCATGCTAACAGGCAATCAATTACAAGAATTATGTGACATTCAACCGTTATTTGGACTTAAAAAGCTCACAACCCTTTGCTTGCTACAAAATCCAGTTTCAGCAAAAGCACATTATAGACAATACATCATTTTCAAAATGCCAAATTTAAAATTATTAGACTTCAAGAAAATTAAAATGAAAGAACGAGAAGAAGTTAATGAATTTTTCAAAAGTCCAAGAGGCAAAGAAATCGCGAAGGATATCACAAAGAAAGCTAAAGCAATATCACATGGATCAAATAATGTAGACAGACCGTTGATGAGTAATGATGAGAGAGCTAAAATAAAAGAAGCCATTTCTAATGCTACTTCCTTGGAAGAAGTTCAAAGACTTAGCAAATTACTCCAAGCAGGTCAGATTCCTGGAGACAATCGACATCAGAATGGTAAGAAATTAATTCATTTGTGTTTAGCTTTAAATTTTGTAGTTGAAGAAGTACTGATTTTGGAAATTTAAAAATGTTTTTACATCTAGTATTTTTATGACTATTCAAATGTAAATAACCTAATAATACTTTTATATGTACTCAAAGGTCAAAGGATAGGTTGATGGTGTTCTCAACTACCCTATAATTCTTCATTTTATTCTGTCTATATTTTGATATTTTGATTTATATATTATTCTAATAAATATTGCTTTGAAATGTTTAGGAAATGGAACCACAGAAGAAATGGAAGAAGAAGAAGACTAGATTGCTTTCCACTTTTTCATACAATTGTGTACTAAATAATTAATTTAAGTATTAAAATGATAAATAAATGCTCAAATATCAAGCTCATAAAATTGAGTTTACTACACTATTGGTTTCGAAAAAAATTTTGAATGAGCCAGTCATGCTATTTTTCTGTTATAAAGAACTGAATGTATATAAAAACTTGAGAAAAATAAAAAGCCTGGGTCCTGAAGCGAAAATTTGTACCATGTTTCAAAAACTGGTTTTGAGGCTTAGCATAACTTATTTTTCTCATTTTTCAGATGAATAATGAACTATTTGATCGAATAAATTTGTAATAAAAAATCAAATTTTGATGTTATTTCACCCATAATTTCATCGTTTACCTTTTTATTAATTGAATGAAAAAAATTTTTGACGGAAATTTGAAATGAATTATTACATAATTTCACGGTCGACTGAAGCGCGCATGCGTCGTCAGTCATCTTGACTCTTGCTCCAGAGCTCGAGTCGTCTGCAAAAATATAGAGAAAAAGATTAAATTTTTAGTCAAAAAAAAGGAATAAAAATGGGCAATCTTTTACTCCGAACCTGGGAACAATCTACGGATCCGGAGTATCAACCCAAATATGATGCGCCACCCTCGTTTGACCCTCATCTTGGGTTTCAAGGAAAGAGGGAAGAAAGAGGCAAGTGTATAACCTTAGTGAATCTAATTTGTTAATGCATTAATATTTAATTGGTTTTGATGACATTAATACAAATCAAAAACCAAAAGTATAATGAGTGGCTTTAAATGTTTAATCTTGTTGAATGAGCTTTTTAATAAATTATCCGAGAGTCATCTCAAAATTATCGTGACATAATCGTGAGCGATTGTATACAAGCCAACATAATAAAAGACGTTGAGTTTACAGTGCGCATCGAAACGTCTATGGCTTTGACATACGTATATCTTTGATATACAATTAAAGATGATCAATAAAAATAATTTTCTTCAAATGTTTTTAGATCCATAACGTTTTATATAAGCTTATAAATTATTTAAAAAAATTATTAAAATCATACTATTATGAAGTTGTCATAACTCATTACTTTTCTTCTCTGATTAGTAATGATTGCCACCGAACAAGAATTAAGAGCAGCAAAAATTCCTAAAGAGGATTGGGACTATTGTGCTCATCATCGTCTTGATCTTGCTAGATGCAGAGCTGATGTATTCCCATTTGTTTGGAAATGCAGAGATGAAGCTGCTACAGTGAGCCACTGCCTCAAAGATGAGTGAGTTTCATTTATTATGTTTATATTTTAATATTATATTTGTTTTTTAAAACTAATAATATCACTACATTAACATTTTTGCGTTAAAATGTTCATTCACTGTGTAATAAATAAATTTCTTTTTTTCAGTTGGATAATAAGAATGAAAGAATATGAAAGAGAAAGAAGGTTATTGCAACGACAAAAAATTCAAGATCAAGCAGCTGCTGCTTAAAGTTCTCATAGACATAGATTACTCGAACCTTGATTTGTTACAATTTTAGAGAAAATGAAGGATGGCTTTTAATTTATGCCCATTAATGTACATATATAATTGTTATTAAAGAATAAATTTATGGATTAAAAATTGTTCTTTTGCAACTATATATTAATTCACCATGATTGAAATCTTTTAAGTGTATTGAATTTCAAATAATTTCATGTAATTTATTTTTTGTAACTAAGTTTTCTTTCATAAATCTTCCATAATATAAATATATAAAACTAGACTTTGAAAAAAAAAAGAAATAGATTCATATTTGTAGTTGTTAGCAATGCCAGATAATCATTGATAATTTGATATTTTTACAATTTTAAGAATCCTTTCATTGGTCATATAACTTATTCTTTAATAGTATCAAGGATCATAAATAATATTTAAAAAATTTTCTCAAACCACACTCTAAACCCAAAAGAGTAACTTTTGAACCTCAAAAGAGTAATCTGCGTTATTTACTCTATTAAAAAGAGTCAATGACGCAGTTTACTCCTTTCACTTGAACGCTAGAACTTAAAAGAGTTATCTGCGCTATTTACTCTTTTTAAAAGATTACTCTTTTTCGAAAAATGCTGAGTGGAAAAAAGCGTAATACATTCCAATTACTTTTTTTTGGAAAAGAATTTTGTGTGCAGATTACTCTCTGAATATTAGAAAAATATTTTATTATAATATACATGAGTATATTAAAGGAACTTATAATAAATATTCTGTTATATCTATATCTATATTATTCAGTAAAAAAGCGTAACAAAAAGCTTCAACGATTTAATAAAAACTATTCTTATAAGTGTGTCTAAATTTTTTAAATAATTTACTTTTTATACTTGCAATAATGAGAATATTTTTCGCAAAATAGTTTTAGCCACACTTACAATAATAGTTTTTATTTAATTGTTGAAGTTTTTTATCGCGCTTTTTTATTGAATTATATAGATATATATAACAGAATATTTCATATAAGTTCCTTTAATATATTCATAAATGTATAATAAAATATTTTTTTAATATTCAAAGAGAGTAATCTGCGCGCAAAATTCTTATACACGAAGTAATCTTTTCCAAAAAAAGTAATTGGAATGAATTACGCTTTTCTCCACTCAGCATTTTTCGAAAAAGAGTAATCTAAATAACATAACATGAAATTATTTACTCTTTCTAAAAGAGTAAATAACGCAGTTTACTCTTTTGAGGTTCAAAAATTACTCTTTTGGGTTTAGGGTGTAGCTTTTTAAATTGTTACTTTTATTTAAAAAATTTAATTGTTAAATTTGTAATAATAATAATAAAATAGGAAATCAAATAAATAAGTAAATGTTTCTATGATACGAATCAGCATGACTGTCAGATGATTTCACGCACATTAAAAAGACAGCTATTAAAAATGAAATTTTGCTTGATCGCACAATCAGGATTGCTGAACAATTGCTCTGCATCTCGCGCGGTCAGCGAACCCCTGACACCGCGGCATCTCGCGTGCCGATAGGTGGTGTGCGTCGTTGTGCCTCGCGCGGCGCGGATCGATACCTAAGGGTTCGCCTACTCCACGCAGACGAATTTCTCTCTTGTGCATTTTATATACCGAGAAGCACTTCATATCCATAGTGTTACTTCGGTCGCGTAAGTTGTAAGCGGCGCGTAAGCTCGCCACTTGCGCCCTGCCGCAGCGGCTTGTGCGGCGAGGCCCTGCATCCGTGCACGATCGCGCCTATTTATGTGATATTTACGCTCTACTCATGTCTGCTTCCTCATCCCGTAGATTAGTGTCTTCGGTGTTTTATTCCTATAGAATTTACTTCCTTTTCTCGGCTTCGGGAGGGCTCCGTATCAGATGCAATGATGAGAGACCGTGCGGGGGTGTTTATGTACGCGCTGTTCGACAATAAAAGCCTTTAACGAGAGCTGCCGGCCCCAACAGTATATTTACTCGATTTATTATTATGGACGGAATTGAGATTCACTTTTTAAAAATTTTATCGCATTGCGGATGCATCGATCGCTGCTGAGTAACTCTGGTCTAAACACAACAGGTGAGACTAATTCATTGCAATTTTATGCCTTTGATACGAGCATCCTTTTATATGATCAGCTGTAGAAGCCTGCGCTATAGCTGTATATATACATTTGTCTGTACAGCTGCACAGGGTGTCCTTTTGAAAAAGGAGCCTGATATGATGTGACAATTGTCCAAATAGGTGTAAATAAATAAAGAAATCATACGAATATTAAGTATTTAATTCAAATTGTGAGTGTTATAAGTACAAAACTTAGTTTGTAATAAAGTTTTCCAGATTATTTCAAAGCAAAATAGATGCATAAAAAAAATAATTCATACAGACGATTTTTTCAACCATTAAAACTATATTATCAAAAACCAAAGTGTAAATGATATTCAATCAATACTCTCATTTTGTTTGAGAAATACTCCAGAAATTATTACAAGAGATATTTATATACACTATACACGTGTTATGGTTACATATATAACATAAGTTTGGCTTTTACATTCATATTTTTCTTTTAAATCAAATATATATTCTTATAATAGTTGTTGTATAGTAAAAAAATATGTTTAAATTTGAATATTTTGTACGAGAAATCTAAAAACGTTTATTAACGTTTTCCTGAATCCAGTTGCATATTTTTACACTTGACATTTTGCGTATGCAAGGACTCATTTTGTCAAATTGTTACATTATAACTTGCTTTTAAGTACAGAAAATTATTATTTAATTATACATTGGTGTATATTTAAGCTATTTTAGGTAATTGTAAGTAATTCTTATCGTTGTTAGAGAATTTTGTTTTCTCTATGAATTTAAAAAAAAATTAATCGAATTAATTTTTTCTGAGAAATTGATTATGTTCTTCCGCAATTTACAATTGAAGTTAGGTCGATGCGATTTGATCTATATAAGATTAATTTCTATTCATCAATAAAATTTTGACCCGTGGAAAAAAATATCCTCTTCTTTTTATCTTCTATGTACAAAATCATAAAATGTTAAACACACCGTTACATGCTACGAGATAAAAAAAATACCTTAAGCAACTTATTTTGTCGATACGAAAGAAAAAAATCATGATGCGTATCTATAAATCCACGATTACAGGCTGCCCTTGTACTTTACACGAACAATTATTACATAAAATTATTGACTATAATTAACGAACATCAACCTATTTTTCGATACCTATACAGACTATTGTCGAAAAAACATTTTTTTTTCTTGAAAATTGCACATTTGAGAAAATCAAATGCTCAATTCAATACAAACTTTATTCATAAAAGAATATCTAAAATTGAGCAAACATCACGACCCATGACTGATTACTAATCGAATATAGGAAAGTCACAGAACAACGGAATCGTCTAATAATATGGCGCACTCGGTTTATCATGATCGGAAAAAGGATGTTCTTCACGAATTTTCCGCTATTTACGTAAAAATAAAACATTGCATACAATTATACAGTCACAGGTATGCATATATTACAGAGAGAAAAAAATAGAGAGAATCATTTCTTCTCCGCGTGGCTTGTGTTTTCTTCATCCTTTAATCGTTCCTATCTACAAATTATTAATCATGCGCTTGAAGAACGGGAGAAAAAATTAGCGAGCTGCTCGATTCGATCGAAAAGTTCGTACCTGCACGAGGACTAGATCGCGAATGAAAAAGGCTGGAGAAAGGCGCGCATAAAGCTCGATCCCTTGGTTTCGTCAAGAGCATCAGTCATCGATTCTTCGCGCCTTTGAAACAATATTTCTTTCTTTTTCTACTCTTGTTTGCCGTTTCAATGCCCAAAAGTGACCTCATTGGGTCTGAACAATGGCAAAAATATCTATCTCCTGTATCTTTTAAATTATAATATCGTAATTTGTCGTCTCACGCAAATCTCGTTTTGCTTTGCGGTCGAGTCAAAAAGGTCACTTTTGGTAAGGCGGTAGAAACAACAGCATCAACAAATACGGAATTGTCGATTCTCGGCCTCTTCTTTATTCGGCCTTCTTGAGTCTTGCCTGTTCCTTGCGATAGGCCGCCAAGTAGAAGTCGTAGAACAGCACGAAGAAGATCGTTGAGTGGAGAAGAAGGAGCGAGGCGATGAGCTTCGGGTAGCCGCAGTCGAATATCAGGGCTTGGGCGCTGTGCACGAACACCAAGAAGAATTGCACCTGCAATCGAAAGAAACCGGAAAGGGTGAAACGATTTTTTGGTTACTACCAATGCCGATTAATCGATAAAAACTTCATTCTATCGATCTTATCAGCGCACGTAAACTTTATAATGAAAAACTCCTGCGTTATTAAATGTTCAAGTCATTCAACTTTGGAGTTGTTGATTATAATATTTTTTTATGCTATTTTCAAAAAACATGATAATATTTTCAAGCTTAAGCTGTTTAAATTATGATCAATTTAAACAATGACCGTTGGCATTTTTTTACAAAGAAAATTAACGATGCTCGACGATTGTCTTGAGTGTGTAAATATAAAGATGACTCTTATATGGTTGAGGCGATGGTTTTACTGAAAATATATATAAAACTTTCACATAGAATTGAATAAATTTTAGCAAGAACCTGGCCTTGACTTATCACTACATGTTTTATACGTCAACTGTTAATTTGATGAAATTATTCAATGATTAAGTTAATCGGTCAAATTTTCCAATGCTATATAATGAGAATGAGATGAAAGTTAGAAATTAAAAATGATAATATGTTTCAACGAAAAAAACAAAAAAATTCTAAAAATCATCGTGCAAATGGTCGTAACGTTAACGTCCGTAATAATTGAATAGGCATTATTCGACATTATTCAAGTAGAAGTCCAATTCACGCGAACAGGATGAAAATTATATTATGCAAGCGAATTTCTGCTTAGGTCCTAAATGACGCGCATTGAAGTATTCGGACGCATTAATATATTGTGTACGCGAGTGACGTATTCGGTAGCAAAATTATGTCATTGTTACATGTTCGTGTACGCGCCGCTGATGACTGATGTTTTTTTCTTTGACTTTTTATTCTCCGGGACGGTTGAGTCTCGGTACAGCGAAATTACGAGTAAATAATAATTGATTTAAGCACGCGCAGGTGTAGCGAATAAACACTTCCTCATTAAAGTATCGTTCAATCATTCGAAGATCAAAAAATAGTTCTCAATGCAATTGAGAAATCGACGATGAGAAAAAGATCGCAAAGTGTCCAGGGAAGTCCTTTGTCGTCACGTGTAGCTTATAGTAAAATAAAAAAAATGAAAAAAAAAATAACTAACAAAAACAGGCATTCGTTCCATTGAGCAACGAATTCGTACGAATCATCGATCTCCTCGCGATTACTCACGGTCTATTTTTTTGACCTGAAAAAAGTAGCCGCACGATTCCAAAATTCAATCGAGGTAGCAAAAAAAAACATCTCTCGAAACTGAAACTTCTCGAACGGCATCGGGACTAGTGCGCGCGTGTGTATGCCGCGCGATGTCATATTCTCGACGATCGACCTACGCGTTTTCGCGCTGTACGACGGAATGCCGTCTTATATGCCGGTTGCGCCACGTATACATACTGGCATAGGTACGCGACGACGATACGCATTAACAACAGGTCCGGTTGGGCTGCTGCATACATACGAGGCTTGCGCGGCACGCACACACATAAACAGTGCAGAAAGAGACCGGTAATAGGCCAGTAGTAGCAAGAGCGGCGATACTTTGCGCGCACTTTGCCGCCGTACGTCGAGAAAAACCAATTGCCCAATGAGCTCGAGAGCAAGAGCCAGTGCCTATACACTCGCGCGCAGTCGCGTGCTAAATGCGTTGACTTTTCACTTTTATATTCGTGTACCGCATCTGCTCTCGGCCAAACAAAAAACAAACTTCATCGGCTTTTTCTAATCCGTTACATTTTCATTTTCTATCTACTTCAATCCAGATAATAATTACATATGTTTTTCGCTCGTACCCAGCTTGCGGTCTGCGCATGGCATATTTTGCAACGGAGCAGAAAGATGCTCGAGTCCGATATAAATGAAGTTGAAAACATGCAATTTTACGCCAAGCCGAAGATTCACTTCAAACGAGAAAACGCTAATCAATGCGGTTACCGTATGAGCTATGAAGTTAATTAGGAGTGAGCAAAAAACGAGCTTACATAAGAGCGACTGTCTTGATTATAATATCCTCAGCCCTCCGTATCGACCGAGTTTTCGAGAAAATTTGAGAAATCAAACTTTTGCTTCTTTTTACACCAAATTTTTTACCCAATTATTGCATTTAATCGCGGCGAAACGGTGAAATTAACTTTGATATTCGGCAAGGCGCGAATTGCTTCAAGTTGAAGCAATGAATTGAAAAAGATCCGCTGGTTTTCATCCAATGAAATCGGCCATTTATCAAATCACCACAAAGGTTGCGCACTTAGTTTCCAATTATTTTCCGTTAAGTAAATCATCGTTGCAGTCACGCTCGTCCGTTTAGGTGTGAAAAAGTGAAAACCTCATCCCCCAAAGTATAGCTCTTGTGCAGTATCCCAAGCACACACATATTATCTTCATTTTCGCAATCATTATAAGTTTATATGTATATGTTTGCACAGAGACTTTTTGCCTCACCGCTAATACTAATACTAACTCTCACGCATATGTGTGTATGTGTATTCAAGTAGCGCGTCCTTGAGAATGGCTCGGACTCGGAGATAGGCGATTCGGAAAAGCGGGCGCGCCGATTGAAAATCAGCCGCTCACTTTTGCGCCAACAAAAAATCTGGCCTTTTTCTGCAATGCCATTCGAGCCGCTGTGCGACGCGAGTAGTAGTAACATTATCATTATTATTATCGTCGTTACGCACAAACGCGTCCGAGTGATAAGTCGCGGCTATTAACGAAACAGGTAATTGAATTAACCGAATTATGAAAATCAACGAGTCTTGGCTTTTAGAAAATTTTGCCATTTTGCACATGGATAATAAAGCAGCCGATTGATGGTTGCGATGGTTACCGCGGTCATGTCTAATGGATTTTAGATCCGCAGAATGCAGCTACATGCATATTATCCTGGCTATGGTATCCAATTATTTCGGCAAATTACAAAATGATTTTTAATTCGACTTTTTTGTAGTGTGGTTCCATACTCGTTTTAGATTATCGCCTCGCAGATTGGCTGAATGTCAAGTGTTGGCAACGCAGCGTTGAATCAACCTACACATTATAAAGTTGAATTTTTACAAAACATTAATGAATTCTGAGTCCCAGTTAAAAATTGAAAGTTATGTGACGAATGCGCTGCAGCACTCGCGCGAGTACTGGAAAAATGAGAGTTACGGTTCGCACCAAACTCGTTTTTCCGAGTATTTCGTTCGTCGACTCATTCGCGCATGTATACGAGCTCGGACGGTCTATTCGTCTCTCGTCGATAATCGCAGATCTTGATGCAGTATCATGCGGAGAGAAAAAAAGCCCGAACGATGCAAGAGAATGTCAGAGAAAATTGTTGTTGCGATGATGTTGATGATTATGTGCGTTTGTGAAAAAGCAGACAAAGAAATTATCGTTTATGAGTATTGCGATGATAAACGTCGATCTACGGTGCAAGACTGTTTAGCGCGTCGTATAGGTAATTGTCAGTGTCTCTCTGCACCAGCACCGCATACAATAATCCGTGTAATCTTAAGAACGACATCGTCCTTGTAACTTACGGCTCTCGTAGACCTCGCCTCTGCTCGGCTGAACTTTTTGTGGAAAATTTTTGCTCCAATGCGAGAAAAAAAGGCGACCAGAGTCGTTGCTAACTTACCAGCTGAATGGTGGTGAGGTGTTTCTTCCACCAGAGGTACTTCTGGTACTCGGGTCCGGCGGCGGACAGCATGTAGTAGAAGTACATGATCACGTGGACAAAGTTGTTTATTAGATTGCCAAGGGTACCGTGTCCACCTGCGATGAATTTAACGCAGACCCAAGTCTCTAAGGGCGTCAGCGAGTGGTGATACAGATGTAAAAACGTCACTTGACTGTCCTTCTTGCGCAGAACGAAGAATATCTGTCGGCAGGAGATTTTATATATACATTCTGAACGCTAATGGCGATTTTTCATCATTTCATAAGGATCTTCTCCTATGAAATTCCTACGAGAAAGAAAATTATTTTTTTAAATAACACTTATAGCTAGTAGCGATCGGTGGAATTTCCTCTTAACGCCCCATAAATAACGTCATTTTTATTCGCGTACGATGTTTTGCTGGCAAAAACATTAACGAAATTTCACAATACTCGCGCACTTGTTGAACATAATGAAAATGATCGATTCATACATAAATTTATGTGTACATCAAGTTGCTCTTCGTACGCATCATTTACGCATCTCGTTCGTGGACATCTTATAAGAGCACAGATTTTCGAAATACATAAGCTCTGAATGTATATTGTAAATAAATATGCGAGGATCTTTTAGATGCTACAGACTGACATTTAAAATGTTGTGAAGAACCGATGTGTTCTCATCAGCCGGTTAATGAGCTCATTGCTGATAATTATTTAGACTTTTCACGATTCAAAGGTATTTTTTCGGCGTTATTATTCGTTAAACACCGCTCGCAATTATTTGTAGCGAAAAAAAATATGCTGAGCATTGCGTATAATATATTTTACTTGTGATTCTTAAGTGTGACAGAATTGAAAGGTTGCCCAACGAGAGCGCATGGAGATGTCGCTGTTGCAACGCTTGGAGACAAGATTACTGTCTGCAGAAGTATATTCATGGACGTACAATATCGATATAATACATCCGTACGCGGGTGTCAGTCTACGTGTGTGGCCACACATTTCAATGGCAGAAAAAGTAGTCAATTAGATTATTCAAAGCGTTACAACGACAGCAGCAAAACATAAGATGATAGATACAAAATCGCGTTTACCAGAGTAAAAACAAACTTAAACATTGTTTTCTGACAAGATGAGAAAATAAAATAAAAATGACTTTAAATCACGTGTAAAAAAATTGCTATTTGTTCCGAGCAATCAATCTTATGATAAATTAATTATTCATGTGTCATCTATATCATGGAGCAATGCACCCATGAAGGAGAGAGGATATGCATAAGATTTTATCTCTTTGAGAAAGTCTTATAATTTCGTGCTATATGTGAATGTATCTATTTAAAAAAAGTGACATCGCACATAGCTCAGATAAAAAAGTCATCACGCAAACTCTTTTCTAATGATGGTCGCTGACGTGATCTATTTATTAGTCAATTATTAATTTTCCGTCTCGAGACAGAAAGAAAATGTAAAAAGGGATATGTGTGCAAAGTGTCTCGAGTGTCTTACCGTATCAGCAAACTCGGTGAACTTGCTGATGAAGTACCACCAGCAAAGATTGGCCATACGCAGCGCCGAAGGGTCGTGCGAGTAGTCGACTGGTTGGCATTTATAACTGTAGTCCAGCAGCCATCCCGACATCAAATGCTGCAAGCAGAAAGTTAAATGAAAAACTCATAGGTAACAAGTATAAACATATGCACGAGTCGATTGGTCAGATAACGATGTGTACACATTTATTGATTTTGGGTCAAGGTATTTATGACGAGCGTTTGGGTGTAAGCAAATGGCGAAGAGACTGCACCCTTTCGCAAGACGGCACGGAAAATACATGTATATAATTTGGCGCTAAATAAACACACGTGACGTTTTTTCCCTTTCTTTCTCTCATTTATACACATGTACATGGCTAAATTGTTCGCAATAAATTTATATTATGGTGTAAGTTGGAAAAACTGGACTTAACGACAATTTCTCCGAAAAAGTCCTCAAGAATATGTTTTTTGTCAATTGTGAATTTTTGTTGTCAGTTTTGTTATATAGTGAATAGCTGATAGAATCAATGCCTTGTCAAACTACACTTAAAATACGCATTAAAATAAATTAAAAAAATAAAATGCGATGTTAATCATGAGGAGAACGTGTCATGGTAGTTCTGCCATATTTGTCTGATGGAACGCTTCTTCATATATTAGTGTTTACAAGTGTGTATGTATACACGATCATTTATTCGTAATTGTTGAATTAGCCTTGCTGTCTGTGAGTTATTCAATGTATGTACTAAATTTATCATAAGCATATGCTGAAAATTATCGCATTTGATAGACTTGATGATCCTTTGCATGAAATAAACGACAAAATAAAGAGGATAATTATAAATATACGTGACTTTTTGCATGTCCTCTTCGAGTCGTTCACTGTGCAAATTGATAGTTTCTCTCCTTTTTATTCCAGTTTGTTTTGCCAGCTCTGTTTAAAAGAAAGTTATTTCCAGATCCATGAACTTTGAGATAATATTAATAAAATTGGTTCCGAACAAATAAGGTCAGATGAAAAGAAAAAGATACAAACATTTTGTTTAGTCATTGAACAAAAATAAACATGATTAGTAGCAAATTAGTCCTGTTTATTTGACAAATACCATATTCAAATTGAAAATGATGGAAAATTCGTTAAAATTTCGGAAGCGTAAAATAAATTAAATTTTTAATATAAGAACGAGGACTCGTGAACTGTGACTCGTGACTCTTTTAGAGAACTCAAATAATCCAACTGCATTTATTAAATGATTGTTTATTATCAATTTTATAGAAACTAGCCACTTTACTCGCACCCTTAATTTTACATATTTTTTCGCGACTCATTTACGTCTCCTATGAGAAACTGAACGGAAAATTGCAGCATACTGTCAATAGCTGCAAAACTGATCAATTTCTTCGCGTCAGTCTATCAACCAATCAGAAAAATTATAAGCTATTCACGCTGTTTAACCCATCACTTTTTAAGAGAGATATTATTATGGTAAACGAGGCTATATTTGTATCTATGCATTTACTCATGTTAACAACTATTTTACCACAATTACAGGCATTTTCTTTTTATTTGCTGGATAAAAAACTACGAAACGTTTGGATGCGAATGAGACGTTTAAAAGAAAAAAGTGCCAAAATAAATCGCGAAATTCTCCTTGATGCATATATTACTCCATAATAATTACGAGAATCAATGCACGATGACAATGTTACATTCGCGAGGAGGTCAAAGAAACCTTTGTGGAAAAAAATGCATTACTTTACAGTAACAAAAGTTTCACCAATACTAATCAATTCTTTCATCACCTCTCTCTCATTCTGGCGCGAATGCGATATTTCGAATTCAGCCAAATGCGCGAAATTATTATTTCTCATGGCGTAACGACCTTGCACCACGAGGCTGTAAGTCATGTGGCGTATATACAAACGCGCAATAAAAAAAGAGGGGAAAAATCAGGTTACTCTCTTTTCCAGTTAAATCGGCTGGCTGCCGATTTCTAGCTCCATGTGAGTGCTAGTATATTTCGCGCGTGAGCACAATGCAGACTGCTGCATCAATATTGGCCAAACTAGGCAAAAATCGTTTGGATGCCATATATCAGGATATCGCGTGCAATTCACCACTTATATTCTGTAATCGGCCAACTATTGAGCAATTAAATCGTTAACTAGAGGAGCTACATATCATAAATACGCATAAGAATCAAAGCTTTGCTTTTCTTTCATGATGCACCTCCTTTCTTCTCCGACCCGAAATCGCTGACAGGAGCTTCTTGAATATACATAAATAAATTGATGAAATTAGTCATAAAATTGACACGATTAAAAATTATTTCATGAGTAATAGCACTAACGCGTTACACACGTTAGGTGCATAGAGATATTTAAATAATTAATAGCGAGCTGCTTCAAGGTTTACTTGCTAACTCATTATACTCAGAAAATAACTCAGAAAGAGCGATTCGGAAGCTTAGGACTACTTGAGATAGAGCAAGAACTTGGATTATTTTTTTATCTCCACTAAGGGGTAATTATATTGCAATTAAATGGTGACACGACAAATATTTTAGTTTTCTAAAAATTAAATTGTAGCAAGGACCATTAAATTATGATTCATTCGACTCACTGTTGAAGACGATCGTTACGTCAACAAACGATTATCACAGGGCCAGCCTTATGCGCGCAAATTTTCACGATGACGACCGTCTCCCAAAAGATGGTCGGTATTTTTGCATAGTCACCGTCTTTCGTCAGAACATGAGTTCGGAATCGATCGATCAATCAAAATTACTGCGATTTTTTTCTATGCTAAAAGGTTCCCTTTATTTTTAGAAACTTGGACGTCACGAATATTTTTTTTTATTTATGATTCAAAAACTAATAATACAAAAATTAAGCAGCGAGCTTAAAAAAATATAGCATAATAAAGCATTTTCCATAAAGAATTAAAACTCACGAGATGTTTAATTGAGTGTAAAAAGTGAGAAAATACACTGGATCTCCTTACAAGTTAAGTACGAATCTTCTTTATATTCAGTGAAACTCTTATTGTATTGAATCCACATTAAGTACTTGTTGTACGCTAATTTGGAATTTTATTAAATAAAATTGTAAAATGATAAGAAAAAATTCTTACCTGTACCTGAAATTATATTCAACCAAATCAATTTTACAAAATTTAAGATATGAATCAACCAATAATTATTTACCTAAATTAATTTTTTTGCTTGGACAGTCATTGCGTTTGGGTAAGCTTACAAGAGGATTCTGATCTAGATTTATTTTACATTTTGCAGCTGACAATAAGTTTACAGAATTATTTTATGTATGTTTTTCCTCAGCAGTTGATAAATTCCCATAAGTGCGTAATGGTCTTGCGAAAAATTTGCGACGGATTTATAATTGCTTGTTGTTTTTATAAGTATTAGAGCCAAAATTTTGATGAATAAATGAAAGTTTGTTGCCGTAGCGTTTTGATTAATCGACACTTTAACGCCAAGATTCAACGAGGCCTTGCCACTCTATTTTTTTTAACAGTACAAGTTTTCTTGCTCTTCTGATATTTAGTGTTTTCATGCAATAAATATAATAAGTACGCGCATTTCCTCGACTAAATCCTTCATCACAGTCCCGAGTCTCCTTTTAAACGTCACGAAAATGTCCATTAAAGCGTGAAACAGCTCGCAGTATCTCACTTTCGTATACGCACGCAGCTCATGCCGTTCGAATATTTAATTATTTGCACACGTGCGTAAGGATCCATACAACGTCTCGAGAACGATCAAATGCGGGATGCTGGTGTCGCGGGCGTTTGACGTGGCCGAGCAAAACTCGTCGCGATCCTTTGCGATCGCCTCACTGGCCTACTTTCGATGGAGAGCGCGGGACTGTACAAACTGTGCATGCATACACACGTATGCATATTCGCTGAAAAGCCGATTCACGAGTTCACGATCGCTTGCTTTCATCCGAGAAGGTGTGATAAAATCCTGTCTGCACGACGTATCGACGTAAGTTTTGGAAATCATTTAATTGACTGTGCTACGTACCTCGTAGAGCATTCCCAATGAAAATATGACTTGGAAGGCGTTGTAAGCCACGAGCGTGTTTCTCAATTGAAACGGCTTGCGGTTGGCCATCAGCCGTGGCCCGAGAATCGTGACACTGTAGAGATAGGAGACGACGATGAGGAAGGTCGGTATCGGCGAGTCCATGAGCGGCCAGTCGCTGACCCTAGGGTCCGAGACCGTCGTGAGGATTTCCGTGTACTGGTCGAGGGCCATGCGCACGAGGCCCTCGGCCCCGATGAACGTCAAATTAGCGTCGACGACGATGTCGCTGCGCGGCTCCGGCTCGCGCTCCGCAACCAGCTCAGCTGCCGCCGACGCCATCTTTCAAAAATCTGCAACAAGACGCAATTTCATTATTTCAAATTCTCTTGATAGCCGCAGTCGATAATTACGCTATGGCTCATCATCTCAATTTTACATTCGTTCGAAAGCGTCGAAAGATGCTTCGCATAAATTCCCGCACGGAAGTGATCGTCACATCCTTTTACGAGCATTCCGAGCTAGAAATTCAAACATAATCGACTGCTAGAGCTGTGAAATTCTCCTGTCTTTCTTTCCTTTTTTAAATCTAGCTTTCATCATAATTGACAAGTCTTGCTGTGGTGTATCATTAAAGGATCGAATTACGCAAGCTTGAATGTGTTATTACTCGAAAAAGTTCAAGTTTCCTTAGCCTAATAAAATTTCGATATTTTAAAACTTTTACGCGCCCCGACGATACGGCCATGCGTACCTATATGCATGTACTTCTTGCATCACGTCTTAATTAAAACAATTCAGTAATTCGCGTGCACAACCCCGCTGCGTTACGATATCGCGTATTCAATGTCGTTCGGATTCAATCAAAATATAGCCAAGCATTTGATTTGTAATTTTGCCTTGTAACTGGAATATTGCGCGTTTCAGTCTTACGTTCTCTTTTTCGTAAACTCGGGCTTGCGTACACTCGCACCTTAACTAATCCATTTTGTCAACAATAATATAATTAAATTTGTTCCATCGCTTTTCGAACCGATCGAATTTTCGTTTGTACCTATGATACATCATACAATTTTCGAACGAAATTTCGATCTTGTTTTCTTATTTATTCTCGTAAATAATGAATTTTTACGATGTTTTTCTCCGAATTTTTTATAAACTGATTATTAAAAAAGTATCGAAGATGCTTATAATATGATCACTGAACAGAATCTGCTATTCAATACGTGTAGATATGTATTGAATCTTATTTGGAAAAATCGCGCTGTTTAAATGGCATTCGAACGGTCACAGAAAGGAAGTAAAAGTTTTTTTAGCTCAAACCCGAAGGTCGACCGATCGAATACCTCAGTTCAATATAGCCTCAAGATACACGAGCAAAAATCAAAGAAGATGCTTCAAAGATGCCAATAATCTGGCTCGTTGGACACACAAGGACTCACTAAACAACCTGTTATTTGTGTTCGTAAAAATGTGTAATCTTTTTCAGAGTATTGGTTCAAATTTAAGCTTCAATGAAAAATGTAATTCCGTGCACTACTTTTTTTCTTTGAATGAATCTTTATTAATTTGCCTTTAAAATGTAGTACAAAAATGAAAGTTCAAAGCATTTTTTATGCGTGAGCATCCTATAATACTTTAAGTATTGAGCAGTGTCGAGCAGTTCGCTGTGTTTTACTACTTGCGGGTTTGATCATGGCACTGTATTGAATGTATAAAATCAACGAAACATATACGATTTTTCAAAGTACATTTCAATTCAAGGCTTCTGATAAATTTTTTTTTTTAACTAAATGTTAAAATTTCGCTTAGTCAGATTACATAAATTTTATCATAGATTTTTTCCTTGTCACGGCGATTTTTCTTAAATAAAAACACGTTTATGAGACTATTTTTGGTATTGGCTTATACACATAGTCACGTGAATATCGTGGGTTTCGGAATAAATTTGAATATTAGTTTCATTGTGCGCATACGATGGATTTTTTTTTTAATGAAGAAATCAAATACAGACCACAAATTTTGGTCATAAACGTTAGCTTTCAATGATCTTTCGAATTTTTTGTTTTAATATATGAGTACTGTGCACATGTCTGTGCGTTAAAGCAAAATCTGCTTTTGATCACATTGACGCTTAATGCGTGACTTTGGCCGATTTCGCTTCTTATTACAGGCAAAAGTCATCAAAGCGCTCGAAAGTGTCGGTCTTTACCTAGCATTCATCATAATTATCATCAGATTCAAGTTTCTAGTCTACTTGCGTTGCGCAAATGCAGCCGTGCTAGATAAAAGAAATTATCTGCAAGCAAAAAGCTATCTTTGAGCATTTCAAGTAAATATATTCGTCTAAGCAATACCAAAACTCTAACACAATATTCACTTTAATAGATGTCGTTAGCTCACATCGATTGAATCAATCTGTACACGTTTATAACCGAAATCAGTGTGCCATATCAATCGCGTCGCGTCACAACTGTTTGTTACGAGTCAATCAAATTAATCATGTTTGGACGAGAAATAGAAATTAAAATCTTCAGCAAAGAGAAGAAAAAAGATGATTCTCGCCCAATTATGGATAAAAGTCCGAAGATTGCACGCGAAGCCCCAACGGAAACTCCCAACAGGCCATTGGTGAAAGATATTACGGAATCGGAAAGTTTATTCGACGGATCACCGGACCATTGTTATGTTTCCTGGTCCGATAAAACACAGAAGGAAATCAGTAAGCACAAATTCCTGGATTTTAAAGATTTTTTAAAGAAATGGGTGCACCCGCTGTTGACAACCACGGATTTGATCAGTACTCTACAGAGGCAACAAATTTTTTCTCAGATTGATAATTTTTCAAGTTTAAAGATTACCCCAAACAAAAGATTTCCGCTAGGAAAATGGTACATGGACGCGAATCACGGTGTGGCTGCTAATTATTTAAATGATATGTTAATTGCTATTGAACTTTTGGAGAGGACACCGTGCTCACGGGATACAATTAATACAGTACTGCATAACGCCAAACTATTACAGGATATACCGCTGGGCGACAAAAAAATTCGAAACTTCGAAAACTGGGGCTTATATGATCGATCAATTTTCGAGACCAAACATAGTCTAATTTGGAGCAAGGATTATCCAAATTTGGAAATAAAAGTCGTACCGCGCAAAACTGCGAACGATACGAAATCTCAAAAAATAGATACGACTTCTTCCGAATTATGCAACACAGCTCATGGAACCGAAATAGTCAAAGCTAGAAGAGCCGAAGAAAATGAGCTCGATAAACAAAAAAAGGTGTCGAGTCCTCGTTCATCTTCTCCTACTCCAGGAAAAAATGCAACAAATAATGATATCATACAAGGACAGATCGCTAGTAAATTAATTTTGCCTGAAAAAGATGAAACTTTAATGGAAAATACATCGAGTGACGAGGAAAATTCAGAAGCTGTTAAAGGTGAAAGGATCCAGGAGTAAAGAATGTTTAGGTAAAGGAACGATTCATCGAAACAAAAAAACGAATTGCAAATTGTCCAATAGACGAAATCTTTTATCTAGAAACTATTCAACGGAACCTTTTTCTTCGCCCTATTCGAAGGACAAGTTTCATCAAGTGATGGAATTGAATCTAAAAATGCTTCTAATTGGGAAGAAAATAAAAATATTGCATCTAGTATTATACATGATGTATTATTACCTACGGGGTTTCTTAACCCCTAGAGGGCCGGAAAACCAATATATTGACGCACCCCCTGATCGACCCTTTGCCCATGATCGATCAATGATTTAAGATACCTTTTATGCCAGTTTTCTATTGATGATATAACCTCTGAAATCCTGGCTCTCTATAGGTTAAAGTAGCTAAAGATGAATCAGCTGCAAAGAGTAAATCATCTGATTGTTTGAATTATCCTAAAAAATCGTCTTCCTTGGCTCCTACAGCAAATTCACACTCAGTAGTTCACCGTATACCATTAGCAAAATTAGGAGACATCAGTTTTCTCCTTCAAAGAAACGAACTCATTGAGGGTCAGTCATTACCTGATTCTCTACCTAGTTCGAGACAGAGCTTGACAGATACTCCTGCAGAAAATGTCTCTCAATTGAAAAGAAAAACAAGCCAAGTTGATAAACTATCTGAAAATAATAATATGACGCCTCCAAAACAGACACCTACGAAGAAGTCACCTCGAAAAGGTGTTTGACTATTTGATTTATTTTTGTTTATCATGACTGAAACCGTTTGATAATATGCTCCGCGTTTTATATTTTTAATTTGTTCATAGTAGAATTATGAAATTCATATTTACTCAAGTTAACAATGTTAGCCTTTGCAAGTTTTTTATATGATGTGAAATCAAATTTATATAATTATAAATTCTCAATAAAATTTCTGAGTTATAAATGTTCTGGTTTCATTTCTGGGATTTTGCGGAAAAAATCTTTCTCTTTTTTGAGAAAAATAAAGAATTCGAAATTTATATCTGTAGAAAAATGATGTTTTTCAAATGATTTAATATTTTTAAACTGCAATTAACGAGATGATATTCGAGAAAAGGCAATTCGGAATCTTTAAAAAATAATCGGCAATTCTTGACATTTCAAGGTGCTGTTTATCTTTGGTCTATTTTAAATCGGTATTAAATGTTTAATTTTTTTCATTTATTTCGCAGAGTAACTTTGCAGTTTACATTTAGGTTGTACTGCATTACATACTTATTAATTGAAATGAAGTCCTGAAATTTTGAAAAAATTTTAAAATCATTCTTTTTGAAATAACTTTCTTCTGTGCAAAACATTCAAAATTTTAATAAATCGACCCCTTTTTTCTCCTTTCACCACCAATTATCACGTCTTTCAAATATTTGTGCATCAGGCATGGTACATTCAAGTACACTTTCTCTATCGGTGCACAGGACGTCTTGAATCATGTGTCATTCGCGTAGCTCTACCTCTAAGCATCTAAGCCATAAGTACCAATGCATCATGGTTTTGCACAGCATTTTTTCAACATTTCGCATGTCCGGGTACATTTGGTGTGGGTGAATTTCGTAAGAAATGGCCGTAATAGTGATGCAATAGGTGATAATGTTATTTTACACATCGTGCGCATTTGCCAAGTGACTTATCAACTGCTTCGCATAATCATCTGCGCAAAATATTGGTTTTTTTTTCTATTCAAAATTGAATAATCAGAATGATTGTAACAAATGGCGCATTACGATGTTCATGTGGTACGAAAATGAGAAAGTCAGTTTTCTTTTTTAAGCTTCTGCACTGTCAGCGCTCGTTTTCGGACAATAGATGCGATGAGTTAATAACAAAAAGACTTGCTAACGATGCTATTGGTTGCGCAAAAACCAGTGCGGCTGCATATGTATGGGTTGTTCATAAGAGTCTTGTGAGCATTCAATTATCGCACCGAGTAAACCCTGGACTTTGTCGACGAGACGAATTCGTGGACAGTCTCCCTATAGAATGCTGGCGTTACTTATGCAATTGTAGCATAGGGAAAATTGGATCAATGCTATTTGGATTTTACTGCCTCTTCCGAAAGGGCTAATTTATCTTCATTGCGATTTTACTCGCTCACGCATTTTTCAAGGCGTGGCGCGTTTGTCGAACGATATTTGCTTTGAGCTAACGCGCGCGAGGACAAATTATTTTACATATGCATCGATTGCTCTATGTCATAGCGAAATTGTGTTAAGCGTTTTTAAATTAAAGAAGAATATTATGTTCAGCGTGCATAGCGATGAGTGCAATGACAAGCTAAAATAAAGTAGGAAATATATCTCCACGCCGTCTTATGAAAGCGGCGCGCGATGCCACGCGCCAGTTTACAAGTTCATTTCAAATCGGCCGAAACTTTCGACGGAAATTCTCGTGTGAGTCGAAATAATACCACAAATCTCGTACAATAAGTAAAAAATTATAGGCAAAGGTAATAAACGAACTATAGCACGATGAATTGGATCAATGATTGAGACACTACTATCTTTAGCTGTAGATCGTATTATTCGGGCATTGTAAAAGGCGTTTATATCGCCGTGCCTACTATACTAGTACAGCGGTACATGAATCTTACACTCAATTCATCAACAGAGTAATGTTGTTAATGGAATTTAATTCATCCGTGCGCAATGATGATTATCTACTTTCAACATCTAATCCTTACTATAAATCCTTGCTTGGTAAACTCTAAAAAAATTAAGAAAAAAAAAATAGTCTCACCGAAGTCTCAAGGCGCTTTATAATACACGTATACGTGCGAAATCAAACTTTTACCGGCCAGAGTGAAGATTCACCTCCCATTCTTATGCTCTCTCGCTGTTTCTCCACGGCTGAAAAGGCAATGGTAAATAATGTGTTAATAAAAAGTATTTTCGAAAAAAGAGCCGATACATCGCGCACAATAAATCCCTGGAAAAGTAGGTCCGATCGCGCGTCTGCGCACTGCAAAAGTGTACACAGACAAGAGCATGCATTATTGTATGAGTTTCATAAAAGAAAACACGGGCGCACTCGGCGGAAAATCTTAAGCAGCAATTGATTATCCGCACGCGGTGTACAAACGGTACTTGCTGCTGCTGCTGCTGTAGCAATAATGCGATGCACGCGTATACACGCACACACACACACACACACACACACTCACTTACACACACGCATGCAACGCGGTATCTATGTATAAGCTTACGGAGAAAGTTTTGCACCGAGACACTCACATATTTATACTAACACACAGATGAGAGTGACGAAAAGACAGGAAAAATATTTATAGTTAGACAAATGGTTGAAAGCGCGAAGCAATTGGAAGGACCGGTCTCATTTTGTCGTGCCTAATTTCCGCCTCGTTTTTCTCCCGTCTACAAGGATTTGATCGCATATGAATGTTTGCCAAGGGAAAAAGGGTAAAAAACCGATGGTCTCTCACAGCTGAAAGATCTCCGACCTCCGTCACCTACAAGAAGTTCAATAGCGAAAAGAAAACGGCATAGGCTGTGGGGCTATCGAAAGCCCCCCTTCGGCGCTCGACTGCGGCAGTGCAGGCGCATGGAGCTTGGTCCTCACGCGGGCACCGAGTCGGTCTCGCGCGAGACTGCCGAGACTCGTTAGTGGGTAAGTAGGCCGCTTGCACTCGGAGCGCGCGACGCCAGTCTGCGCCAACGTGTAGCACATACTACTTATAATTACCGATCGCTTATGCTGCGCATATGTGTGTGTGTGTGTGTGTGCAAGCGCGTGAACACTGGCCCGATATAACGTAAGCCTGTGTTGACTCTCGTTTATGCCGGCGCGCATACGTATATACGTGCACGAGCGACGCGCGACTGTGTGCACCTTACGATCTGGACCCAAGCAGGAGAAAGAAAGGACGACTCGCGCGCAGCGCTGCTCTACGTGCCGTTATTTTTTTCCCCTATAAAACATATATATTTATACGTATAGCGCATGAGCCTCTTTACTTTCGAATTCAATGGCACCTGTGCCGCGGATATGCGGGCTCGATGAGCGCCTGTACCTCCTTCGGCTCTTGCTCGCGATTCTGAAGCAGGGCAGTTGTGCATTGCCATCGGTACACCATTCGGCGCGTGCATACAAACCGATATCTTATGTTGTGCTCTACGAAATCTACGCTATGAGATAGATGTATTTTATAATTTGTCTGGCTAGTGCTCCAAAAAATGGCTTGCTCCTATTTTTTGAAATACGATCGAGTTTACCAACCCTCCGTGTTATCAATCGTTGGCAAATTGCCAGTGACGAGATTGAATGATGTACGTAGTATTTACTATAAAAAATTTTACACCATGATATTTTTAATATTCATCAAAAGATTAAGAGGTGAAAAATTAAAGTTTTTTATCTTTTGCTCAAATCGTTATCAATTGGTAAACAGCAAAGAAGATGAACGTTTGTAAATATTACGTGACCCAAGAGTAAACATAGAGTACCTCGTTTTTTTGGTCACGCATTCTCGGTTTTCGCACTAAACTATACCCAGTAGATTTTTTAACACAATGTCTGTGCATGCAGATATTCATATGAGAGATGCTCTTAACCTATTTGCATTTTATGCACACGCTTGAATGACAAGTATTGCGTAGGGAGCTCATTTTGTAATACTTTTTAAATAATACTCGATCGCAACTTTGTGATAGATTTTTCATGAATGTTTAGAGACAAATTCGAATTAACGTTTAATATTCTTGTAATTTAAAGAGCAAGCTACTTTTACGAATGGAAAAAAAGGAAATTTTAAGATTTAAATTTCATTTGTCAAACTAAAATGTCAAGGACTTTCAAGGTTTTAGTCAAGGCTACGGAGTTTTAACACTTAACAATTTGCCACGGCCGAGAAACAGAATCATGTTTACATAACCACTTGAACTTTTCAGTGCTTTCTTCCGCTTCAAATATAAATAAAATAAATGAATAACTGAATTCTTAATTTTGATAATAACTGTACTTTTGGATGAAAATTAGAAAATCAAATTAAAAAAATTAATTTTGAAAAACTTGGCTGACACTGAAAATAATTAAGAAAATGTATGAGCTTAGAATAGCATCCCATTACATACTCCAAAGTATCCATACGTCTAATGGTTTGGTCACTTGCGCATAATATGCGAGGCATTCAGAGATCATCGCCTGGACACTAAACGCTGTCAGCGACTTACGCGCTACCGTACTTGCGCGAACTGGTAACTGCAACTTCACTTTCAATTTCGCTAGAAGAATGCATTGAATATCTCTTTTCGTACTCATCACGATATATACTTATTCAAACACAAAAGGAAAAAATATTTTCCATCATGTTTAATTAATAGACTTCTTTTCAATAAATACAATTGTTTAAATGAAAATTAAAAAATTATTTCCTAAGATTATCACAATATATCTACAACGTTTATAATGTAATTTGTAACATCGAAGAAATGTAAAGAAATGTTAGAGCATCTTTTCATTGCGTGTAAGGATATAAAAACTACAAGTCATTCTTATACTTTAATTTACGTACGAGGATGCTTTTTTTTCACAAATTTTGTCAAAAAAGAGGCCAAAGATAATTCACGGGAAATACCAAACGAGCAATGCCTTTTCATTGATGTTATTAAAAAAAAAGTTATGCAAACCGAAAAAAGAGAGATAGATTGAAATAAAGAGAGAGAAAAGGATGCATATTTAGCGGACTTTTCAATATCTATGCGCTTATAGTTTCGCGGCGAGCATCGAAGAATTTCTCTCGAGCGGTGATGATGGTGCAGCGCCACGACATTTACTTTCAAAGCAGCGCGTGAAACGGGACACGCTTCTCGGCCTCCTTCCGATTGGCTTTTCTAAGCAAGACAGTATTAACCTAGCGTATCTTGTCATGTATTTGACCTTTATTCTAAATATTATTATATGTATTTGCAAGTGTATTTATTTTATTTATTTCTTATACTTGCTGTTACGATATATTTCGAAATATTCGAAATATTTTATTTCATTTTTTGTTGTAAATTGAGTGAAGACATAATTTTTTAAACTTAATTCAAAAAGCCTTTTGGAAAAGTTATTGTACTACTTTTATCGAGTAAAACGTGTTTTTATATCATTTTTTAATGTTAAATACTAACATTAATGATGTATTAATAAAAAAATTAAAAGCCCACAATTAATTCAAACAGTTATAGTAAAAGTTACTTTCGTTATCATTTCTTATAGGTTAAGCAATTTGAATTATACGTTGTCGAAAATTTGATGTACACTGTCTATGAACTAATTTTATCCACTGGATCACGAAACGTCGTATGCTTACATATGTTCCATATCGACCGAATTCGTGTTCCAAAGGACAAAATTAGTCCACAGACAATGTACAATAATAAATGAAAAACTCGATTGACTTGATATGCTGAAAAAATAAAATTTCAACGAGATAACCCGTTGGTTACTTTTGGAGACACATGATTGCCTGTAAGCTACAAAAAATGTTCGTCAGCATAACGTCTTTCAAGGCCGATTCTTTTCTCTTTCTCATTTTTCATTACAAATCCGGAAAAAGTTAATGCATCAGTAAAAGTCAACAGCATCAAAAATTATGAAAGCTCATGACCCTCAGTTCATAGGAAAACTCGCCGACCTCATATTCACGCGAATATATTTTTTTTCATACATGTACACAAAGCTATGGAGTTAATAATCGAGTAATGCGAAGATATTTAAAGTCGGGTTTTTCTCTGTTGTTGGTAAATATTTCGATAAAATTTAATCGAGGTCATTGCTTCATAAAAGCAGGTGGTTTTAGTTAAAGTAGCTACAAATGCATGAAGTTATTAATACTTTTTGATGATTTTGGAAGACAGTGAAACATTTTTCTCTTTCCTCTCTCTACTTTTTCTCATAAGAAAAATGTAGACAATGTTGTAGCAAAGATAACTATATAATTTGAACGTTATTGTTTGAGAATAAGAAAAAGTATGAGTTCTGAAGAAACCACAATGATTAATCACAATCAAATATTCAGTAGCCATCGTTGCAAATTGTAAAGAATGAAGAGATATAGTGACATATTTACACGACACATAGTTCAAATGATTTGCTATCATCCTCCCATATTTTTAACATAGTATACCTTAGTTATAGGATATTGCAACTCGAAGCACTTGGTTTTTTTTTGCAGTGAAAGTTACGAAGCAGCCACTGCTTTAACAATGTTTTTTACGATTCTTCGTGATTCAGCACATTGTGCTTCCCATGAATAATCATGGATTCGTAGATTTTTTAAAGATTTGTAGAGTAGATCGTAAAATCTTTAGAAACACATATTCGATGCTTGATTCGTTAATTTACACTCAAAGCCTCGTGAAAATTAATCGTAAAAGGAAATGAAACGAATCGCAAATACCTTGACCTTAGAAAACACCAATCAACACCTGTGACGCGATTATGTATGTTTGTGTCAAAGGAAAATTGAGAAAAAAATCGGCCGACCATTAGGTGCAATTTGATCTCGATAGCAAAGATATCGGAATACCATCCGGTTTTTCTTTGGAACACTTAGAAATCGAATAGAGAATATGCATTTGAAAAACCAGTTTTTTAAATATTTGCGACCGAGTATATACTTTTTTCTCGCTTTCGGTCGGTATGTATAGCGATTGCGGTCACTACACAAATGTACATATGCATATACACATTTATATATGTACGCTGTGCATATTATTCAACGATAGGACGACGATTATAATGGAAAAGTCCACCGTTTCCGCTCGCTAGTCGGTTTATTTAATAGACATAATATATAAGTAGCAAATCACAGCCCACGATGGCTACTTGATTGCTGGACAAAGGTTCTGTGGTTTAACTGCAACTTCATATGTGTGCAAATGCACAGTTGTAGTGATTAATTGTGTAAATAAAGGTTCGATAGTTTGTAGCAAACGTGTCTTTCTTCTCCAAGTTGTAATTGACTGTTGTAATCGATGTTTACCCAGAATGCAAGCGTGAGAAGAGCAAATAATCCTGCAATTATTGAAACTGAAGCTAATTGTGAACTGTTTGTGTGAAAATGAAAGTAACAGCTGATTCTGTCCTTTGCAGGTGATTACCATCGTAGCCTCCGCAAGGATGACTTACAAAAAATGGTAAGTGCATTTTTCAGATCTCCCTGATGATTATTCACTTGGGCGTTAGAGCTTGCAATACGCTCATACTTGCATCGCATAAATAATTTTAATGCTTTTGGCGTAACTTGTAAGTTGTGCGTGCATAACCTGTGTGCGTGCGCGAGTGCATGCATAGTAAATGTAATTACAGAATTAATGTCCCGTAAAATAATTTTATCGCCGATTAACGAATTAGGATAGGCGCACACGAGAACAAAATGCCTCGAATATTTTGACATCATAATGTCCGTTCACTTCTAAATACTTTATCAGCATCTTAAGGGTTTCGATATACATTTACACCAAGATTTCTTGCATTTGCATCATAGTGTCTGATTTCTCAATTTTCGGTTCAAAGGCTTTAATAAAAGTTGACCTCATTTTTGTGAGGAGCAAAATTGTTTCTTTTTGCGAGATTATCCTCGAGTTCCTATCAATTAAAAATGTTGGGCCTGCAATTAAATTTATCGAATAATAAAATTCATAATTTTGACCCTGAGCAGGAGGAGCTATGGAGTGCCTCGTGGTAAAGGAAGGGGCAAGGTCGCCTGCATTCTCATGTGGTGCCGCAAATAAGAACAAAATCGGCCAACGTGGGCTCACGGGGGCCCATCAATTCGTTAACCTTGTGCTAAATATTAGTACCTGTTTGAAAGCTTGCGAAACTCGCGGATTTACTTGCCATTTGGTTGAAATAAGAAATAATTCACCTGTTGATTCATACGAAGCTCTCGTTAAGTGAAAAATAATATACTCGTTTGAATGATAATCCGCAAATGTTTTTCTCTGTGGTAATTTTTTATTAGCACCGATAGTTATGGACAAAAGAGAGATAATAAACAAATAAAGTAGCAAGATATTTTCGATTAAAATTACCTTTCATTCGATGCTTGAGCAAAATTTCGCAAAGCTTGGCGTTAGCAGTTTGTGTTTCTGCAAGCACAGCCTTTAGAAAATTGTCATGACCGAGAGCTGCATATATTTATACACATATCATCATTAAATGGTATGGAAACATATTAGGCAATTTATGCGAGCAGTCAATGAAAACGAATACAAGAGACTTATTTTTCTTCTTTATATTTTATCGTGGCGCATTTTTACATATTAGAATGCAAAGACAGTAGTCTTTATTATTCAAATGTTTTAGCTTAAAAAAATTGAGCTATTTGAATGTTGCAAGTATAGTCTACTGCAAGTAGTTTTGCGAGTTGGATTCGTTTGAATGTTAATTGGAAAAAATTACTACTCGAGCAGGGTGGTATTTTACCGCAAACAAGAAAGTAAGCAAAAGTGAAATTAGATCATGATTAAATAAGATTACTGCTTCAAATGATCATTAAAATGTAGTTTTTGACCTACAAAATAGAAAATCGTGTTTATTACAGGGTCTATCTCGTTGACCTTTATTAAAGCTTGATTTTGTTAAAATCATCAGTTAATTTATATCAGATAAAATAAAGTAAATTCTGCTATCAAAAACGACAAAATGTATCGATATTATAATGCTACAAACGTAGAAAGTATGTCAACGAAAATGGGCCTTTAAAGCGTTCCGTACCCACAGGACCAAGTGTAAAAGCACACGGGTAAAAGCAAAATTTTTACGGAAAATCTGTTGGGAATCGGTTGCAGCTACGCAGATACGCTCAACTCACACACTCAAGCGCATGCACTCAGGCGCACACATGTTCCGCGTACATACGAGCGGAAGCTCGCATTCCGTGGCGCGCTTCTCCTTTTTCTCCATCTTCACTCTCTCGCATCTTTCTTTCTCCAACGGCACTGGATATACGCACAAACTCCTCAATTTCACTGCACTGCTGGTGCTGCTACAATCTCCTTACCTTCAATGCGCTGACTGCTCTGCTCCTTTCCGCCACGAGCGCACACTCACACACACCGAGAGAAAGAGAAAACGGCGATTGTGGAACCGGGTGCTTCTCAGATGCTCTCAGCGCTTACCGATCTCCCTCATATAAGAAGCCGATAATGTGAATTTCAGTGATCAGAGTCACACACTTGAACACTTTTTTTCTGCTTGGATCGATAATTTCGATTATTGTGTTTCTTTTCCTTTTTTACTTTTTTTTTAAATTTGTTTCACTGCAACATCGATCAACTTTACCGACTAACGATTTTTCTCGCGCACTAGGTCAACACACTGGTAAAAAAACACACTGCGTTGCTGCAATATATTATAATGAAAATATAATATAAAGAGTCTAGGCAATCGATGCTCCTCCGATGTAGAATGATCGAGTCGGTGAAATGGGTCCACTCGGCTGCTGCTGCTACTGCTGCTGCTGGCGGTATACAAGTTGAAGCGCACAACTTACGCGGCGGCTCTCTCTCACACGATGCTGGACGAATAGTGCGCCGGGGCCGCGCTTGTAGCGCAGCTTTAAGTGACTGGGACCCCCACGCCAAGTCTGCTCCGTGGCTATCTGGTCTCTGAATGTGGATGTATGTATGCGTGTGTGCATGTGTTTGTGTGCAAGTCGATACCATCGTACAGACGAGGCCTTTAAAGTAGAGGGATTATTATTTATAAATAAATAAAGTTCAATCGCTATTAAAGGACAATGTACCGAAAGAACTAAGCCTCCCTTGCGGGTTTCAAGGTCAATAAGACAAACATAAAAAACCTTCTTGGATCAGATGATCCTTTTTTGAGAAAAAACTTGTAGCAATTAAAATATAATTTTAATTTGTTGAAATAAAGTGAACATTTTTCCGCTTAACATTTTACATGAATATCTATAGAGAGAGTGTCAAAAGTTTAACGAATTGTCCAAACGTAACGAGTTACAAATTGACGAGCATGGCTTCATTTTTCCTTATTTTGACACTCTGTTTCAAGAATGATACTTTACTTACAAAATAAGTAGGCTACAAGCTTGGATGAATTTGAATGAAATACTTTGAATTTTTAATTGACACCGAAATATTATTGATTTCTTAATTCCAATCTATATAACATTTCATTGCAATGCAGTACAATTAAAGCAAGAAGCATGATTTGGCACAAACAAGTGCGCAGCGTATTTCTCCAAAAAATTACATCATGAACGTCTGGTACATTATCCTGCCACGTTGGGATAAAACGAAAGTCAAGGTCATCAAAGGATGGGTGCAAGTGAGTACTGGCGTAAATCATATACACGAGCCGGGACCTTTTTGCTGCTCTCTTTAAGCTAATTACGCAACGCGGCGATCATTTCTAGCGATTGCCTTTTGATTTCGGCGGCTCGCGTGGTAAAAACTATGCTGGCGAATCGTTGCACTTAACTTGTTGTCAATTAAGCAGAAGAAAAACATCGTTTATGTCATCGTATCGAACAATTACGTGCAGCTAATGACACCCTTGCCGAAAAAAATAACGCCTAATCTTTTCCTCTTCCGTTCAAAGTTAAAAAAACACCACAAGTTGATACAACACTACAATTTTACTGACACGTTTTTTTTTATTCACCACTCACAACAATTGCGCAATTCGAAAACTACGTATGAAATATTGGAAGGTCATCAAAAGTTAACTTTGACAAGATGATTTCTATGCAGAGTTGTAATTCCCCGAAGTAAAGCAAACGATGAATGGTGAACGTTAGATGTACTTACGCGAACATCTAACAACAAATTCACTCATTATGCAATGGATGAGTCGTTTGGTTAACGTCACAGTGTCGCGATGAGTCTTACGTGCAATTTCGAATGTCTTCATAACGGAAATTTGAGGAGCCAAGGCTATGTGCATCTTGTAAACTTCACCTTCGTGTGTAGTAGATTCGGATATTTCATTCAAATTTAATTTAACCCATTGATTGATTAATTTAATTCTTTATTGAATATTCAATGAGCTTTTTCCATAAATTTACACTTGTCTTTTTCGAATGTTTGCTCTCCGCATGGTCATTTTTGTAAATTTTAATCGTCATTCCATTAATTTAAGCCATTTTGGTTAACGGACAAAAGTTGAAATTTTTCCCATAACGATTTTTTTAATTTTAAGTTCAACGAAAGCATCGGAATACTATATTTTTGCCAGTTAACAATACGTTAGAGCTGGTTAAAAAAAAGGATCAAAACTTGGTGAATGCAAGGTTGGCCTCAGAAGGAAATATTTTTAAGAGTATTTTATTAACGTGGCTCGCCTCGTTTGTCCTTAAGATGCAAAGTGAAAGTACACTATTGTTTATTTCTCATTTTCAATCGACCCTCGCAAGGGTGTTGCTTTTCGCAAGGTCGAATTTTTCATTTTCAAGTAAAACTAATTGTAACGTAAAATGAATTTATAGTTTTGTTGATAATGAGTACAAATAAAAAATTATTTAGATGATGTTACAGACCGTATGTGATTCTGAAAGGGGCAATATACAGCCAATGTTCTCAAATCAAGTTTTTTATCGAAAGAAATATCAAGCTTCAAGGTCTATTATCGACCTTAAGAAACAAATGCAACGGAGAGGTAAATAATGACCCTTCGAAGTGCAATGAACCCTTATAAAATGTTAAATTTTTTTCTTTTTGGAATCGCAATAATTTACCTTCAAAAGGTATTAATTGACGTTTCAAGTTTGAACTTCGTCCTGAAAGAAATCACTTATTCTCGTGAGCGTAAAAAAACATATATATTTGTCCAGAGAAACAATTTTTTCGTCATCGATTATTCATAATTTTAATCGTTTGCGGTGGACAAGCAAAAAATCAGTCATCCAAACAATCGAGTATAACAATTTTTTTTGTGCATTCATTTCATTTAATATCAATCAAGAAAGTTGTTAAACTGTTGACAATGACTTTAGTTGCGTTTTATTACGTCAAGTTTTTTCACTTACTTCGTGCGAACATTCGGCGTTATTTTTTGGATGCTAATTGGTTCGATTATTATGTAATTCACTTAAATATTGTATTACCATTTATTTTATCATTACTGCCATTATGATTGATAAAAAAAATTCACTATCACCATTGAGGCGTCAAATTTACAAAAATTTAAGAAAACAGATGAACTACGTGAATTTTTTTTATGTAGGATCTAATAATGAATGCAATTATATTCCTGAAAAGAAAAAAACAATGCAGAAAAATGTTCCTTTTACAATAATGTGATGAATATAATATAAAAAAGGATATTTCGACTATCGCCGGTGTTGGTATTACCAAATAGTCAATGTCGTTGATCTCAGCTGGTGTACGTGCAGTATATGATATTCACCTACAGCTTCTCAGCCTTGAATTTTAGGTACATTGGAATTTTTATTGACCCCTTATAGCAGCAGCATAAACAGCAGCGTCAAAAATTGCGAGAAAGGAAAAGATCGCGAGACGCACGCAGGCATACACACACGCGTGGATTGAGGCAGACGTTTGCGCACAGGTAGACCCAATCAAGCGCTAATGTTACGCGTGACCTTGGTCCAACGCGTGTGATTTTCGCGGGAATCTGGCATTTTCGTCAGACCTGCACGAATTGACGTAAGCCATCCTTTAAATTATTCAATTCAATATAGAGGTACCATAGGTAAGGATTATTCTATCTCATAATTCATCGCGTTTATTTTTGGACGCGTATTGCCAACGGCACAGGTACGAACGTGTTAATTAAATCCTTTTTTTCGATGCCATAATAAAATATAATGGAACTTGGGACGCACGAAAATACCCTTCGTTTGCATATTTGGGTCAACAAGCTCCTGCCTTTTTTCTGCAGTGTTACCCAATAGTCGATCAGAACTAAGCAACATATGTAAAAGGCGAGCTTAATTGATAAAGCAATAAATATATAAGTGAATAAGTGAAAATTTTTTTACCATGATACACCCATAGAATTTCACAATAAAAAGTACTGTTATTGTTATGGTGCGTATGTGGTGATTTGCGATTATTTAATACTAATTGACTTGGAGTTGACCTATTGAAGTTAAAAGTGCAACATGGAGTCGAAAAGTCGACAGGTGCTTTCTAATAATCGCACTGGAGCATGTATTATGGAACGCATTGGGAAGACGGAGACACATTTCATATATACTCGCTACGTTATACGTTACGGTCGTCCTTGACTCTCTAACGAAATAAACGTGGCGTATCGCGCAATTCGTATCAGCTCTCGAGGCGGCCAAACCGAACTACCACTTCTACTATAGCTCTACAACTACAACGAGTGGCGGCACGAAAGAGAGTGCAAAAAATCTGGAAAGACCTCATAGAAAAGGAGTAAGCGTAGTAAATGTGCATATGGCATGCGCGAGCGGACGGCATCTCGGTGTTTCTGGAAGATGTGCCTCCAGACCGTTGTCCACCCGACGATATTGTACAGTCGACTCGTGCGAGCCTTTACTCACACATCTATATTTGCGAATACGCATACAAACGCGTGGACAAGAACAAGAATTCATGCCGAGGAATTTATTTCGACACCTGCGTTGAGCGTATATACATGCACACATACACACACATTGGATTAACAAATCTCACGACTGCTGCTACGCGTGCAGCAGTACTTGCTCTCTTCAAGTTTTTCTCGGCTTTTTTCGCGCGCGATGTGTATCTTATATATTATTCTCTATAACTTTTCCTCTGCGCGTGTTGCTGTCTACCGAGACCTTCGTCCCGTCGTATACCAACCAGCCGTAGATACACATGCACGCGTAAACGCACGGGTACATTTTTCTCTAAGCGATATAATTTTTTTCATTTTACGACGCGCTTATAACGTGCATTATAAGCATACACATTTTACGCAATTCCGACGCTCATTTGTGCGCCTCGCTCCCGCGTATATCTCACCAAGTGCTTATAAATCGTCGTGCATGAACTTCCAGAGGGTTGGATCCGAGCGCGTGATTCGATTTTGCCGCGCATATATCTAAACACGCCGTAAGCCGCTGATGTTTCGCTGAAGCGCGATGAAGATACCAACAGTCACTTACGATCGAAGCTGCGTAATACTTTTTATTCGCCAATTATTATACTGGAAATTAAATTATTCATTTTGAGCATTAAATTGCTCGCTGTGGTGAGTGATGTATGATATACATCATCTTCATATCTTTAGAATGTAGTTTTTTTCGAGTTGTAAATAAATGACAATGTAATTTATTCTAGTAAAGTATTTTTAGCACTTTCTTGTTTTTGTTAAAAGTTTAAGGGGAAAAAACGACTCACGCGTAAAATACCGTTTATGCATGCGCGTAATAAAAATTTGCATCAGAATATGATAACACACATGGACTCTTTAATTTTCGTTTTTTATAATTATATTAATTGCAATGAACTTGTGATAAAAATTTCAATTTATTTTAAAAGCAATTACAGCAGATATGAATTAGAATTTAAGGAAACTATACATATCGTAAAAATTATTTTTTTTAGCACACGTGGTGGTAATACCCATACTGTCAATTAATACTAGTTATAAGTATCACATTTTTTGTACATTTAATGTGGTTGAAAAACATTTTTCGGGCCTATAAACTTTAATTTTATTCGTGAAATAAATAAAAGAAATGTTATAGTAAAGATATAATGGCTAAGATTCCACTAAAGCTTTCGGTTTTGGCATCAGTCAATTGGTATTTCATCAAAAATTTCTTACAAGTTTGTTGAGAAAAAAACTTCATATGGACAAGTGAAAAATTGGCCGCAAGCAAAAAAAAAGAAAAAAAACTAGCACATTAGAACATCTATAGTTGACTATATGCAAAAAAATTAAATGCACAGTAAATAATTTTTTCTTTATGAAATTCACGTACTTGAATGGATTTTAATTCAAGCACAGTGGTGTGTGCGTTTCTCGTTAACAATTTTTCACGCCGAAACTCTGCCGCATAGGTTTCGCAAATTTATACACTTGAAATAAACTTTTCTAGTATAATAAACTCGATTATTATTTAATGGAAATGGTCAGCAAATCATTTTCAGTCGCTGCCTCGAAGATCTGCAACATCAGTGGGGCTGCACTCGTCGCTCCCTGATCGACGAAACGATAAAAAATTAGCTGCAGCAAAAGTCAGGTTACTTAGATAGATTAATTTTGAAACATTTTCGTTGAATGAATGATCGTGGAAATAGAGCATAGTAGCGCGTTCAACACACATAGCACCTATCCTCTCACGTGCCTGGTCGCCTTCCATCTAGACCATAAATGTGTGCAGTATCCATGTGTGCCTATGTAGGTATGTTTCTACGCTATCTTGCAGTTTTATGCATTGCCAAACGGCTTTCCTTACGCTTTTCATTGCCTTCTTCGGCCTCGACCAACGTTTTTTCTTTTTATATCCCTCTCGCACATATACGTACAGACACTGGTCAGTTCTTTCTCCATCGGTATACATTCATGGCAGTTAAGCTCCTCGGGTTGTTTTGCAAGCGCACCGAGTGGTGAACAACACGCGAAGGTATATGCGCGTGCGATTTATAAAAGTTGCTGCATGAGCTGTATGGCTTTGAGAATCTTCAACTTTTTATATTCATCGAGATTGTCGATAACGAAAATAATTACTCAAGTTTGCGAATTTACGCAAAGAAAAAATTGCCTCTTTTACGTTGACTTGAATGAGCTTGAAGTAAAGCTAGCATGGTACAATAAAGTAAAATAACAACAATTGAATTGGGATGTTGCTGGTTTGAAAACTCAAGGTACCAATTGACGAATTCGGATAAAAGAGGTCCAAGTAACTTATCGTGAGGATTAGGAGGAAAAATTAGTGGACAAATTCCATCGTGAAAATGTAACATCGAAATTCAGAAATCCAAGATATCGGTGAATGTTTCCACATTCCCCAGCAGGCAATAATCAATGTGTTATAGATTAATCATTGGTAATAACCAGAGCGCGCACCTTAGGAGACGGGATTTTGCACAAGAGCGTCCAGTGCGCGAGGGGGTGTCGCAAGCATGCGCGACTAGTTCGCTTTGCCTGCACCGCCGCTGCTTACAATCTTTGATATCGCGATATATATACGCATAATGATATTGCAACGGTATGTACGCACACAGTCTGTGACTTGGATCAATTCAAGTGCCGAGGACAAATAGTAGCGGAAATTCAATAAATTAGCAATAGTCTCCTGTCTGTATATGTGTCTGACTGTGTGAACGAAGAGTAAATTACTTATTATTCGGTTCGTCCTAGCTTGCAGTTTTTTTTTTTTTGTAACCATACAATTTTATTATATTACTTCTTTTGATGTCATTTACATATTTTGTTAATTTGATTTTTGCATTATCGTTCAAGCTCAAATCGTAGGCAGAAAATTGAGACATATCTATGACTGGAAAGGTTTATCTTTTAGTTTATCTTTTACATTATCGAAAAATAAAAAAATAATATTTCTAGTCAAAAATTTCTCTTCATCGGGTACTTGGTGAAGACTTAAAATTTTAGCAATAAATCAATCTTTTTATAGTTGATATACGATTTTGTACGCATCATGAAATTGTCCTCAAGGAGCTATTTACTTAGACCATTTTTGTTTTTTTTATTTACAAAGTACATGATAGATAATCTCCTCTTTCTTTCCGAAAAATGTTGAAATTATTTGATTAGATAATATTCATTTTTACATACTCAATCATTAAAAAACAATTCTAATTTGCGAACAAGTAAGATTTTGTAGCATGCACAGGTAAAGTAGGAATGTATTTGTTGAAATTTGGCGCTCGGAATCGGTGAGCTTACCGGTCGAGATCATGTATTTCAGATTTTCATCACTAGAGGGACGTATATTCAGCGAGTTTCGAAGTAAAAGCATCTTTCAATTTTTGTAAAAACACATTCTTTCAAAAATCGTAAATATTTTAAAAATATATGCCAATGAATTCCCATAAATTATGTTAATACTGTACCGTTAAATATTTTTTAAAAGAGTTGTAATTGGTATATAAATCATAATTAGAGAATCAACACGTCAATTTATATTGGTTACTCATGTCATTTGAACAATAATCTTACACGAATTGGCAGATTTTTCCTGTGTGTGATTGAGAAATTGACGACTTTTTACGCACAATTTTTTTGTACTTTCAACGCGTTTGTTCTGCGAACTCGTCAGTATAGATATATACTTACACACATCTGCACGGTGGACGACTAATATAATGTAAGCATTTGCAGCTATTGCAATTCGAGCGCTGCACTTCTCACGATACATAATATGTCATTTCAAAGTTGACCAGTTTTTTAGCTGCATTTACGTCAAAGACAATGAGGCGAAACGTCATCGATGGATAGCCAATTTTCAAACAATGTCTGTACAAAATGTATACCATACGGATTTTTTCCATCCCACAATTCGAGGTTTTCGTATCGACCAGCTCGTATTTCCGATTATAAGCATTTCAAATTTGCCAATCGGCAATCACGTGCACCTCTTACATTCAAGGGTAATAAAACAAACAAACGTTGAAAAAGTTGTTTTCAATGGATACGTCATCTTCGTATTGGTATGATCAATTTGAAAATCGCGAAATTCAACAGTTTTACATAAAAATCGGTCATTGTATCATATTGCCTTGTTGAGGCCTTTGGAAAGTTTGAGAAAGAAAAGAAGCCACGCGCATCGTTGTTTTGGTGTCGATTTATTCCGCGTGCATGTACATGCGGACGATTCCAGTAAATTCACGTTTATGCGCAAATGCATCGGCAACTGAACTTGAACTTTTGTAAAATCATCGACAGAATTTGCTGGACTCGAAAAGTACAGCTGCTTATAAGCTGTACAAGATCAACATTTTGTTCGCGCTCTGTATGAGCTTGTTAAATTTTCATTACCAACGCGTCGACATGACTAATTGGCAAAAATAGTTTTAGCAGCTATGCGTTACACGTGGCAGGAGGACTTTATAATTATGGAGAATTTCTGACAAAAATACACGCGTAAATTTAGAGGAGTACCGTTTGCCGCGTTGTGCAACAGCTATATGATCGATCAACCGGGGCAGTTGATTAATCAAGGACGAAGTCGCGCAGGATTCTGTGCGCGCGTGTCTCTAAACCACGATGCCTACGTTCCAAACAGACATGGAAGTAAAGTAACGTCGCTTTGTTGACTGAGGCATTTTATTCGTGTACCGTGAGACGATTTCTCCTGTTGACCTTAATGCCATCTTCGCTGGGTAGGAGGAAGCTGATTATCTTTTCTCCTTATCAACGGATGTATTTTCAAACAATGAATATCTGTGAATGGTTAGCTGGTTCTTCATATTTAATATTATCTTGACTCGATGAAGGGCAGGATTTCATTATTAAGATTTGATTTTTTTCACTTTGATATTTTAAAAAATTAATAAGAGTATCGAATGAATGTGAGCTATGAAATTTTAAAATTTCATTATAGCAATTTTTGAATTGCTTAAATTTCTATTAGTAAATATGCAAGAAAAAATACTCCCACGTCGTTAAACTTTATCATAAATTTACTCAATAGTTCTATTATGTAGAAGTCATCGTTAAATTGATCTGATTGTTACATTCTAAATTCAAATAACAAGCTCTTCTACGTTTAATTTTTGGAATTGAATAATTCGGTTTGTCATTTCAAAAAAATCTTAAAACATCATCACTATATGCAGCTTATAAAATTTAGAAATAGTATACTCTCACTTTTTAGTAATAACAAAAAAAGTGTAATAATTAAACTAATTTCATAAACATAAGCTCGAGTGTTTTCTTTTTCTATCCCAAGTTATATTTTTATTTTAATTTCACCTTTTTCGAGAGATTAGAAATATAAATTACACAACGTCAAAAATGAAAATTCTCTATGTATAAACAACGAAACTCACGAATCGTTGTATAAGAAGAGTGAGAGACCCATAGTTTGCGAGGCAACGAATCCTAACTGACCCTGATATAGTTTTAATAGTTATAAGTTGGTTCATAATATTTAATGTTTATTTCCCGTGATCTTAATTGGAGAAAGTATTCACCTTTCAAAGCATTTTTTACAAACATGAATGCGCACGCATTTGCAGCATTATAATTATAAAACAAACAAAAATTGTTAAATTTATCAAAAAATTTCATTTTACATCTTTCATGTTTTCCTTGTTTAATTGTTCGATAATAATCGGAATAAAAAGACTAAAAAAATTACATTTCATACCAAACTCAAGTTGTATCCGAAAATAGTAAAGTCGTAGAAATGATGAAAATGTTGAAAAAGATACATTAAGCTTTAAGTTTTTATAACGCTATTATTATCAACTACGCGTTGAGAAATTAAAATTTTCAAAGTCACAACTGAAATATTTATTATTTCAAAATTCAAAACTAACTAAAAAATAACGAGAAATGATGTTGTTTATAAGTAGCTTATTAATGCGTAAGATGACCGACATTCGAAGTGCATTAGATTCGCGCTGAAACCCATTAAAATTCTAATAAATTGACCTATAACTCGAGGCAGCTCACAGAAAAGCACACAAAGTCAACTAACCATATCGTAACAGATTGCAACTGTAACATATGACACACAATATTGTTAAGTGCAAGGAGGCACATCTCGTGAGCTCTTTTGCAGCGCGGACGAAGGATCGCGACGCATCGGGATATCTTGAATTCGCGTTTTTGACTTGTATTACTACTGACTGGAAGAATAGCTTCGCGTAATTCGCGTTGGTCTACGTCCATGCCTAGATAGCAGCTGAAGCAGTAGTAGGAGAAAGGTAAGTCGCTCACGCACTTACCCCGCACACACACACACACACACACACACACGAGTACACTTTGCTAGTGGAGTACTCGAGCGTGCAATAGCACATAACAATGCTGAGCATTAGAGCAGCCTCAGCGCACAGAATACATCTGAGATTCGGAATCGCGAATGTACTGACAAACATTACAGGTGCGCTCGCCGCGAGAAAGGAGGCACGCACCACACGTGTTCACTATATACAAATATATATAGCTTTATAGATACTGACGCTCGGGCCACTACATTTCTGAATATGTCATATTCGTATCCGTGCCTATAGGTTCGTGCATATCCCCAAGCAGCATTTGCATTTATAGAAAGTGAGCACGTATACTTGCACATAGACAGGCCATCGAGTGCTGCTGTATGTATAAGACTTTGAGCGCGATCGCGTAATCTTTTGACAAATTAATAGGCTCCATGAAGAATCGAGCAATAAGCGAGAGTGTTTGCGGTTACATCTCAGCCAGGCGATCTAGGCAATATCGCCCTAGTCTTCGTACAGGATTGAATTTGACAATTTCAGCAAATTGCAATGTTTCACTATTATTGATAATTGACATTTATATTGAAATGCTCTGGTGAGCTCCGCGAACGTGATCGCGGCCTGCGTAATCGCGTGGATAAAAAATTGAGTTTCTCGATGAGAAACGCAAAAGACGCGTACCTCGCAGTGTGGAAAAATTTTTTAGCGAGTCTTAGATCGTCGTCTCGCCTCACTTTGGTAACGTTTGTTTTCCATCATTTCTGTCACTAATCTACGTCACAGTATATACCGTCCAATATAGAGCACGTGCGCTGCAGAAATAAAATTTTTTGTACTAGCTCTTGTACGATACGAGCTTGCATTCCCATAGTGGCTTGAAAAATTGTTTTAGGGAAAATTTTCGAGCATTCCATAATCTTAATTCCTATTAACTTGGCTTGAATGCACTCATCTTAACGATAATTTATGAATAATGTAAGCCGTTCGTTCGCTCGCTCAACGATCGATGACAATAGCGACGCATATATGCAAGCGTCTATACGGCCACGACGTGTTTCACTTTTTTGGGACTATTATTTTGTTCCATTTATTTATACTTTGGTTGACGAAGAAAATTTTTTAGTTCGAGATCGGTATACCCTGTCACAACGTACCGTCAAGAATTTCGAGCTGTTTGATACGGAAACAAGATTTAAAATAGCATCGCCTTGAGACTATGCCTAAAAAAAGTAAGAAAAAAAGATTAGCAAAATTTACTCAAACTGAAATTTTGTTATTTAAATACATATTCATTTATCTCTTGGTTAGTAGATGATTTTTCAATGTATTTTTTTTTGTTTCATACTAATGTCTTGACGCAAGCTCTGGCATAAAAAAAAACTCGATCGATGCTCTCAACAGCGAGAATGTTAATTCGCAAAATCTTAAAAACTCGTTTTTGTTTTGATACATCACGATGATCGTCGCAGTGCCGACCGCCAAAATCTGTTGCCACTGCCACGGTGCACCTTCCTTTCTCCGCATAACGATATTTTTATTTTGCCCCACTAGACAGACGTATGTATGTTCTACCCCGCGCTCGCGTGTAAGACAGCCGTAACGGAGCCGCTCGCGGGGGCCCCTTCTTCTCTCATTTTCGCGAAACTTGCCGGGGAAAAGGAGTACGAATCGCGACTGTCCGGTCTTATATTGCTGGGTCTCAGTTATCAAGGAGACGCGTGTCTGCCGGCACTGCACAGCAATATATCGAGCTGTGTACACCTGCTTCCCAGCCTCTTGGTTTTCCGTTTACATCCTATTTTCATCGTCTCTGTTGACAAAATTACTAGAATAGCTTTTTGTACTATAAGGATTCACAGGTGACTCACCATTAAAATTTCCTTTTTTTAATGCAATAAATTAAAATTATTTTAACGAATCTATCGACAAATTTATTTTGGAAAATTGATCAAATGATATTAGTAGCAAGGTTTTCTTCGTGTGATTTCAAATTGGAATAATCAAAAGCTTGAAGAATACAAGTTAGGCAAATTTATTCATCATTGAGCTAAAAATTTTTATTATGCATATGCTGGTGAGCTGTATGATTAATTTGTAAAATTTTCTACAGTGTAGTGCGACGTGGTGTGTGGCAAGCCATAATCAAAATATACTTCAAGAAACTACTCGCCATCGTGATATTATAAGTTAGAATTGTGCAAGGGTGGAGGCGGTGGTTGCGGTGGATGATCTCGACTACTACAGTGAGAAATACGACTTGATTTACTGTGTTCCAAAACTATAATCGGATTAAATATTGTGTTGGGCAAACACAATGAAACTGTGATAAAAAAAGAAATTACGATAATTTATTTTAGACAAGAGCTTGTGGTGCAATCTCCAATCTTGGTAATTTAGATTCTTGGCATCGAGGAATATTAAAATGTAAGTCGACAAAATCTTATTCAAATGATCAGAATTTATACATTTTATTAAAAAAATTTGAGTGGAGGATGTGATACTTATTATGTATTCAAAAATAGATAAGGTGAAATATTTTATTTATAAGTTTCACCTTCTTTTTTGCAAATGAAAAAAGTAACTCCTGTATACCGATATTAAAAAGCCGAATAAATTGATTCTGCCGATTAGATAACGAAACACTCGCTACTTTTGACATTGAAGACTATTCGGCGTTTCAACTTTTTACTAATTTAAATTTATCAAAACAAGCGCGATTATTACCGTTTGAAACATTCGTCAAATTAAAAAATATACTTTTTTTGACGGATTATCTTTACAGTTCGCGACCTTGCAAATAGTCGAAAGAAAAAAAAAAGGTTATTGATAGCTTTATCTATCATTGCTACGTGGGATAATTGTATCCCATCCTATGTGCGAGTGTGCGTCAGAACAGGAAAATATTCATCCTTGCGCTTTTACGAAGCAATGGTACCTCGGACCGTTAGATAATTACCCTATACGAACGAATTGTATAAAATTATCTATGCCTGATACAGTAATCCAAAATATTTTTCATCGCACTTCACCGCTCACACTATTTTTCATCGCTCGTCGCTCCGATACTCAAACATCAATGCGCTTTTAAAGAACGCAGCAAAATAATAACAAGAGCACAATATGAGCGCGAGTGCAACGCTTGATCGAATTTCGTCGCGGCATGATTTTCTAGTAAGACTCTTGCTGGTCAGCTAGGCTTTTATTACGCTCTGCAAAAATGAAAGTGCAATCTGGCGCGATCCGCTCTCGCGCTATAGTCGGAAAGGGCCCCGGCGAAAGTTGGAGCTCGAGTGTTTACGTACGTGACCGCGGCGCGATATATGAAAAGAAGGAGAAAAAATCTGCTTTTATTTGTTGTGTGTACGACACTGCTTTACACGAAGTGTCGGATGTACATCGCCACGCACGAGGCCTTATTTGACAATGTCGCGGCGTTAATTGCCTCTTTCACTCGGGTCTACATACACCAGACAAGTGATTAATGCGATTCCTATAAAAAACCTTTTCTACGATACATATATCATTTGGTAAATACAATGTTTCGCTAGATTTTTTTTCTGCGCTGTAAGAAGCAAAAATACATTGAAATATTTTCCGCGGTATCGCTTGAACTCGAAGGCGGCATATAGATTGCCAGAAAGACTCGCGCATACACGCATATATATTTTTTTATTCATCAAGGCTTTGCGATTTGTAGAGTACGTAAAAACAGCGCGCATCTTATTAATAATTGATCGTTGCACTTCTTGTCCCGCGTGCACGTAAGAACGTAGTTTCGGTCTTTTCCCTAACGTTGATTGGATTTTACGACGTGATTGGTATAAAAGCACAAAAAGTCATCATTAAGCACTTCTTCTGCATTGAATTTAAGGCGCGTGCGTAAAAGATGGAGTTTTGACGGATGAACTTGACTTGGATTAATAAACATTACAATAACTATCTGATCGCATCGACAGACATATTTGCGTGCATAGTTGCAACGCGAGAACAATCTAGAAGCCCAAATGTTACGCTGCAAAGAAAGAACTGGAATGCATTAATATTATTACGCCATCGGAGAGCTCTACACACTCGGCACTGCGCCGAAAAAATCGACGGTATATTGCGCTTCGTTGAGCACACATATCGTCGTACGCACACATGCGCTTTGCATCGCGTAAATGCGGCACGTGGTCATGTCGACCGAACTCATGTATACGCGGATGGTTTAGGTATATCGTAACACTTGTCACGATACTCGCCACTTTTTCATGCGTCTCGAGCGTTATAGGCCTGGAGAGACTTTCTTTCGCCGACTTTCCGACGTATTTATGAAATCGCGATTGATTTTGACGTTTGTAAAGGAAAATCATTCCCCAGAGTGGCAGTTGCTCATTCAGGTGATACGTATATATGCACGCTCGTGCTCGGTATATTGTGTATGTATGGCAATATGCGCAGAAGAAAGTTTTGCCTGCCGATTTAATCCTGCGTCGCTACTGTAGTTTTACGCACGCGCGCTTTATGCAGCTAACTCTTGGCATCGGGATTGTCTTTTTTATTGTCTGGACCCAGGAGTTGCCGTTTGAAAAGAATTTTATAATTGGTCTTTCGTGATGTAGTGGAGTTTATAATTTAGAGTAGAATGTTGATTATTAATTATAGTGAAATTTTATGCTATATTCTCAGCGGTTAAATACAATTGAACTTGTAAAAGGACTGATTTTATTTTGACGCATTTGGACGAATAATAATTACAAAGTTTAAACTTTAATTGATGATTCATAAAAATAGTGTTTAACATCGTTGCTTATGAGCTATAATTTTAACACGTTTTAAAATACCAAAATAATTGAATTTATGTATCGACGATTTGCAATCGTGTCCTCCGGCTAAGTGTTCAGATGTGCGTCCACGAAAATATACTCGTACAATCGTAACGGCTCGCGAATGTATGGCTCATTACTCGCTGTGATCGAGACAAATTACAAGCACATACGTGGGTATAATACTTGATATGAAATGTTATAAAATGCATAAAACTTTGGCACTCTCGAGTAAATGACTTTAGTGCATACATACGTATGTACATGGGTCTGCGCCGCGTTTTCTTACTTGCGCGTAACCACATGATTTTTATCACTAGTCCGAAGCTTTCCCCGTGAGCGCTCGAGTCAAGGAAAACACGAAAAAGCCTAAAGATGCAATTACACACGAAGACGCACGCGTGAGCCTGCTCATATACATGTGCCTACGCCTGCTTCTACATATATTCGAAAGAGAAAGAAAAAGATGGTCTTACCTATAATCGGTGTATTTCACGCAATACATGCCATTTCGAAGACGATTATGTAAATAGTAGCAGGGCGCATACTAGGAAGTTTCTATACGTTCGACTGGCTGTTCTCATTGCTATTATCTTTCGCACTGCATTATTTATATTACACTAGTAAAAATGTATTGTGAGTCGAAAATTTATCGTGTGGTAATTAAAATTACAGTGATTCGAAATAATGAAGAAAGTGTAATTCGTATTGCTCCTAGAGGTTGCTCATAATTTATTTATTCAAAATTGTTTCGTCAGTGTTTTATGCTTGAATATGTTCAAACGAGTTACAATTTCTTTAAGTTTATTTAAGAATTCTGATTTTTTATAAAATAATTAGAAAAAGTAAAATAATAAACGTTTTTTGAAATGGAAATTTTTAAACTTAATAAAATTGTCAATTTTGAGCAGCATTCGATTGCATTGTAAAGGCTTATCTATGTAAATACTTTGATGATAATAAGAAAAAAGGCATATTTTAAAGATCAAGTTTTTCAAATTTCTTTATGGAAAAAAGGAAACTTTTTGTTAAAAAGAATGCAGTCGTTAACTACTTCGCAACCTAATCTTCTAGGAACTGACATCTCATTTTTCAAAAGCATAGAATTTTAAAAAGTAGAATTCTGTCTGCGATCCGCCGGATTTTGAATAAAAAAAACTCAATTTATGAACAATGAACAGTAAATCAACAAACTTTAGGCTGAGCTGTTTCTTTGATTTGACTGTTTTGACACGAACAATTTGAATGAAAAACGTTATATTCATTTTAAAAATTAATTAAACGTGACCGTTTTTATATCATATTAATTTCCATAAACGAAAAAGTTTAAATTTTCGTAATTTTCTTAACTCGCACAAATACAAAGAAGGTTATACACGAATTACGGGTAATAGCTATATTAATGAAATCATGAAAAAGTCTCCTAGAATTGTCCTACATATATATTTCGTAAAGCTCATATTTATACAGTTTCACTTATGGTCACTTAACCACATGCGAAATTACTTTCGATTTGGTGTAAAGGCGTATCGTATAGTTAAGTTGCAAAAATACGACCTTGCAATGTAGAATGTTGAATCACTACGGGGTAGCTCACACAGGTAGCTAAGTCGCAGGTAAAAACCAGAAATGTTGTAATAGTTTTTATTAAGTGTCAAATGGTTTTAAATTCGAAAATAAAAATTCTTTTAACCCATTAACGTCCAGAATGACAAACTTTTTGTTCGCGATCGACGCGATTTTGCCCATGTCTTGGGCTTACAAGCCTTTGGACATACATAATTTTATGTAAAATTTAATGCCTTTTTAGAATTCGGGCTCAAATTTTATATTTAAAGCTTCGTAAAAAATAATGATGTTCGTTTAAACAAAAAAAAAAGAAAAGGAAAACGTAACATTTTGTGACAAAAATCCACTTTGAAAATTTTTGTCGAAGTGTTACAGAGAAAGACTCGAGATATAAATATGATCAGAGGTGATCATAGGTGGAGAAGTAACTTAAGAAATGTTTACAGATTTTTTCAACCACTTTTTCTATATACATGTACGGGTGAGAATGTATAATGTTTTACTCCAAAACAATTGAGTTTAGAGAAAAAGTTTACAAAACAAAAAAGTCTTAGAATTAATCGAGGAAAATTCTTAAATTTTTTGCAGATGATTTTGAAAAATTGGACTTCACAAATTTTTCCGAAATGGGAAAACCGTCTCCAAAAATTCTCAAAAAATGTAAGGGTTTCCTTCATTAATTTTAAGCCTTTTTTATCCCATAAACTTTTTTCATAAACTCAATGGATTTCGAGATAAAAAGTGAATTTGATTTTTTATAAACAATTTATTTTGTGGACGCCATTTTGCTAGAAAAAGTGACTGGAAAAATTTGTAAAAATTCCCTGAAAAGCCTTAAATCTTAAATTTGAGCCTGGACTCTAAAAAGGCATTAAATTTTTCTTATGCATGTCCGAAAGTCTTTTGAAGGCCCAAAACATAGAAAAAAATCGATCGCGAACAAAAAATTTCGTCATCATAGACGTTAACGGGTCCATAAATATAATAGACTCTAAAATATAGTATAATAATTCTTACAAATATTTTGTAACCGCAGCAAACGTGTCGATCTATAAAGATAAATTCTTCATGAATAAATAATTTTTGTATCAATATCAATCGTAATTAATTTGCGAAACTAAATACTTGCTAAGAAATACACAATGACACTCAGAGCTTGACACTGACTTTATTAAAATTAAAAATAATAATAATAATGTTAAAAATTATAATAATAATAATAATAAATATTAATCAACAATCGAACATTTTGATACGATTTTTGTATATAATTATATTATATTTGTCGTAAAGATTCATTCATTGAGTAATAAGTGAAAATTCTATAATGAATAGGTCATTTGAGCAGCGCACGATTAATCATCGCTGACAATTATAGGCTAGGAATAGGACAAATATGAATTATGTGAAGGTGTAATCAATTAATCCTGCAAGAAAAGTGTCGAGAAGGAATCGTGTTCTATTAATTTCGATAATGAGCGCTCAATTATTTTTACAAGAATACTACTCAATTATTTTGAACTTTTTTTTGAAAATAACATTGCCTTAACGTTTACATTCATGTATGTAACCAAATTGTGAGTTCCTTGGTGGATACATAAAGAGCGCACGTGAGCGTATGTGTATAAGCCGTAATAATATTTAGAGAAATGATAGTGAAGAAAGCGTAGCTGGAAATTTTAGTCTTGTTCTGAGTAGTAATCAGAATTGCATGTATACACACCATCATTGATGTGCAGAATTAGAGTAGACTTTTTTAGAGGGCTTTTTTTATTTTCCATTTTAGAATCTTTCTAAACTCGCTTGTTTCATTATTTTCACAGACAAGGGGAGTAAACAAATTTAAATGTTTCTCAGTAACGTACATGCTCATAATAATAAAAACATTAAATTGTAAAAGTAATTAATATCAAAATTAATATTTGAACATAAAAAATTGAAGAAATTGAAAATGTATTCTATTAAAAAAGTGTTATAATCAAGATGTCATTTTTTCATTAAAATATTAATAACTTGGCTAAACTTCATTCAAGACAGAGTAAAAAATTTCGAGATGTTTCATAAGAAAGTCATTACTTTAGTGTCCCTACATTGTTTGACGTATGAAAGATCCATCAGATTTAGTTTAGGTCAAAGTTCACGAATTTTTCTCTCTGTTTTATGGTCAATTTAAATAAACAAGTAATTCAAACTAATTCTTATCATAAAAATTGACATATTATAACTTCACCTGCGCATTTATTCAGATTATGTAAATAATTTAATTTTTTGAATATTTTACTGATTTTCGTATAATGTAAGGAATTCATTCTTGCATTACATAATGTTTAGTTTCGAACAATTTATGAATCTCGTCAATTTGTAGTTACTTGCATGAAAACTAACGTTCGAGTTACGTTTCGTCATGAATCACGAAAACATCGCTAAAGTCTCAGTTCAACACTTATTTTGGATTCATTGCGAGTAACATCGCAAATTTTAGATTTTACTTTCAGTCTTCGTCTTCATATTATTATGACACGCTTCTATGTATCGAGATTGACAATTTAATAAATATAATGACATTCATATTTTATTAGATGGGATAAATGGCAAGTATTTTAAAATGTTTTTAAGCATGAAGATGAAAATTATTAATTGAAATAAGTTACCATGAGTTATAAACGTTCAATTTAATAAAAACTTACAAATAAATTCCAGTCGATTTTTTGCGACTGAATTTTTTTATTTACTTCTTAAAATCTTTTTTCAAAAGTAATAAATTTCGTTTTATAAAAAAATAGTTCCAACTAAGTGTAGACAAGAAGAAGTATGATAATCGTCATAGATAAAATATTTTTGCGAAGCAAAATCCAAAATGATTTTCGAGACCTGCAATTTTTATGAAACTCGCAGATCTCTGTAATAAATTCTGCTCACATTTATAAGCATGCTTTGGTCTTAATATGAACGTGTACCAAGAATTACAAGTTACCAATATTGCCCACGAACACTGGAAAAGTCATTATGAAGCTCGCTGTTATAATCGTGTGGAGCGTTACTTCCGTAAAGAAATACGCAAATAAAATATGTAAAACAAAAGAGGCTCTCGTCCTCGCAGTCGAAAAAAAATTACGAAATTAATTTCGCTTCATGTTATAGTGCCACAAGAGTCTCGAGTTGTAATTATTTTGTTTACATGCAGTGTCGAGAAACGCTGACGTACTGTTTCTTCCTATGCGAATTAGCCGCTTTTTTCAAACACTGACTGAAGCGCGCCTTTGTGCGGCTCGTATAAATGCATCATCCCTTTTGCGAGATTTCCATTGCATAATGAATTCCATTACTGCTTCAAAACATTTCTTACATGTCTCTTGATAGAGGATCGAGCATCAATGAGGAAGTCCTTGGATCCATTTTGAAATTCAAACAAATTTCCGAGGAAAGAAATACAGAGTCGCGCGAGAGCCTAATTGCACATAAAACCCCGGATGACGAAGAGCCGCAACAGAATTGCATACTTCCGATACATTGTAAATTCTACTTTGAGCTGATTTGTAACGGTAATGTAATTGATAATTTCAACTATGTGTAGAGATGGCAAAAATCATTTAATCCGTTTTTCTTTGTCACTTCGTCACAAAGCGATCGGTAAACGACGAAATCATTCGTACATAATAATATATGAGAATGCGTGCTTGCATGCGTACAATTTTCACTTGGCAAGTGGCAAATATAAGCCATTCATAATACCCTGAAAGCTACAGAATCCAGCTGACCGCTTGCAAAGAATGTACATCACGTGATACTCTTGCTGGTTTACTTGCGAACCGGTATTGATGCTCGCACATGCGTACTTGCTTATACCTGTACAGTATCGGATGCACAGTATATAGTAAATACACGGCTGTTCTGCCGGCTTCACTGCTACTGACATACATTTTACTCCATGTATATATGCAGCTGCAGTCAGAACAGAGAGAGAGAGAGAGAGAGAGAGAGAGAGAAGAAAGAGAGGAGGGGATCGTGCAGCTCGTACCGTTTTTCAAGTGCATCTTTTTCTTTTTTGTTAGTTTTTCGAGGTCACTGATGCAACTGCTTATACGAGACGAAAGGATGTTTATAACGGAATACGCATATGACTTTTGAAATATCTAGGGTCATTTTCTTCGGATTAATTATCTATCACATCCACAGCGATTATCGTCAATTAACTTACTATATTTATTATAATAATACATACGCATCGTGACTTAATATTTGACAAATGAAGAGATCTTCAATGGCATGATCAAATACCGAAGATGATTTATTAGAAAAATTTAGCACGTACGATTGCTTCACAGGCACTCGACGTTAAGGTCGAGGACCTCTTACTGCTTGAAGTCACATTGCAGTATTATTATAATGTTGTTAGAAAGTGGAGTGAAGATCGAAGTGAATGAACTTCATATAGGCAATAGAGGAGTCATACAAATGTCTTTCGAGTGTTTTATGAATATTATCATAAAAACTGCTCGATGTTATATCAAATTTTAACTATGAAAAATGAATATATACTTCTCAATGATTTATTATGTTTACAATTTCATAAACATTACCATTTTTCAGTTAATTGCTCAAAATGAACGGCAGTACGTTGCATGCCAGTGATACGTTGTATTCAAATAACACCATTCTCAAATTTTACCATCATGTATTTTGGGAACTCTCGGGTACGTGTTAAAATCTGCTTTTTTCGCAACTCCGAGAGAAGCAAGTAAAGTAATATACCAACTTTGTCTTACTTGCACAGATCCACGAACGAGAGATTGGTTCTTGCTAGCATCGCCATTGCCGGGACTGGGCTTGATGCTCACTTATCTTTATTTCGTGCTGTCATGGGGTCCCCGCCAAATGGAGCATCGCAAGCCGTTTGTGCTGAAAAATACTCTAGTCATTTACAATTTTTTCCAAGTTCTACTTAGTGTATGGCTCTTCTGGGAAGGCCTAACTGGTGCCTGGCTCTTCCACTACAGCTGGAAGTGCGAGCCTGTTGATTTTTCCAATTCCCCGCACGCTTTAAGGGTGAGTTTCAAAATTTATGTGTCTAAAAGATTCAAAAATTGTGTTTTAAAAATGATAAAATGTTTCATTTAAATATATGTTTCCTTTAGTATGCTCTTCGAAAAGCGCTACTTGCATTTCGATCATTTCGATAAAAAAAGACATAGTAACTGTGAAAATTTGTAACTCTGACAATTTTTTCATTGCATTGAAATATTTCAGGTGGCGAGAGGAGTTTATGTTTACTTTATTGCCAAACTCACTGAGCTCCTCGATACAGTCTTTTTTGTCCTGCGAAAGAAAGACAAACAAATAACGTTCCTCCATATGTACCATCACACTGTCATGCCTATGATTTCCTGGGGTGCTGCTAAATATTATCCCGGAGGTCATGGAACTTTCATCGGTAAGTATTTTCCATTCAATTAAAATTGAGTCTGATATATTCGAAATATCGACGAAAAGAGGTTGTGCGTTTTCAAGTATTTCGGATAAAGAAAAATGTCATATGAAAAATATGCATGCAAAAAAAATTAGAATAACAGAGCTCGCTCACAATTACTTGTATAAAGAACATTGAATTCAACATAAGAAAAATACAATTGACGTGAAAGGGACAGCATTCTGAGTGCAAATTATGCACACGACTGCTAACGAAATCATGATATAAGAGTTATTTGTAGGCCATCTTTTTCGTGCATATAATGACTCTGCGTAAGCCTGCGCAGCAATCGTTTACGTCATACGAAAAAACTGCGAGAGTTTGTGCTCAAACATTATTCAATCAATCGTGTAATATCATCATTTATTTAAATTTTTTAATTGATCAATTGTCAACGATACAATAGAAAAATAAAAGATAATAATTGAAAATCAGTTTCAAAACTCTGTTATTTGTTCACAGGTGTCATCAACAGCTTCGTTCATATTATTATGTACACGTATTACATGCTTGCTGCTGTTGGACCTCAGCTTCAGAAATATCTTTGGTGGAAGAAATATATCACTACTTTGCAGATGGTAATTATAAGATTCATGTTGCTGCTTATTAATCAGATTATTTTGAATTCATACAGTATTTCAAATCATGAAAAGTTAACTTTAGTTCTTAAAAATCTATTTTCTGAATCTCAGTAGTTTTATTTTTATATTTTTAAAATTGAAAATGATTTTTTAGGGTCAATTCTGTCTGGCTTTCTTGCACAGTTTCCAGCTTCTCATCTACGATTGTGATTATCCACGTTGGTCTCTTGTATTTATTTTACCTAATGCCATTTTCTTCTACTTCCTCTTTTCCGAGTTCTACAATCAGGCCTACACAGGAGGAGACGGCAAGAATAAAAAGGACGACGATCACGACGCAGTATCAATAGAAGGCAAAGTTAAAAATGCCGTTTCATCGGTCGAAACAAACGGAAAGCCCACATACAATGGAAATTCATTAACGAATGGTGCATCACACAAAAATGGTAAAACTAAATCCGCTTAAAAAAGCTTAAGCGCCATCTAAAATTGATTATCAGTCAAAGGAATGTTTTGTAAATAGTTGTTTTATGATAAATTTTGCTGTCACTTTTTCTACAGTAGATAAGAACATTATTCTACATGGTTTTTTCGATTGCAAAATTTTGTTTCTGCAACAAAAAACGTCTTAAACATCAAAAAAATATATTTCAAGCCTGTGTAATAAAATTTATGCTTTCTCATGTGATGGACATATTTTTAGTTTATTATCAGCCAAAAGACAATCGAATTAAATTGGTTTTCTAATCTTAGAAATTAAAAGTGTTTTAAAAATTACAATTGAGATTTTTAATATTTTTACAAGATAGCTAAAATAATTTTTATGTAAAGTGCATCTAAATCATAGCAATTTTAGTTTTTTGTGGCCATTTTTGATGTATTCAATTTATTATATTAAGAATGAGTTTGAAAAAGCACGAGCCTATTTTCATATCTACAGAGACGGCGAAAATTGTTATACACATTTTAAAGTTGTTATATATCTTTTTCATATATTTCCAATGTCAAACTGTAGACTAATGGATGGTAAAAACTGCTGAAAATTATTGATAGATATATATATATATATATAGATAGAAACATCGTTATAACAGAGTAATTAATTTACGCATAATCTTGTAAGTGTACAATTATAATACATCGCCTATATGCTCTTCCACTTTAAAATAATAGATAGCCCGTAGTTACTGTTTTATTTAAAATAAAATTCTGTAAGTGATAAATATCAATAAAAAATGTATCAAATGCATTGAAAAATATAGTGAGAATAAAATGAAAAGAAACGATCGGTAAAATCGGTAAATTAAAAAAATCGATTAAAAAGTTTGGATTGTATGAAGTCTTCTGCAATAATTTTTGTATAATTTTGTGACTAAAATTTTTAAAGTATTAAGTTTATTTTTACAATTTTTAGCTTCTAAGGTTCAACTGTCGGCATTTTGGAAAAATACTTATACGGCATCTATATAGGTGTAATTGAACTGTCGGATGAAAATGTTTTACACTTGCAGATAAGTTAACTGTGCTTTCACATCTAGAGCAGTTGTGCTACATATCCAAAAATATGAGTCAATATCTATATCATTCTAAATGCTTCCTTCAGCTGTATTCGCGATAAAATAGTAAAAGATGAATAAATGATTTACTTCATTATTTCAATGTGATGTTTTGAAAGAATCAAATAGAGCGGAAAAGTCGCACATGATAGGTGCATAATGTTTTCACTAATTGTAAGAAAAATTTTTCATAAAATATTATTATAACTAAACAAATTATATCAATATTACATTTGAGTCACAAAAATAGGCAAATTGTAAATTTGTTATAAATATACATCAATAGGTCCGTAAAAATTATTTATATTATAAATATTAAGTGTTATCACTTTTGTGTTGTAATGTAATTATAAAATAATTTACGCTGTGTAACTAATGAAAAGTGAATGGACGGATAGATTGTAATTAATTTAATTAATTATATATTTTTAGCTTATATATTTAAAACTCGGTTAACAGATGTTTACAATAAAATTTAATTATATCTACATATGAATTTATTGATTTATTTTATCAATACTTTAGATAAATCTATGAAAAAATATATAGTTTCAATTGCAATATTAAGGTTTCTCATTTGAAACTCAATAATAATCTTATATTAAGTATAGGCCGGATTTTATTTACTCATGAGGAGCAAAATTGTGAATGTCTAAACTTCTTTGAGTATAATCGTAATTATAGTATTATTGTAATTAACAATGATGATATTAATTAAAACTCAATTTCAAATCTTATTCTTTTTATTTTAAAAATTATTTTTAAATATCTTAATTTTTTGTATACTATCAGTAAGGTTTTTGTCAAAAAAATTATTAAAAAACTAATCGATTCGAGGATTTTTATAAAAACTCTAATATTATATTCATATGGCAATTAACATACATCTACTTTCAAGATAAAAAAGTTTATGAAGATTTTCACTTAATGAACAATTGGACACCGACAAAACTATATACATAATTTAATTTATCGAAGTTTTTAAAAATGCAATAATTTTCATTCACTTCCTCTTTGGTTTGTTATACGACTTGATGTAAAAATCGCTAAACAAGTAGATGAATATTACCACGTTTGTGACAAAAAAGTAGGTGAGAGCTTTTGGCATTCTGCAGTCAAACACCAATGTGTACATAAGATAAATGAGCATCATTCCAAATTGAATCTATAAAATTAGAAAAGTTGTTGACAAAAATGAGCTTGTAATGAAATTTATTCAAAAAACTATATATATTATTGCCCTTGACCAGGAGTAAAAGAAAAATTCCGGAGCACGGGTGATTTCTCAATTTCTCCTTAGACGCTAGCTATGTGCAATGGATCTTTTTTTCCCCGGTCTAGGTCTAGGTCTAGGTATGATATTTTTTATACTCCATGGCCCGAAAATAGCAATTTTCTGTTAAACGCATTGGTTGGGAAATAGCTACTTTTGGGACACTGATGTAAAAATAATTTTCAATAATCGTAAATGTATAAGTGAAATTCAATTATATAGACGGCAGTATGAATTCGGCGGCCATAAAGTACTCTCAAAAATGCATTGCACTGTCCAAAATATTCATGATAATATTGTCTTATAACTAAATATGTTTTCACGAATACTAAGGGCACCGAATAGACACTCACTATATAGACAATTATTTTTATGTTATTGTATGAGTCTTACCAACTGCAACCAGGTCATATATTTTTTCCACCACAAGTATTTTTTGTATTCGGGTCCGAGGGCGGCGATCAAATAGTAAGAATACATGACGATGTGAACGAAGGAATTCAAAAATCCGATTATAATGCCCTGTTCACCTGGCAAAAATTTCAGGTAACACCAAGAGAACAAAGCGGTGATTGTATGATGATAAACATGAAGAAAGGAAACTTGATTGTATTTTTTACGAAGTATGAAAAATACCTAAAAATATAATAATTAAAAACATGTCGTGAAAAATTAATTAAATTCAATAAAAGCATTTTAATTAACTTACAGTATCCAGAAGTTCCGTTATCTTTGAAAAAAAAGTACCACCATCCACCGATTGAAAGCTGGAAAAAAGGATAACTTTAGTTGTGATCAAATAGGAAGAAATGTACATTTTTGAATCTCTGAATAATATTTTATATTATCTTTGAATTTTCAATAGGATTATTTTAATATCAGTAACCAGCTCTGTGATCTAAAAAAAGTATCAAAATTTATATTTCTTAAATCTTTAAGAAGTTCTAATTTAATAAATTTTTTATTGATATTTTTTCTTTAGGTAGATAATATATTTTTTATTCATAAAATTTTATGATGATTTATTTTTGAAATTGAACTCATCATGAAGTACGAAAAATTAAAAAACTGTTTTAATGTGAAGTATTTATCAATGATTGTTTTCTCATCTAATTAACATATTACATGATAATTCCTTTGTCGGAATCAACTAAGAAAAAATAAAATAAAACATCACTCTAACCGTATTTTGTAAAACACCATCGGCCGGTGCGCTATCAGCTTTGCAGGTATCGGTAAAAACAAGGTCCAACAAGTTGACGTTGAGAGTCTGCATCATAATAAAGTAGAACAATAATATGAGAATATGATATACGAGTAAAGTTTATGTGCGTACAGGTGTCGTAAAACCATACGAGGCTAAAAAATCAAGGGGCAAGCGGTTTTCTTACCAGAGTTACGAGCCAGATGCTAAACAGCACTTGAAAAGCGTTGTACAGTATTAAAGCAGTTTTGAGCTCAAAAGCTGGCCTCCTTTCCATAATCCATGGTCCAATTTTTAAAACAAAAGTCAAATAAGCAGCAAGTATTAGGAGAACGGGTTTTGGTGAGCTCATCAATGGCCAAGTGTCGACCATAGGATCTGTAAAGTCAAGCAATACTTAAAAACTGAATATTTTTCATGTTCGTCAAGTCAGACAATCATCAGCACCTCACGTTTCATTATAAATAATTATAATACAGTAGGCAAGATCAGAATCGATCCTTGATCGGATGTGTTATAGTTATAACTGATGGCGAATGAATCATTATACTTTCTCAAATTACTTCAAGTTCAATTTATATAACCATAGGCAGGCAAAAATTTGTGTACATCGTGCAATAAAAATTTGATTTACTGAGTAAGCGAATTCCTTTTCGTTTATACAAAACAGAAACTTACGAGTGATATGTGATGAGTGACAAAATTATACATGTAAAATTAGAAGGAAACCTTAAATCATTTATTATAAAAATGAATGTGGGTTTCCCAAAATTCCATCGAAAAGCATTCCAAAAAACTTTCTAAATTTTGAAATATTTTTTCGTTTAGAAATTTTTTCATAGCATCCAATCGAACCGGCTTAATTAAGTATCTTGCAATCTTAAGATTTTTAATAAGCTTAAATATTTTTCCATGGGAACATATAATAAATATATTTTTACAATAACACAACATGCAGAATCCGATTATGGTAAATCTAAATAAATCCAGACTTTCATAAGTAACTTTGTTCAAATGAAGTTATAACAGTGTTGTTCTTTAAATTAAATTAGGGGAATAAATTAATAGTCAAAAAACTGTGTGAATTTAAATTTACATTCAAGCTTTTTAGACTGAACTTACGATTAGATTGCATTATAGAGAAAATGTACATTAGACAATAAACTAGATTGCATTTAATTTATACCAAAAATCGTATTTGTGATGAAACTAATTAAAAAGTCACTGTTGCTCTATTTATATTTTAACATAAAAAAATCGACGTTTTGAAGTATTATTGTTCTTACCTTTATTAGATTGCAATATTTCATGGTAGTTGTTGACAAAAAGTGACATCAAATAAGTCATAGTTTCAATGTAAGAATCTGAAAAATATATATTTCATAAAATTTAAAATATACCCAATGCAATTATTTTTTCATTTTTGTATTGATAAATTAAAGTACTAGTATTTTTCGGTTTGAAAAAAATATTGTTTAAATGTATTAGCCTGTGAAAGTGGTACTACTATATATCATAGTAGTATTGATAAGAAAATAAAATGTGTATAATTTTGTTTTATCCTTGAAACGGAGTATAAAAATTATAAATTTATGAAATAATAGTCAATGTGTTAGAAATAATAAATGTGTTAGATAATTTTTTAAAACAAATTAATCAGGTCCTATAAAATTCTGAGAATGGATTAGATTTACTAGATAATGTTAATTCAGACAATAATAAAAAGAATTATGATTAAATAATTTGACTCACATTTTGAAAAAATTGAAATAAGCCATACAATAGTAGGCCAAGTATAAACTTTAGGTTTATTCTTCCACTTCTCACTATGAATCAAAGAGAATCCTGGATGACTGTGACCGAGGCACTCGAAAAAACTGACTGTTCCTTTAGCCAGCATCAAGTGAAAAAGCTTCACAGGTGTTTCGATAAATGCTCACCGCATCATTTTACCACCAAGCATTGCTCTTTTCCGGGGAACTAAACGACAGGAGTGGGAAGCACTCTAGTATGCCTCCACCGCTGTAATACTTCATACGCTCGCGTTACAGTTATTATACCTCAATGACCACTTGGTAATTTTTTTTTTATAAAGAGAATTTTGTAAAGAGTAAAGTGTGTGAAAATATTTTGAAAAATTGTACTATTTAAGCTTCACATTTTATTAAGAAAATTAAGATGTGTATAAAGTATCGTTTTTCCTGATATAAGTTTAATGTGCAACAATTGATCTCCTATTATTTTAGAATGTTTCCTTTTTGCAATATCAATTACTATCATTATCGCTCAAATAATGTATTAAGAAATTAACGATAAATTTTTTCTTATAAAAACTTGCTGTTTAAATTTTATTATGAACTTAGTATGTCTTCCAATTATCGATGAAATATGCAACTGTTATTAATTTTTTTTTATCAATATATTTTTCATTTAAAAAGTTAAATAACTTTAATTTTATTTGAATAAGTTTGTTGAATAAATACTTTTGAAAACATGCAATATTTATTGCATTTGGATAAATTCATTTCGTAAAAAAGAAGCTCAAATTAGTTCATCGAAAAATTTTTATTAAAATTTAGGATATACATGCCTACATGAATTAAAGCATAACGGGAATCGAAGAAATTGCGATAAAGATGAATTTCGGAATCTTGGAACTTTAGATAACCTTTAAAGAAAGTTAAATTAATTGACAAATATCATGTAATATGCTATTTTAAAAATAACTTCATTATATCACCATTCGCATGAAACTGTATTTATAGATTCAGTTGAACCACGAAGAAAGTAATCAGACAAAATGTTGACATAATTAACTATATGTATTGAACTTCATTAATATACAATCTATCATTAATCGATACAAATATTTGAAAGAATTGCACTCAAAATTATGGACTTATTTAATTATATTTCTATTGAACTAAATTACAGAAATCAAACATTCAACAATCAAACAGTTATTTTTATACGGCATACATCTAGAAACAATTAAAAAAGAGCTATTAACGAATGATTTGCTGGTAAAACTTCGTTTAAAGCTTCACACTTTCTGCACCTTGAATTTATCTTTGTTTGACTCGTTTTATACTGTTACACTCATAAAATATGCTCCTCTGTTTTCAAATAATTTAGCAGTTGATTTTATTTGTTATAAAGTAATTCGTGATATAAGTTTCACAAATTTTTAAAATTTATATATTGCATAGTCAATCTAAAATTTAAGAGCATGTATTAAATGTTAATCAAAATTAAAAAAAAAATTACACAAGTGTGCTGAAATGCAAAATACATCCTAAACTATCGTACAAATGAAGATCGCAACAATCCCGTATGATTTCGAATGTGTCGAAACCAGAATAAATATTCATCGAAAAAATGTGTACGCGGTCAATGTAAATCTATGCTACTAACCTGATGCAAAATAACTGTAACTAAGGATAACTTTTTGCATATTTATTTTAATTTTTGAACGTACGATTTTTGGATTCGAATAAATAAATTATTAGAATAATGTAGCAGTTTAATAACATACTAGCTTTATAAGTTGCATTTAAAAAGAAATCTTTCAAATCGATAATTTAATGAGCTATGAATTTTCAGTATATAAGCTATTAAATAAAATTAATCATAATGCTTCGAAAAAATGATTTAAAATGATTTTAAATAAACTTTTGGAAAAAAATGAAATATGTCTCATTTAGCAGAGTGATATGAAAGTTTTAATTATTCGATTGATAACTTCAAATGCGAAGGATTAACATGATGAATCTATACAAATTAAATTTTCGGTAAATTGATGCATTAATTGTAGACTATTATTGAGACTTCGGTTTGCCATTAGATGCTTCGTTATTAGCTTGCCCATTTTCGTTCGCTGATTTCTTTGGCTTCTTCTTAACGTAAGTTTGATAATAAAAGTCTCCAAAGAGTACTATCATAAATAGATTCTGAGGTATGAAGACAGCTGCTGGCCAACGCGGAAAACCACAATCCTTGGTCCAAAGTAATTGTGAAAAATGAATTAGCAGCAGAATGAATTGAAACAATTGAAGCTGCGTTATATACTTTTTCCACCAAGGTTTTGCAATTTTCAATGACATTATGAGGTAATGCGTGTACATAATAATGTGAACGAATGAATTAACTAGACCTGTAAAAAAATAATAGTTTGTGATAGTTTTCAAACATTACATACCATCGAATAATATCAGGAAGATTGAACGATTATATTTTTACCTAAAAATGTCGCGTGCCCTCCGGCGAGGTACTTAACCCCTCCCCAACTGCCCATTACCATTCCTGCGTGATGATAAACGTGAAGGAACGATATTTGTTTGTCTTTTTTCCGTAATACAAAAAAGACTGTATCAAGGAGATCGATAATCTTCACAATAAAATACAAATGGACTGTCCTTGCAATCTAAAAAATCATTCTTTGTAATATTTTTTCTGGCATAAAATATGTCAAGTACAATAAAAATTATAAGTTAAGTTATTAAATAATGAATTCAAGATCGTCTATGAAAAGATGTGTTAATTGCCGACGAAAACTCAAGGGTAACATACATTTTATAATTGGTCCACGTGAGTTTTTTCAAAATAAAATTGTAATTAAATCAAAAATTAATTTAATATTAGCAGAGAATGCGATGCAAAATTTAAAATTTTTTTGGATTCAATATCGTTCTGAATAGATAGAATTAATACCTCAATAGCTCTAGGACTGAATGAGTAATCCACCGGCTCACAAGTAAAACTGTAATCATTCATCCAACCCAATACTAGTGCCTGTAAAATATAAGGGTATTATAGTAACAATAAATTTTGTTAAAAAATAATATCATTTACACATTTTACCTTATAGAATAGATAACTACTTAATATTATTTGTATAACGTCATACACTTGCATTATTCGATCTAGTTTCATAGGTGGCCTATTCGCCATTATGCTTGGTCCAAGTCTGTAGGTGAAATGCAAATAAAAGCCTAAAAGTGCCAGCCCAGGCCATGGTGTCCCGATCAAAAACCAATCCCTTGATCTCGGATCTAAAATGAAAATATTGTCCATTGTAATTATTATTATAATCATTAATTGTTCGTTGAAATGTTCCATTTTTTGATTTAAAAGAAAAGATTTCGTAGAACGTAAAATTTGTAAAGTCATATCACATTGCCGCTTGAGAATGCTCGTAATAAAACTTTTTTTTTCGTGTCACGAAAAAAATTTTGATTTTATGTGAATACAATTTTCGTCACATATGTTTTTCGCTAAGTAACGTGAGATGCTATTTATTGTTTTCATGAATGGATTTCTTTTAGTCCTTACTTTTCAAAGTTCAATTCTATAAAATTACGATACCTGAATGTAAAATAACCTCGATTTATTAATTACTTAACTGTTGATGAATCAAATTCCCCCATCAAACTTATCAAGTTTATAGACAAAATCGAACATGTGACGAAGTGAAAAATCATTTAAAATTGATAAAACATTACGCAATTGTAAATGAACTTCAAGATAACGATAATTTATGTGCAAGTATTTAATACAGCGAGTAAGAATACGCTATGCAATTGAATTTCATTGGAAAATTCAATGATTCCAAAATTGCATAATATTTTTTCATAAAATTACGCTTGGCTACTTCCACGAATTTTTAAAAAATTTCCGCTCGTTTTACTTTTTGCATGATTTAAATAATTTCGAAGGTATAATTTTCATTAACTTTTCATTGGCTTTTAGCGTAAGAATTCTAAAATTGATTTTACATTTACGTTTTAAACTGAATTAAATAATCAATTTTTTTACCAGAGTATTTTTTGAGCTATGTAAATATTATTTAAGTGAAATCAATGATCGGGTACCAGTGAATGACCATTTTGGAAAATATGCTATGAAAAACAATTAAAAATATATTTGTATGGACATAATTCAATTCTTTAGAGAACGGCGCATGCTGCTATCCATGTCCGATCATCATATAACAAGGAAAAAGTATAATTATTGCATATCCAAAAGTGGTCATTCACTGGTCGAAAGCGGTCAATCACTGGTCCAAGTACCCTATTTTAATATGATTTAATTTTTTTTTAAGATTATGATAATCATAAATCAACAAACGACATCAATTAAAGATATTCATATGTAAACTATTATGAGTTAGATTATGGGAATCACTCTTTTTACATTTGTGTCAAGTTTTAAAATAAATTATTCTTAAGTCATTCAAAGATTAAAAATCATGTTTTTTAAAGCATTTTAAAAGTCACAGATTGATGGTAATTTCACACAATGTATTGTAAATCCATCATTATTAAAATTTTTATGAACTATCGAATCACAAGTAAGTTTTAGTCCCGTGAAGTGCGTTGAATAAGGTTAGTAGAATACAATTTGTATGAATTGAGTAAAAATTTTTACAAAATTTAAAATATGAGAATAATAATATCTTTATAGTAAAATAGTTAATATTAATAGGCTAATAGTAATAAAATTAATATTCACTTTAATTATCCTATAAATTTTGGATTTGATGTTTTTAATTTACTTCAATCAAATTATGATTGAGCTGAAAAAGTTAACTTACCAGATATTTCATCATTTATGTATCTGTAGCCATCGATGAGGCTCCTTATTATTAACGCCATGATTTATTGTGTGGATTAAATCTCTTTGCACTCACTAATTTCACATACAACGTTCAAGTCACCTGCAATTATCTCCCTTGTGATAAAAAAAAAATAAAAATAATGGAAATTCAATGAAAAGTATTAGCAGGACTACTGCTGCCAGATTCTTTTTTCGTAATTATAGATCTAAATCACACTTAATGTAAACTAAATTCAAATACAAAACTAAAACTGTTCTCTGACCCTCCCAACCACCGTGGAGAACTGTTGAGAACTGATGCTATTCGTTCATTTTCCATTAGGCTAGTCTGGTCATTGTATTAAAATTCCGAAACATCACTCTTTTATACACTGAATCGGAACTTTATTGTACTGACTTAAGAATTTGCGTCTTTAACACGAAGCATTCAAACGTCGCGCGAGATCGATTAATTCTATTCGTTCAGCTTTTAAAGCTTTGGTAATGTAAGTTGTTGGGTACAATGAGAGGGGTAAATAACCATAAGCGAGGATTGGTCAATTGTTAATGGAAAACGAAAAATCAAATCCCTCCACTTTCTTTGTATTCACCGTTCCGCATACGTGTAGCTTCGCCGTTATGTAAAACAATTGATTTTTTCTCAACTTGATGCCAAAATTTAGTTTGTTACTCGTACAATTTATGAGTTTGAAAAATTATTTTATTCGCTTATCTTCCTTCAACTTCAAACTAGTGAGAACAATATGTGAGTGATGATCGTACTCAATAAATCTTTTAATTATTAGAATATAGTTAATAAGTAACCTTCTCTGTAACGTTAACGATTTATTATTATGTGCTCTTAATTTTAAACGTTAAAACTGTAGAAACAACAACTATAACTTTTGAAAGTTAACAACTATATAATAACATTTTAGTCGATAAGTAAGTACTCAATACCCTGTAAAGTTTTATTTATGAAAGAGAATTAATCATTATACGTTTTTATTAGTTAGAACTGATCTTACGTTGAATCAAGAGTCCGTGAAAAGTATGTACAAAATTTATATACACATTTTGACGATATATTTTTTAATCTCATTTTTAATAATTCCGTTTTTCAATATTAATAAAAATTGAATTTATTGGTATTTGTTATTAGACATTTTCAAACGGGCAAACGGTAAAAAATTTGTATTGTCAAACTTTTACCCGGAAGGTAAAATAATGACATTAACAAGATTAAGTACATAAAAATTGAAAGTCACTTCTATATATCAATGAATTTTGTCTCATTTAATGATATGCTAATTCGATAACACAATCACAAATGGAATAGAGTTCAAGGAACTTTTGATTTTTTGATTCTACTTTCTCAGTTAAATACGGTGATAATACGGCCAATGACTTTTATTCCATTGCGTAGTTAACATATTTTGATGTTGATGTACGTCAATCTTTTACTTTTAAACTTTTTATTTTTTATCTACTAAATTACAAATGTGTATGTTCGCATGATTTTTGCATGTGAAATTTAGAAAACAAAAGAATTTTAGATAATTTGACCAAAATTTCAAAAGATTTGAGAATTCATCCTATTCATATTAGCTAGCTAAAGACAAAATAAATACATTTGGTTTTCAAATGAGCTGAGATACGGAACTGACGTTAAAATAAGGTTTATTTATATCTTGCGAACTAATTAGAGTTTAAACTCTGAAAATTGACTTATCCTATCATCATGAAAACTTATTTATGAGTAATCATTTGACATTTTTATTTATTAGAAAACATTTAATAAAAAGAAGTATTTTTTTTATAAATGTAATAAAAAATATTATTTTTCAACTACAATTCAATTCAAATACATTTTCAATGTTGATAGATGAAATTATAATGTGTATAAAAGTTCCAATTTTATTTTGTCTCAAAAAAATAAAAACTAATAGTTTATCAATGTTTAGAATTTTTTTTTATCAAAAGTTTGTATCGTTTTTTAATTTTTTAACAGTTTTACTCAACACGAAGACATTTCAAGACAAGTTTTAGTTTTTATCAGTGTACTTATACTCCTGTCACATTGTGATTATCAATGTCAAAATATTTTTGTAGTTTTTTAAAATAGCAGAGCCACAATAAGCTTTTTAAGGGACAAAATTATGATAATTGTACTGCTAAGCTTTGGCCAGCACGTCAGCACAAGTTATATTAGTACTTGGAGCGGAAATCTGATTTGACTAAGGTCATATAATTGACCCCAAGTCATGAGCCAACATGAATGTTAGTGAATATGCGCGACGCATTAAAATAGTTTTTGTGTAAGATACGGTCAACAATATGCGCGCTACGTAATCACATTTTGAAGTAGGTAACATTTTATAACTTATTTTCTTATGAGTCTCATTCGAGAATCCATTTGATTTAATGATGACCTATTTATTGCAAACATGGTTCATAAAAAAGATAAATGTGGAAAATGTCAATTAATACCTTTATTTATTATTGCATAAATGAGTTAACAAAAACTTCTTTATTACAGTACCATTTTATTTAAAAAAATTCCAGGCATAATAAAACTATCAAGATATTTATGATAGATACGTACAATAATTACATAATTACATTTAAAGACATTAAAATATACATCAAAAGTCTCAGTAAAACTTTTAAAATATGTTTATTTATTTTAATTTAATTTAATGTTTAATGATCGAAAGATGAACATAAATATAGACTGCTGGATATCATGAATGATAAAGTTGATCATTTTCATCCAACATTAATTTTCCGTTTTTAATTTAAAATAGAAAATCAAGGTGCACAGCACCCAAGAGAAATAAGTATATAAGATTTTAGATATACTTGAAGATTAATCAAAAGAGATAAACTAGATAATTTAGAAAAAGTTTAATTTTTAGTTGGTTTTCATCATAAGTTTTCAGCTATTTTATTTTATTTTTTTAAATTAGTTTTTTCTTTTCAAGGTAATTCTTAATTGAGACATTACTATTAATTATTGTTAACGTCCATACAGATATATTAATGAAAATATTTTTTGGCAAAAATTTGAATTTACATCTCACTTTTGTTTAATTACTATAGTTATTTTGCCATTTTCTTTGTACTTGAAATACTTATGCTCGCTTAACAATGTATAAGTATTGTTTAATATTTATGATGCGACTCATCTCTATCACTGTATTACATTCTTAAACGAAGAAACAGTTAACCGTTGAAAAGTAATGTGAGCGCCTCGGGTTGGAGCAGCGCCATCTTACGTGATCTGTTATATCCTAACAGATTTACATTGCTGCTTATGGAAAAATTTTGGAATTTGTTAACTACTTACACCAACTTTTTTCTAAGTAAATTATTATATGATATAGTTTGTTGACTTTCATTCCTACCCTCAAACTTGTAAGTATTATCTATAGTCAATATTTTTCAAACCAATTAAATTTTCCATAAGCGGCAGTGTAAATCTGTTACGATAAGCAAGCCATACACAAAAGTCGCGTGAGATGGCGCTGCTCTGCACTAATCACTCGCATTACTTCCTTATATTTTTGTAAGGTAATGCAAAGAACGTATGAACTGATATTTTTTGTAAGCTGTAGATAGAAAAGTTATATTACAAACCATTACCAATATATCTACTGGTAGGGTTGAAGGCTTTTAGGAGGTTTGAAATCGAAAACATTTTTATTAAAATTTTCGATAGGATTTTTCTTCTATTTTCCATTCAATTTTTCAAAATTCTAAGATTTTTATTTCCTATCGAGGTACAGCCGTTATTTCGTGAACGTTTTTTTATATACTTCGCCCATCTATCTAAAGTAACTTAATTGGTTTGCTCTGAATATTAAGAGAGGTCAATGCAATTTTCAAAAATGTCAAAATTTTAAAAAACGCACAAAATAAAAAAATTTAATAATAAAAACTTTGTAATTTTAAAAAATGCAATGGAATGAGGGGAACCCTTTGCAACAATAGAATACAATTTTTTTTTATTTTAAGACGCCTATAAGCCCTTAACCACATTTTAATTCAATTGAAACTATACCAGTAATATAAACAGTTTCTTCTACTCCATAAGCATGTATCGTCTTTTTGTACTTGAAGAGAATCACGTCATTTCAATCATTTTGTAATTTCATGAAAAAGTTCATTTTGAACAATAAATTGGATGGTCTTCATTAAAATCCATACGGTGCTAATAATCTTAAACAAATAGTTGGAAGATCGACAAATACTACTGAAATGGTGATGATCTATCTATTTTTTAATCCATTTTCGTCCTACTTTTGTCATATCCATTAGAATGTCCATTTGATTTGGAACTGCTATTTGATGTTCCACCGTTTAATTTTTCATCATCTTTTTTTCATTTTATCTTGGTTTTTATCTTTAATGTAGTTTTTAACATAAAATGAGCCAAAAAGATAAATGAATAAGCCTGCATTTATACAGAGTAAAATGGCTAAAAATTTCGGGAAATTACAGTCCGTGAATAGTATCTGAAATGAATTGTTTTCGTAATAGCAACTAATTTTTTAATGAAAATAAAATAGAATTAAAAACACGAGTAAAAATCCAAATTTAAAAACATATTTAAAAACATTTTCTGAAATTTCTTTTGAATATTTTTCTTTTGAAAGTTATATAAATGCCTTTATTTTATTCGTATTTGAGTATTTACATACCAATTTAGAAAAATATTTAGTAGAAATCTCATAAAATATTTTTAAATTATTTATTTTTAATCTGTCTTCGGTATTTCCTTGGAAACTGCAGATATTTACCTGTAAATTGTGTACCAAAATGATGCTAAACTGGACCAATTGAAGAGACGTTAAGTGTTTTTTCCACCACAAATACTTTTGCATTTTAGGTCCAAAAGCTGATAACATGTAATACGCATACATGAGGACATGGATGAATGAATTAATGACACCTAAGAGAGTGGGGTGACCACCAGGAACATAGCGAACTCCTATCCATGCACAAACGGGCATCATAGCATGGTGATACACATGAAGGAACGAAATTTGACGCTGCTTTTTACGCAGCACAAAGAATACCGTGTCTAAAAGTTCAATCAGCTTACAAGCAAAATATAAATATACACCTCGTGCCATCTAAAAATTAAAAAATATTTTTGAAATCTATTTTTGAACAAAGAAAAATGGGTTATAATAAAAATCTCACTCTCATAGCTTTCGGATTATCAGAATAATCAACAGGTTGGCATTTAAAACTGTAATCATTCAGCCATCCTGCCATCAGTCCCTCGTAAACGAGATATATACTAAGAATGACTTGAATAAAATTGTAAACAATAAGTGTTTTCCGAAGCGTGAAAGGTTGCCTGTCCTTCATCAACCTTGGCCCTAAAGAAGTACTGAAGTAAACATAAAATGCGACGATTGCTAGCAAGGGACCAGGAGCCGATACCAGAAACCAGTCACTTGTGCGTGGATCTGAAACGGACAATAATAATTTATATGATGAAGAGGTACTAATAATAGATTTTTTAACGATAAAAATATTTACCATATCGTTTCCAGATTATATCGTTGTATTTATCCAAGATGAAAGACATTTTGAAAATTTAATATAGACAACCTGAAATAAATACAGTTTTTAAACTATTTTACATAAAATTTGTAATCAACATTCTGCTAATTAAATTAAGTTTATTTTTCAAGCGTTATTCGTTTTTAATTTTCGATTGAAATAGAAAAACTAAAATTATGTTTCATTGTATTGCAGTAATTATTGTTAGTTCATTATTTTATTTAATGTAAATAATGTAACGCTATCAGGTTTTTATTAAATGAAATATTTGTTGAACTTTCGGTTGATTGTACACAAACATCAACATGTTCGTCGTATTTACGTAGCAGTTCAAGAGCGCCTCAAGGTGAACGAGTTTGTAATGCAAGAGTATTATCCAAGATTGCAACCACTGGCTCGACTACTCTTACTCTAACACTCACAGTGTGGGATAAAATTTTTTTTTTTTTTGTTTTTTTTACTGAAAATTGTTCAGTTTTAATTCTATTTAATAATTTCATTTCTCACACTCTTCTCTAAGAAATATCTTAAATTTATTTTTGTTTGCTAAGACGAATCAATTTCTTTATAAAATTGTTACTACTATTTGACAGCAATTATAAATTACACTATATTATAATTATCAAAATTTATTGAATTTAGTGAACTATTAAAAATAAAATAAATTTTTTCTGCTGAAATATTATTTATTTTATAGTTTTTGAAAATTCACAAAATATCAATCACTGCTTCAATAAATTGACACTTAAAAATTTAGTTTATAATAAATTTCTTATACTGCAAAAGAACGCAATTGAATACATCGTTCAAAGTAGCGTTCTTTTGTTCAAAAGACTCTTAATGTTAGGCTATCATTTAATACATCCTTTACAAATTAATGCCTTTAACATATAGCGCATTATTACTTATTTGACATCGACCGTATTACTTTTTTCGTACTCGTCATTCAAATAATATAAGCTGTTTTTAAAATACTGAAAACATTATTATTGTTTAAATCTTCTGGAAAATGATTATTGCAGTAATTTAAAGAAAATGTATGTGGTCGATAAATGGCCATTTAAATTTTAAGGCGTTTAACAATCGAATTTAACAAGTTTAATATTAGAATTAATATTTTAATGTTTTTTAAATGTATCGTATTGAAACTCGATTTATCGAATCATTCAATTGAAAAATGCATTTTAACAATTATTTAAGCAAAAACGATCTACGTTTCAGCAGTGTTGGAGTTGTGCACGCAAACGTATTCAATGATTACAATAGCTTAGATGCAGAATATTCCCACGTATTCCTTGAGTAATTGAACATTTCTAGACAAGTGTTCCCTTTTATATTCTGACCTTATGCAATGTATGGAGTATCATTCAATAAACAATTCATGTCCTTAGATGTCCGTGAAAAGAAGCTTCAAGGTTTTATTCTTCGCAAAAAGATATGATTAATAAAAGTTTTTCCTCCCATTTATAGATGAAGTATTTAAGTCTATTATAACTAAACAGTTGGATTTGATCAAAGGGTGAATAAAAAAAGTACTAAAAATCAAAAAAATTAAACCCTTAGAAACCTTTGGATCAGATGTAAAGTAATTAGATTGCAATTGGATTGTTTTTTTTTAGCAAACAATTAAACCGGTCTTTAGCGATCATTATTCTTTCGATTATTTTAGTTTCATGGTTATCATAGTAATCTGCAGGTGCACATGAATTCATAATTTTTTCATTGTGTTTACGGCATTTATTATGAATCCCTTTGTATTATAATTAGTAATAAAGAAAATTTGCATTTAAAGATAAAAGTTTTCCAAAATATCCTTCCTTCTTTTTTAAAGTTTACTCTAATTAATCTAATGGCAAAAGGTATAAAAACAATTTTAATAGAATTGAGTAACATAAAAAAAAATATATTCACCGGATGCATTGCAATGAACTTTGAAGTGGAATATCGCGAAAAATTCAACGCTTGAATACGCAGTAGTTTAAAATTTCCTGTTACAATTGTATTTTCATTGTCATACGATAAAAATCAACAATTTTAATCAGGTTGTTAACCCTCGATAAAATAATTATCTGTATAATTCTAAGAGTAATACAAATCAAATCAATAGCGAGACGCACACTACTGACCTGAGAGTTTGTCAATTTTCACTGTCAACCCTCCCACCTCCCAAAGGTTTCGCAAAGAAGCGTTTGATGCAGCAAAGGTATGACTTTTTCTTTTTACCGATCACCTTCTTCTTCGAGGCACACTTCTTCGAGGCGTCCAACCACTTGAACACTGGACCACTGACTGGCGCTGGCAGGTTGTAGAAAGAAAACTAACGACTTGCAGCAGGAATTGCTGCAGGCGCATACGTTTTGCCCCACCAGCCTTGAGTTGTACGGAATCTTATTATATTTATTATAATACTTCAGGTATGTTGTTGTATGCACTGATTCAAAAATATATAAATCACACAATTGTTTTCTTTTCTCGATCGAGTAAAAGCGAATCGTGTGTGCCTGCATATAACCGACTGTTCGTGGCACTGGTTTTCATGCCGATTTTAACGAATTTGAAGGTGATAAGCCCCAGCGCGCGAAAAATGAGAGGGGGTTGTAATTGCTATACGTTAAGCATGAGATTTTACTATAAGATTTTCATTCTTGTTTCTTTCTTTGTTTGCAAAGGTCGAATGAAGGATCCTATGTTTTATAATCCTTTTACACGAATACTTTCGTATATCCTGTCATCTTTCAAGTACGCGAGGAGCGTATCTTTTGCTAACAACCACTGTATAGTATAAATTTCAGAAAATAAAATTATTCAAGAGTCATGCCTACGTTCGAATCTTTTTTACGACGCTTTCGAAGATTTTTTTACCTACCTGTTTAGAACCACAAATCAGTGATGGTTATTTTATACCCATATAAATAATAATAATTTCTCCAAAATTTGTGGTTCTTTCCATTAGTAGTTTAAAATTGAGTACCTTGCATTTAGAACCGGTTTAGCAGAGGAAAGTTTTAGATTTTTTCATCTTTCATTTTTGTCTGTGAGCCCTCCTTCTCTTTTCTCTGTATGATTATTCTTTCTTAATTTTTTCCATTGCACGCAAATGCAAGATCATTTTTAATCACGGCTAATGTCCTTGCTTTTCATGAATTTTAAGACAGTAAACCATTCATTTTTCGCATCTTTCTAGTCGTAATTTAAATTGTTTTTGACACTCATTTGAGTCTTGACATTAACTCCCAACTGAATTAGAGCGTTGATAATTTTTTTTCACGGCCTTCTGAATTTTCAATTTTTACAATTAGTACTAAAATTATAATTAATTATCAAAAATTATATTTTTTTTTCAAAAGTTTTAAGAGCCTACGGAAATTATTTATTTTATGACCAGGAAAATTATTAGAATGAATCTGACTTTATAGATTTACAGAACAAAGAAAAATTTTACATATCGGAAAATCGAGTCACAGCTCAAGTGAAAAACAGATTTGCATAGAATAGTAAATTGTAACCTTAGAGCTCCATATCAATTTTTTAAAGAAATTTCCTCGTACGTTTTGAAGCTTTCGGTGCCTATAATGATTATGCCGAAGCATCATAGTCTACGCACTTTCGGGAATAATCGGAAAGATAAATCCGAACGAATAAAGAAAAAGAAAAAAGTAAAGAAAATAAACAACAAGTTTACAGTGCGTCGAAAAGGAAAAAGATTGAAGGTAACTGCAATGAAATGTAAGTCCTTGAACCGGAATTTCGTTGCTGGATACAAGAGACGACGACTGCAGTTTGCAGCGCAGGCTGTGCGCAGTGCGTCCGCGTTCCGCAAAAAAGGAAAAGTTCAAGATTGCTCTGCGATACTCTCGATCGAACTGAATAGCCGATGAGCTCGGAACGCCAACATAGATCGGTATATAGCAGCAAGTGCTACGATATAGATGCGTACACGAGTATATGGGAGTACAGATTTATTCTAGAACTTCAATTGTGTTTTGCACTCAATGTTTATACATTACGTATCCGTCGCGATCTGTTTAAACATAGATTCATGAATAATTTCTAGCGTCAAGTGTAATCACGCAAGGATTACACTCACTTTACCATTGCAAGTCACGAATTGTTGATTTTGGAAAAAACAGCTCCGATGCAGCGCAATGCGATTCCTTGAGTTATGTGATCAACTCCGCGTTTTCAAAGTTGAAATTATTATCTATACCAAAGCAAATGAGTATAAGCTAAGGCTAGCTATATTCCAGCATTTTCTTTAATACCAAAACTAGTTAATGATTCATCACTATTTTAGAACTTTACCAGAGATCGTTGATCTGCCCAGATAGACGAATGACTTATGCATTGTTTAACTTTTTTCGTCTTTTCGATGAATAATATCGAAAAAGAATGAAAATATCCCAAAGAAACATTACGTAAATTGTACGGTACATATATAGATCCATTGACTATATAATTTAAGAAACAATATACTTTTTAATATTTTTTGCTATCTTTTGCAGTTTTAAAAAAAGTTGAAAAAAATGCTGATAAAATTCTATTTGGTTTAATAATATGTAAGATTCACAAACTAGAGACACATTCAATGCTAATGATCGTTTTAATTATTATTTTGCTAGCTCTGCTCTAGTATGATAATAAATGGACCTTGTCATACTCTGCAACTTATTTTGTATACACGTTGATCCAGACACTTCCATGTATGTATATAGGCAACGCCGTATCCGAGAGTAATTATCAAATAAACTCGAGAGTATGTGAGAGAGAGAGACACACATATAAAAGCCTTGGCATTTGTGATTAATAAAATCATAACGATGGCGCAAAAACGCGCAGGATATTTCGCGCTAGCGATGTGAGAAGTGCACTATATATGTGCTCGGTTCACTGAAACCTGTTCTCCAATCGACAAATCTATGTTTCATTTTGTGTAACACTGATGCTCGATTGATTTTTTTTAGTCAACATAGCCATATACGTTTGGAAAATCGTGTACAATATTCATAAATGCGTTTCTAGGTTTTCCTAATCACTAATAAATCGTACAGATAATTCACCCATCCCACAAATAGATCACAAAAGAATCAACAACATTCATGAGCATTCGTTAAATCAGATGAAATAAATTTTGAAGTATTCGAAAGCGACTCAAATATTTGAGAAAGGAAGCAATCACAAATGTAAATACAATAAAATAATAATGGACTATTTCTCAAGCAAACTGTGAAACTGTGTTATATTCTCACGATGTTATTATTCAGTATGTAATTGCATTTTCATTTCTTTGTGCTTTCGAAAAATATAATGGCGCATAAATACCAGTGAGCGTTTTTATGATTTGTTGTTCATCATTTTTTCAATAGAGTATAATGAAGTTTTCAATAAAATTACGTTCGTTTAATTTATATATTAATTTCGAGACTCATTACTGAGGTACACTCCACGCACATAAATATTTCATGTGAATACTCTTACTTGTAGACATAACATTTTGTTGAACAATTTAAGCGAATTTACGCATTTGTTGTCGATGCAACGAAAGTCTCAACAAAAAAGATGTATCCGTTCTTTATCGTTTGTTAACCGCTTTGCGTCACTGAAATAAAAACTACCCTGCTCAATTTAAAAATCTGACGCAAATAGATGTGCATGCGAACGTTCGTCTGCTCACGAATACAAAATGAAAATAAAATCACAGACATTTATTCATCACCGTCAAGAAATAATTTAAGTAATATCCTAAGCGAATTCAACAAAGTAGATTTCAACATTTTATAACTCTCGCGCTTATCTTTTTTTCTTTTTTTTTTTAATAATCATCATAATGCCATAAAAATTGATTAGAAAAACAGTGTTACGAGCTCGCACCTAAGTATGTAGTAGCAGATAATGAACAGTTACTAAGTAAATTAGTGTGGAACTGATTTCTTATGATCATTAGGAAGTTTGCGAGATTAGCAACACCCAATACCAGCTAACATATATTACAATAATTCAAATAATTTAAAATTATTGAGTATTGAGGAAACTGAATATGAGTATATGGGCTATATCGCGTCAACTGTCCTCTCTTGAAAAAAAGTAGTGAAAAATAAGTACGTAGTTTTGAACTTTAGGTCCATCTTTTATGGATCTGTAGAGGTTCAAAGTTGGAATTTCATTTTTCCAAATTTTATTCTGCTTTCCTAGGGCGAATATGTAAAATTATTTGAAACATGATTTTTTTTGTATAATTTGATGAGGAGTTCAGATTTGTTGTCAAAAATCATATTCACAACCTACTATAAAAATAAAAAATAGCAAACATGTTCGTATCTATCGATTAGGCCAGAATTGAAATACATTCATCGACAGAACAAAGTACAACTTCCTCTAAATATTGATCATTGGCAGACTGAAAGACACAATTTGAGAGCCTATTAAGAGTCAAAAAGCATGGAAAATTAGAGAAAAACAATTTTTAAGGGGTAACAGTTAACGCGATATACCCCATATATAATCATATTCTTGGTTCATTTTCATTGTTTTATTTTATGAAAAAGCTATTTTGAATGATGACCAAGACAAGCATAATTTTTAAGAGTACGGGAAACTGTCCATTCGTTAAATAAAGAAAAATGTACATTTTTCAGATGTATCTAGGAAGCCTTGATCACCGATGCTCATTAAAAAATCGCATGTCCAATGATGCAGATAGCATCGAGAGATCAAGCTATGCGATTTTTCTGCATTGTATATTTCTACTACGCTTCTAAAAACAATAAAAAATGCAAATGAATTTCATCTAGTAACCACTGATTTCAACTCGAAAGTAAAACACTTTTTTTAATTTTAAACGAATTTCATAATACTTCTGAAACGGCTCAATGAATTGTAAAAAAATGTTTCCAAAACATTGAATGTTTCACTGTTTACTCGCATTAAGACCTTTATGACTAGAATAAGGAAATAATAACATATTATAGCGTTTTATAATACTTGAGTGCATACTTGTGTAATTATAATAAATAATGTACTACAATTGAAAGTAGGTAATTCTCCATTGCTCAAGTATAATATTACATGTCGTAAAATAATTATATTAAGGGGACCTCCCTCCTCCAAATTGAAAAGAAAAAAAGGTTTATTTGTAATAGAATAAAACGACATATCTTAATGAAACTTTTTATACATACTTTATTGACCTTAACCCTTTAAAGCCCAAAGTGACCAAATTTGGACAACATGTTAAGCGATGTATTACGTGTACTTTTAGTAGTACAAAAAATTTCTAATACACTTTTTCTGACGTAAAATTTAATGTACTTTTCAAATATGGCGTCAAAATTGTCGAAAAATTTGTTGTTAACAATTTATGAACAATTTTGTAAAAAAAAACATAAAATTTCGACAAAAAAATCGCTTTTAACTCAAATTTCAGTACGGAAATATGGTTTCCTCGTACTTCTAACCCACATAGATTTGGTAATTGGGTTATAAACTTTATAGAACCATCGCTATTTTTCCGGAGTTCCACGTGGAAGTCATAAATATGACTCTCGAAGCCCTGAAAGTCATAAACTTGTTTCGTCAATTTTTTCCTCGAGAAATATCAACTTTACGAAAAAAAGTTATAGAACAAAAAGTGCTTAGAATTGATCAAAGAACATGCCTGAATTTTTTCAGAATTTTTCGAGCGATTTTTGGATTTTTGGATATCACCATTTTTCCAAAAATCGCTCGAAAAATTCTGAAAAAATTCAGGCATGTTCTTTGATCAATTCTAAGCACTTTTTGTTCTATAACTTTTTTTCGTAAAGTTGATATTTCTCGAGGAAAAAATTGACGAAACAAGTTTATGACTTTCAGGGCTTCGAGAGTCATATTTATGACTTCCACGTGGAACTCCGGAAAAATAGCGATGGTTCTATAAAGTTTATAACCCAATTACCAAATCTATGTGGGTTAGAAGTACGAGGAAACCATATTTCCGTACTGAAATTTGAGTTAAAAGCGATTTTTTTGTCGAAATTTTATGTTTTTTTTTACAAAATTGTTCATAAATTGTTAACAACAAATTTTTCGACAATTTTGACGCCATATTTGAAAAGTACATTAAATTTTACGTCAGAAAAAGTGTATTAGAAATTTTTTGTACTACTAAAAGTACACGTAATACATCGCTTAACATGTTGTCCAAATTTGGTCACTTTGGGCTTTAAAGGGTTAAGGTAAAGTGGGTGAATACGCCATAGCTAAGGAAAAAATTGGAATAAAAAAGTAATGAATGTATGAAATCAAATCTTAAGCATTGAGGACTGTAAAAAACACGGTTATGTATTATAAGAAAAACAAAATTATAACTTTATATTGTTATTGTAATAGTTATAAAAAAATTTAGAAACTTGGTTCAAAAGTGGCGTTTTCCCCAAGCATGCGGGGAAGACGCTACCCCGATTGGAGCAATATGCCCTTAATCTGAATACAATGAAAAAAAATGAAATACTAATTCATTTTCGGGATCTCCTAGCGGACTACCACAGCCAAACTTGCATGATGTATTGTTATTATCTAGATGTCGTTAACAATTCCTACTTAAACATTTTATTGAAAACTAAACGAATATTTACACAGTGAACTTTACGAAAAATTTTGACGCTTGAAAATCGACTGATAATAGCAGTGAAAAATCAGCTTTTTTGTGTCGATGTAATCGGATTATCATAACGCAAATTCCAATAGGTTACTTATCTAAATTTTCTTTCTTATAACGATAATATAGTAAAGTGGCATTTTCCCCGAACTGGCGTTTTCCCCCACTTTACCTTATACTATATAAAAAAATGTTCTATATTTTTTTGCCACCCAGTATCGTCTGCTACAATTGCTTTAAAGAAAACACGAAGAAAAACCGCGGCGGGAACGATTACGAAAAAACCATTAATTTTATCACTTTGAAATTTTAGCACAATAATCTGCCCATGTTACTGCTCAGAATAAACTAGAATGAAAATAATTGGTTAAAAAATAAAGAAATGGTGGCGTTTTTTTGAAAATCGAACTTTTTTTTTAAATTGTTTATATCTCCAAAAATATTATGCCGATTTTTTCCATTCTAGTTCATTCTGAGCAGTAACATGGGCAGATTATTGTGTTAAAATTTCAGGCTGATAAAATAAATGGTTTCTTCGTGTTCTTTTAAAGCAATTGTAGCAGGCGACACAGGGTGGCAAAATCCTATTATCAAAAAAAATCTTTGAAAAAACATTTTATGCTCTTTAATTTGGAGAAGGGAGGTCCTCTTTAACCAAATCATACTACCTTCTTTGACCTCGAACTCAGCTTATTTTTTAACTTGTTAACGACTTTTGACATAGAATGACAATTTTTATCATTTTTTAATCTGATATTTGTACTAAATATTGAATTAATGTGCATATTAAAAGTTGTGCAAAGTTAAATTAAATGTGCAAGTTAAATTTTAATGTTAAATTCCGAGGGATACGTTTCGAAGAGGAATGATATTCTTTGGTTCATCATTTTTTATTTCTTTTTATGAAATGTATCTTTAAAAAAGACAATAATCTCGTAGTGTTTAATAATATTATTGGACTGAACTATTCTTTAATTTAATTTTTTCTACCATTCATTTTTACTTCTTTTGGTAGTAAATAATTATATTTCAAGCCTTCCTGTTTAATTGAATAACGAATTTTTCAGTACTTATTACTATTTTGAGTTGTTGGAAATATAAGTTTGTGTAACCAAAACTTCATTGTATGACAAAGAATATTATAATTTTATAATTCTATAATCGAATATTTATTATAGCTGGAAGTTTTAAATATAATATAATTTAGATTTATGTAAACGGCATATAAAGCAATCGATATTATCACCATCTACAGAAAAATGATGCAAATTTTTGCCGCTAAATTTCACAGTTGGACAGGTAGAAACTCGACTATTTCATTGAAAGAGAGAATGTCATTCGTAAAGTATGTATGATAGATGGGAGATTTTTAATTGTTAAAAAAGTACTTTGCTATAATGGAAGTCGATCAAATTTTCATTCATTTAATAATTTACATTGAAAACAGCAAAGCACACAAGAACAAAGAGATAACAAACTCTAAAGAGTCAAGTGGATTGCAATGTAATATATGGAATTGGAGGGAGAGAAAGTAGTAAGCGAGTGGTGGGGTTACGTGTACACACAGACTTCCATTTCATCGTCGACGTCTAAAACATACACATATGGCTGTTCAATACAGTTTTACCTAGTTTCACGGCAGACGACGCTACTGCTCCATTACTTTTTTGTTTAATAAAACAATCGAAATTGTAAACTAAGTGCTCAAGTGTGATTTTTGTAAATCTTGGTAGAATTCATTTGTTTCGTGTGCAGGACGTATTTTCCATGGTTCTGTAGCATCACAAATTATAAAAAAATAATGTCGAAACTGATTGCTGAATACTATCGCCGATTAATGGAACCAAAACAAACACAGGTTGATTTATGACGTTACATTTTTACCGATCATAATATGAAAGCTCATGTTTTTAAGTGGCTGCTATACTAATGAGGCTTATAATTAAATTAGAAAATTGGTCAAATTTACACATTAAATAAATTATTTTTTTGAAAAGTTTAAAAAAAATTTCATATTTAACAAAAATTTAATAAAAAACGCTTGATTTCATACTGAATATTTACTATCATTTTTCAATTATTTACTCTTAAATCCAATAATCTAATAAAATTAATGACCATTTGTTATACGACAGAACATTTTTAATATTATCAATACAACTGAAATAATATTAAAAATTAAAATGTTCTCTCGTCATATGTTTATCAACTTTTTTATTTATGAATTTTAATGTAAAATATAATTTTTTTATAACAAACCAAATTATTTAAAAATGTTTAAATATTCTAGTTGAAAGGATTCAAAGTGACGGATGTGCGTCGAACACGAAAAGTAGGAGTAACTGCTCGGAATCTACAAGAATTAAAAAAAAAAACTTGTTTAAAACTAGATGTAAGTATTTTCTATTTTAATATGAGAAGGAAGGTAGACGTAAGTATGGAAGGTGACGTACTATTGATAATAATGAGCTATAAGTAAAAAGATTCTTTTACTGTCTTGAATGTGAATCTGAACCTTTTATTTGAAAAAATATTATATTTTACAATAATTATGTGTGAGGATAACAGAATATTTTTACTTGAAGCTCATTATCATCAATAGTAAATAGACTTCCTACAATATTTTCTATTTTTTCATCGAAATATATATTTTTGTATGATTATTTAATCAAACTTTTTATGTAGATTACTGAAGACTTGTCCAGGATAAATATATGTTTAACGGATGGTTTCGAAATTGATGAAGAATATTTTTCAATTCTTGAACCTCAAACTACTTTGATTATTTGTAAACCTGGGGAAAATGTTATTAATGGTAAAGAACTATTGGATCAAAAAATTTTTTTTGTAATATATTTTTTATTATTTCCTTCATTTCTATGTTTCATTTTTTAGAAGCTGATCATCTAATTGAAATGGTAAAAAAAGCGACTAATAAAATAAAAGAAAACACAGAAATATATGCAGCTTCAATGACGGATGAATTTAGAACCAATATTGCTGCACTGAATAAGATATTGGGTTCTCACGACACAAAAACTCTATTAAGTAGGCGTGATGAACACCCAGAGTGGTTTGAGGGTCTAGGAACAACTTTTCAAACTAAGGTAATGTACCAATTAGATTAATTTTTTTAATTCATTATAAAATTTTAGATTTAATTCATGTAATAAATACACTTATACGAAAAATTTTCAGGAAGCATATTTACATCGTCGTTGTCAAGATAGAATCAGAGGCTATCTTTATAAAACGATCGACCAAATAAGATTTTCAAAAACTTACAATGAAAATTTAGTTGCAAGGAAACAGCTTCAATTGGTAATTGTATTTTTTAAACTGCAACTGAAAAAAGACCATTATTTTGGATATTACTTTGATCGCAGTCGAGCTGTAAATCGGGTAGATCATTCATTAATCTCTTCGGACGATGAAACAGACACTGCTGAAAATTGCTGTTATGAGCACTGTCCTTGTAAAATGGATTTGGACGACTATGAAAGGTTTGTAAAAATCAATTGTAATAGTTCAATTAATTAAAACATTTGAACGTTAAAATAATTTTTCAGATTTTTAACCGGAGACGGTGACGATACAGTTGATGCAAAAAAAGTCAAAGTTTCAGAAGAAGTTTCTATTGTTGAAGAACAAGAAAAAAAAGATTTTCAAGTAGCCTTAAAAGAATGTCCTTATGAACCATTTGAAAGAAAAAAATCAGAAATTATGGCTCTTTGCGATAAGAGAGGGGAATTTAAATGCAGTGGCGTTTGGAATCGCGAAGATTGTTTTTATTCGGATCTTCATATAATAAATCCTTATACATCTAAAGAAAAACTCGTATCATTTTCTACTTGGAATCTGGATCACAAGTAATTTTATATTTTTTTTTAAACATATTTATATACAAATTATCGAAAATATAAACAATTTCATTACAGGATTGAAAGATCAAGAACTTTAGTGCCCCAAATACTGCAAACAGTTGAACACGGAGAAATTAAAAAAGATGATGTTGTTAAATTTTATGAAAACTTATTTACAGCCAACAATTTGAGGCTTGTTCACATTATGTGTCATGATAAGAGATCACATAAAGTATTAGTTTGATTTGTCATGGAAAAAAAAATTCATTTTTAGAACAACGGGTGATATTTTATATAAAATATTTATGAAATAGATAAATATTTTTTAAGAGTACTTAGGTAGAAATTTAATTACTCTTTAATTAGTTTACAATTAAGCTGAATAGTATTGATCGTGAAAAACGTATCCTAATTTTTGAGATGAATCATGAGGTAGTTAATAGTTGCTTGGATTTATTCTAAGGTATAAGAAACTGCAATATGAAATAATATCAGCAACTGAGAAAAATTAGTATCTAGACTTTTTTGAAGGTAATATGTTATTATATAAGTAATAAAAAATAGATAGGTAAAAGTGTACTTCATGATTATGGCGATTGAATTTTAATAATTGTTAAAATAATTTTTGTATTAAAATTAAATATTAGAGTGATTTGAAAAATTATTCAAACGAAGCAAATAAATAATCGTGTTATAAAAATGAATGAAAATAATTAAAGGAAGAAGTTATGATTTTTAACTTTTTGATAGCAAATTAACAGTAGTGCAACAACTAAGGCTTATTATATTTAAATTTACGCTTAAATTAATAGCATTTTATGTGCTAAGACTGATGAAAAATATTATTATGGTATGGAACAAATTAAATGTTATATTAATCATTTTTCCATATACTTATTACCTGAATAAGTCCTAATCTATACTTTCCAAATTCGGAAAAGTGAAATCCAAAAAATTTAAAGTGAAAAGATAAGATACATGCATTTTTCCACGCATGCAGAGATGCAAAATATGAAAATGGGTCAGATTTAGAATTTTTTTAAATAAACCTGCGGACGAGGTCCACAGATTTTCCTGAAATTTTGGTATGTTATAGTACATCATAAAAGAGTCGCAAAACCAAAATTTTAGACCCCCTTCCCCCTCCTACCTCCCGCCTCCGCTATAAACGTCTATTTTCTATTTATATTTATTCTGAAGCCCTGAAGTAATTAAAAAGCTGCCAAAATTCATAAAAGTACTTTTTAACAATCCAAACAACCTTGAATTTTTACAGATTTTTTGAGTACTTCAGGCATTCAGAAAAAATCATTGAAAATTTAAAATAATTTATTTTCAGTGAAATGGTTCGATATACCAGACTGGAGTATTTTTTTTCATTATTTTGATACCAAAAAACGATTCCTTGAATTTTTTCAGAATTTTTCATTCATGACGATGAAACCTAGAGCTGAATAACCGATTTTTTCACGAAAATAATTTTTTAAGGCGGTACAGAGCCTCAAAAAATTTAGAAAATGTTTTTTCTTTTTTTCTTCAGCAAAATAGATAATCTCAAATTTTTTCAGATTTTTTAATTGAAGGCGATAGCGTCTAGAGCCAAAAAACGCTATTTTTAACAAAAAAGGTTCCGATAAAAAAATTTTTAAACATTTTTTTTTAATTCCTTGTCAAATTTTAATAAATTTTGACCGTTTTAAGTTTTTGATTGAAGCCTCCTAGCTCATTCTAAAGCATAACAAAGATTAATACGAAATTCTGAAGACATTTGAAAAATACTATAAGTACGATGAAAAGTATGGAGAGGGGGTCTAAAATTTTGATTTTGTAACTCTTTCATGATGTACTATAACATACCAAAATTTCAGGAAAATCTGTGGACCTCGTCCGCAGGTTTATTTAAAAAATTCTGAATCTGACCCAAATATATTTCGATTGTATATAGATAATGTTGGTTTAAGGAGGCTGTAGCGAAAATGAAAAAAACTTTAGATCGAAGTGAAATTTTAACCGATGATAGTTTATGAAATTACAAGATTTTTGGTAAAAAAATAGGGGTTTCCATGCAAACTTGGGAAATAATGAAATTCAAAGTTTTAGCCATTTAACATTGAATCAAATGGGAAGTGGCAGTTTTTAGTGTACTGTGAGCTCAAATAACATTAGAAGTTAATGAAATTGATACATGTTATAGGAAATTTCATTAGCTTTCTAATGATATTATTATAAATGGGTGTTTTCAACCATTTTCAAAAGATATTAAGAGCCCAACACATTTCCCCTATGTTCTGCCATGCTAACGCTGTGTGCTGCGTAACGCATATAGCCTTGCGCATATAGCGTTCCAATACAGAACCACCTTGCATCGTAAATCCTAAATTATTTCATTACGAGCGAGAGATTATTTTTCTTGGTCTAATTATAATTAAAATTCAAGGCAAAGCAACACCTTTGTCAACCCACGAATTTCTAGTAATAATCGCAGAATGAGAAACTAATACTAAGTTTCACTCAATCCCCATTCAAGTACGACAATATTTTTAGATTTATCATTGAATCACGTCGATCTATAAATCGAATTGTTGCAATACAACCAATTTTAATCATCGATTTATCAGATTGGACATGAAATTAATGAAAATTATCGAAATGAAAATGACTATATTAAACATGGATTTATATTTTTAACTGTATTTAAAATCTTACTCTACGGACTATATGAAGACGTCGTTCAGACACGGTGCTCGTGTCAAAAAAAAATTTCAATGAAGTGTAATAATCGATGTACCTGACATGCATGGCATTAAAAAAATATTACGAGCTTAAAGGTAAACTTAAAGGGAGTCATACACCAATTCACATCTCTTTGGCATTTTAGTGATATCAATCACAGTTTAATGTTAATCTACATTTTCAACATAAAAGTGACATTTTTGAGCCCAAAAAATGTGGAAAAAGTTATAGAATAGGCCTTTGCATCTAAAAATGGCTTCTTTTTGCTATTTCAGTATTTTGGCACTGTGCGTAAAGTTCAGATCAGACTTTTATGGTTGAAGACTTCTGGTACGGAGAAAAATCTTCAGGAGGATACTCTGCATGGATTGAATTTTGTGGAATTTTGATTTAGACCTTTTATCAGTTTTATTATTCAATATGTGCTCAAAAACATGAATAAACTTTTTTATTTTTTTGCATTTTTTCAGATCTGTTGGCGTAAAAACTTTTTTATAACTCTAATCAAAATTCCACAAAACTCGATCCATGGAGAGCATCCTCCTGAAGATTTTTCTTCGTACCAGAAGTCTCCACCCATAAAACTCTGATCTGACCTTGCACACAGTGCCAAAATTCTAAAATAGCAAAAATAAGCCATTTTTAGATGCAAAGTTTACAACTTTATCCACATTTTTTAGGGCTCAAAGATGTCAATTTTATGTTGAAAATGTAGATTGACATTTAACTGTGGTTTATATCACAAAAATTACAAAGAGGAGTGAGTTAATTTTTCATCAAGTTTACCCTTTTAGATTTAGTTTGTAACAATACAAATCGAAAAATAAACTAAACATGATCATCTGTAAGTTATTAACAAATAATAGCCAAGAATCGTGGTTGAATGGCCATACGTGGCTACTTTTGTCAGCTTCTACAACCCCCAATTCTCCTGACTGGGCAGAAAGAAGCCACATTTGGTCTTCAAACCTATAAAAAATAGTATATTTCATACCAGCGCCCCAAAAGTGACTACTTTCCTGCCGTTGCGCAAAACTGGAAGAGCGATTTTCGAGCCACTGAGTATGAAAAATAGTATGATGGTAACATTATAAACATTTGAATCTATAATCAAATTGGTAAGAAAATAAAAGAGATTTCAAAGGGTATGCTTAGGGAAAAGTGATGAATATAACTTAAAAAGCGATTTCCATTTACAAAAAGAACAATTTTTAAAATATTAAAAGTGCCATCGTAAAAAAGATGTGAACATCTATAGAATGGAATTTGTCAAATATTTTTTTACACACCTATCACAGCAGATTATAAGTCTTCATTGAAAAAATGCCCTTAACAAGCTCTGCGCCTGAAAATACTGAACGCCGTCATATGCATAATCCGTTTTTTTATTTCTTACTGTTAGATTTGTCATATAAAAGTGATAAATACTTGGAGGTTGAATGATGCAACTTTTACTTTTTTAATTTTTGAGTTATTTGATGTAAAATATCAAAACAAATAATTTGTTGTTTATAATCATATTTAATGACATTCTGCAGAGCCTTGGTTTAAAAAAATGTGTACGTCATAAGTTTGTGTATCGGGAAAAAAGGTAATATTATTTTTTTGGACCGGTACAAATTAATACACTTTCATTTATTATAACTTTTTATATCTAACCAGATTAATACACTTTTCATCTTGATAATAACAATAATAAATGATCGACGAATAAGTTTTTATAAATTATTTATTCCTAAATTATATTTTTATTAACTGTACGTGCAGACCATCTTTAGAGGCTGTCAAGAAGCTACGATGATCATAAGTCATTACTGGCATTTTTTCTTGCAATCCTTTTATTATAAAATCTTTTAAAATTATTATCAATGCTACCTTGACGATCATAATGCCATAATTTTTACCAGCACATATACGTGGGCCTTCACCAAACGGTAAAAAAGTAAACTTGACGATTTCTTTTTTCCTATCTTCACTAAATCTATCAGGATCAAAAACAAATGGATTTTTCCAGTATTTTTCATCAGTATGTATACTTTGTACTGGAATACACAGCAAATTTCCTGATTTGATGTGGACGTTTTGACCATCTGATGATTGAAGAGAAATATCTTGATTGCAGGCTCTGATATTGATTCCTAAGATTGGATGCAATCTTATTGTTTCGTTAATTACTTGATCTAAATAATACATATCTCTCAGGGCTTCAAAGCTCAATATGAAATCATGGTCGTTTAAGACCTTTTGAATGTGTTTGCGGGTTTTTTCTTGAATATCTGGATAATATGCTAAATTATAACAAGCGAACGAAGCAATTGTCGCAGAAGTTTCATAAGCATCGAAAAAATAAGCGCTTACATGTGCTGAGACTACTTCTAAATTTGGATTATCTGTTGACTCGATTGCCATTTGTAATAAGTCATTAATTGCAATTTGCTTCGTTACTCTATAATTGAAAACGTGTTCAATAGTTTTCAAAAGAAAAATAGATAATTTTTTTGGTAAAAAACCTATCCTCAAAAAACTTGCTAGATTGGGAAAGTAAAATCTAATGGTTTCTTTGACACCACTCAAATAAGTTGGTTGTAAAAAATGTTCAAGTTTTACTGTAAAACAATCTGGATCTCTATCTTTATTGAAACCTTGACCTTCGATACCGAAAGCTGTATTAGCTACGATTTCACCAGTGAATTTCATGATAATTGTTTTTAGTTCTACAATATTGCTTCCTTCATTTTTAAGTAGTTCTTTCAGATAATTTTTGAATTTTATTGATATGTCACTGATAATCAGAAAAAGAGTTTTGAGTTTTTTTGGTGACATTTTGCTCACTAAATAAGCTCGATTTTGTTTCCAAGACTCGTCGACTGCAAAAAATGGATTTTTAACCATAAACGGGTCATCTCTGTCGTTCACATATAAGGCATTATTCCGAAAATAATTGAAGTGTTTAATCAAAACATTTTTAATAAATTCTGGATCGCGTATGACTAGTAATGGTGTCTGCATAAAAAACATACCAATTAAACTGTTATTTGAGGACAAGTTCTTGCAGGCCTCATTGCAAAGCATTGAAAGATTTTTGCGCATTAACAATACAGGTAATGCATTTCCAAAAATTGGAATTAAATTCCTATCAGTATAAATGCCTTGTCTGGTCCAAAAATCAAACGTAGTCGCAGAATAATATAAAATACCGATAAAAATAATCACGAGAAGTCCAATTGAGTAAAAAAGATCCATTTTATTGTAACAATTTTGAAACACTGTCTGTAAGGTTATGTGTAACAGCAGCACTAGATTAAATCTCTTAGATAATAGCATAGAAGGCTTGAGTATAAACGATAAGATAAATATGCTAATCGGCATTGCACATGCAGCAATTTGTATCTTCTATATATGACGGATTCCACGTTCGATTAGGCAGTGCACTTGCGTGGGTCATTTTTTAATGTATCGCAACTTTTCTAACTCGCTGTGTGCGGAACACATGGGTCTAGAGAAATATTCTGCTTATGTATCGATAGATTTTTGTCTGCTCTTTCCAATGGAGATATTAATTTTCTCTGAGAAAATTGACTTTGAAGTTAACTCAATTTTTCGGCGAGTACACCCGTTTTCATTTTGTTCATAGTTACCTCAATCGAAAAGTAATATAATAACGAAGATCTGTATAAAATTTCATGTTGGAGACTAAAACGGTTCAAAACTTATGAACAATTAAGTAGCAAAACAACGTGGGTTTACGGATAAATTCTGGCCGCGCGCGGCTACTCTCCGCTCAGCCAGTAGGAGAGGGGGTAACAGGAGACGATGAGAATAGCCGCGCGCGGTCGAAAAATCACGTTTTTCTGTACTTAATTGTTCATAAGTTTTGAACCGTTTGAGTATCCAACATGAAATTTTATACAGGCCTTCGTTACTAGATTACCTTTCGTTTAGGTAACTACGAACAAAATCGAAACGGGTATACTTGCCGGAAAATTGAGTTATCTGCAAAGTCAATTTTCTCCGAGAAAATTTATACCCCCATTGGAAAAAGCAGACAATCTATCGAAATGCATATGCTAGAATATTTCTCTAGACCCATATGTGTCGGACCCAATTAGAATTGCCGGCGAATTAGAAAAGTTGCGATACATTCAAAAATGCCCCGCGTGAGAGCACTGTCTGATCGAGTGTGTAATCTGTCATATATAAAGCGAAATTGGTGTCAATTTGTCCTTTATAATCTCAAAAACTATCCAACCGATCGCCTTGAAATTATTACCATGCATTTATTATACTACTGGCCAGGTTTCTATCATATTAAAATATTTATTAACTTCATTATTTTTGAGTTTAGAATTTTTTTCGTTTTTTACTACAACGTGTTCAGTCAGTCGCTTGCCCAGTCAATTTTTAAAAAAAACCAAAAACTTATTATTATTTACACACGATTTTGTCATAAATTGTACTTAATGTATACACGTGTTATTGAGCTAACACATATTAGTATCTTACAAGTAGGTGGACTCGACATTCCCTGTTTCAGTCGAATTTATTTGTATACATCTTAATAGGCAAAACTTAAAATATTTGGTACCCGCAAGATTTCATGTAAATAAAAATGGAACTGTACACTTGAAACAAAAATGTTTTATAGCATCATTTTGTAAATACGTCTTCACATTCTTCGCATAAATTTAACGTCACTATTTACGATTAAAACAAGGCGAGGCAGATATTTTCAAGAATTGTAATTCATTACATCTTCGTAGTTCAAGTGAATTTAATTGCTCCTCGTATGAATTTATTTAATTTCTTTTCTTTTTTTTACTCTTCATAATTTTATTTTCGCTAAAACAATAGGGCAAAGTGAGACGATGAACCAAAATTAGAAACCAATGAACTATGTAGACGTGTAATAATTCTTGGTTTGGCAGAATAATTATTTTATGAAACGAAATTAAAACTCAAAGATTCGTTGAGAAAATTTTATTAGTGAATTTTATAGTTTATTAGTCAATTCAAAAACCTTCCTGATACTCAAACAAAAATTGTCTGCCTCGACTTTGTCACCAACACCACTCTGGCCTCTCGTTGCCATGGAGATTTTCCTAGATTGAACCATTCTTTGCTTTTGCATTGAGATTAATAGGAACGTTTCATGATTCAAATATTCACTCTTTGAGCTCTCTTCGTCGCATCATTCGACCGAAATTATCAAAGATGCAAGTGCGTACCATGTGCCCTTTTTATACTCATTTTTAGGGCTGGGCGAGTACTCGCAATATATTTAAGTTTTAAGTAAATAAATTATGAATTAACAGTCTCTAGACCCCTTCCTTTGTGTATACATGCTTATAAGTGTGATATTCGCAGTGGATTGGATTGGAAGAAGAAAATAATTTAATAGTAAAACACTTCATCCCACTTATAAGTATGTACACACAAAGGAATGGGTCTAGAGACTGTTAATTCATCATTTATTTACTTAAAACTTAAATATATTGCGAGTATTCGAAAAAACTCGAGTACTCGAATTTTCCCGACTCGACTCGAACTCGACTAATCGGGTACTCGCACAGCCCTACTCATTTTCATGCTCATGTGTGTATCATTTTACCTGCCGAGTCGGCCAATAAAATAATGCGTACAATCTACCTCCGCAGAAGTTGGTGAATATTATCCCTTTCGAAGACATCCAAAATATGCACATGCAAAAAAGCGCAGTGACGAGTTTTCACTTTAAACTCCTATAGTTTAATAAGTGACATCATACTCGACCTTGCATTAATGCCAAAAGAAAATAATGATGTCTTCCCGGCAGGGTACGGCATCAGTAGTTCGAAGAGGCTCAAAGATTAATTATTTAACAGCAACCAAATTGACAAGAAATGACAAAAGGACAAAACCTAGATTTAAAAATAATTAAATTATTAGAACAAAACGTAGAACATTGAAATAACATAATTCTATCCGTAACAATAATTAAATAATTGAAAGCTGTTTTTAAGTAAAACTTACTGTGAACTGACTATCATTTTAAAAAATTACGTATGAGCTAAAATACTAGTTAACTTGTTCTACAAAAATCAGTGTAGTTGTAAGACGCACTAGAATACATACGTTTGACAAGGTACTCCGAACAGCATTTTTTTAAATAGAGTGTTATTGAAGTTATAATAATAACTTTTTTGTGCCACCCCAACCTAAAGTAACATTTTACTCCCGCTGAGCAAAACCAAAATGTTACTTTAGGCTGGGGGATTCACAAAAAAATTGTATTTGCACCTATGTAGCGAAAAAAGAAAGTCTCAGAGCACGCGATTATCAACCTCGGCTTCGCCTCGGATGATAGATTACACGTGCTCTGAGACTTTCCAGTTTTTCACTCCCTAGGTGCAAAATATACTATTGGATATTACAACGAGTTAGGGCTACTTACCATTGAACTGAAGTACAAATCATCATTTGCCAACACATAGAGACATGGGGACGTATTGATTTTGATCGACAATGATGTAAAACGTGTGCAAACAGTAGAAAATAAATAAACCTGAGTATAAGTAGCATGATCACCACAGTGCCAAGATTAGTGCAACATCTCCGTAGTAGCATTTTGAGACAGCTCAGCCTAATTCATGAACTGTACCATTTAAATTATCCCGTGTCGAAATGATACAGTTTTTTATTTGATATTAAGATTGTTGAATAGTGCCACGTGCAGTAGTTTCGTTTGAAATCTGATTGAAAAGTAATACTGGGGTTTGTCAAATATAATAAAGTACTTTATGGGACTATTCAATGTGTATTCAAAGAAAGTTTGCTCCAACGTCACAGTCTATTAATCCTTGTCACTCTCCACAAGGGATGGCTCTACTCATGTATAGCACCGAATTTCATTTCATCCATCCAGTAGTGTATTTATCACTCAAGATTTAACAATAAAAGAAAAGTTCGGTTAAGTGTATTTAAAATTTTTTTTTCGTTAAAGACGTCACAAAACTTTGAATTGAAAATTTGATTTGTTGGCCACGTTGATCAACGCAATTCACAAACATCGTGTTGGATTGTGATCTGTTTTTCTTTTTTTCTCCTCTCTGTTCAGAAACTGAAACGAACAATAGGAACGATGGTAACGAGAGCGAAGCGAACAAACGTATAGATAACTGCTGCTTTCGTGTGTTTTATCGAAAGGGATTAGTCGACATGAATTTTAATCTCTAGATTACTCGGAAGCGAGGCGAGGAAGAGGACTTCGATCGAACAGAGGCAATTAGCGAAGGTTGCCAGACTTTTATCAAATTTTTTTTTCATTTTACAACGAACATTACGTTTAAATGCTTAATTGGATCCTCATTAACGATCTCTTAAAACAAAACCTTATCCTGTTGCAAATATAATTTGCACCTGAGTTTATTTTTGAAGAATAAAATGTTTTCTTGAACTTCAAGAACTGTAAACTGAAATGGTATGAGAAACGCATTAAACCCTTTTTTGCATCTAGTGGATGATAATCTCACACCCCAGGAGCGAGTTATAGTTGTAACAAGTGATACATATGCCTCTCTCTCGACACTCGGGCTGGCAGGCGAGCTTAGCATTTGAAATACTAATGTCACGTGTGTGTCTGCGGTCACACCCTCCATTTCCAAACTCATAAAATATAATAAAGCCCCTTGGGTGATCCTCAGGATCTGCCTCTGTCTCTCGAGCAACCGTTGAAAGGGGTCATCGTTGTAAGGCGCGTGTGTTTACCCGCCTCTGCTTCTCCATGTGCGTATTGCACGCATGTAAGTAAGAATACCATTACCATATAGGAAAGAGAGATAGATAGAGCGTCAAGCCCTTATCTTCTGTAAAATTTATGCGTCACCAAGAGATATATTTTTCCCGGCATTTCCGAACTTTTGGACCCTCTATGCATGCGTTCGTACCAGTTTGACTGTCAGTATTTCTTTTCTTTTTTTCTTTTTCTTCTACCTCAAGCGCTTTCGAATCTGCTTAGTATTTGAATGTACTTCAAGTCAAACGGTTGAATTACGTTTTCGTCGAAAGCTCAGCCGCATTATACAGTAAATAAACGAATTATATTTTCTCCACAGGTAACGAAGTTTCACGTAAGAGCAAACTGAAAGTCACGACGGAGAAAAAAAGCGTGGCACACTCGAGTAAAGCTCGGTAGAAGCGCGATGTCTCATGCAAATAGCTACTGAATTATTTGGCGGCTTTATAGAGTGTATACAGAGAGCGAGAGAGAGGGTAAAAGCGCGCGAAACTAATGCCAAGTAATGGTGGCACGTTTAAAATGTAATCGCACGCTCTTCCTCTAATCAGTAATTTACCGAAGCTGCCACTGACGATCGCACACGCTCAACATGTGTATATGAGGAAGAATTTGAACTGCAGTGGCACGAGTATATAGCTCGAGAAAGTGAGATAGAGAGAGGCTGGAATACCTAATGATCTTTGCATCGCTGATACTAGAGAAAACGATAAGGAGAGGTGATGGGAATAGAAATGGAAGTAGTATCAACGCTTTGCTGCTCGCCACAACCGGAATTCCACCCACAATTCAAATTGAAAGTAAGATGAGGACGTGCCGAAAAAAAGAAGAGGGAGGGGGTGTAGATCAGGTTGGATATTCAAGCTTGTCACGGACAATTTTTAACTTAGGAGCTTTATTTATTTTGAGAGATTTTCCTCAAAAATAAACAGGTGATAAGAGTATAAAGTAAACTGTCAAAGGATAAATAATAAAAGATTAATTTTATTTTTTTGGAAAATAATAAGATTTAAATGGCTACGAAATAAAATAAATATATTGAATTGCTTTTATAATAATTTTAATTTAACCTTATACACATAATGTACTTTAAAATCGTCGCCCCAGCACTGGAAGGTATCTTGATAAATTTGGAGACAAGAAAGTGTTTTAACCCTATGTTAAAATGATAGAACTAAGGTACCTTTTTGCCGCTCGAGTTTAAAGAGATACCTTCCAGAGCTGGGGTGACGAAATGATCAATGCTATTTCAAGTTGTAATATTTTTGTAAATAAATTATTTAAATCAATGCCTTTGACTCTCAATAAAAGTTAAAGTGTGCTTTCATACTTTTTCATTATTTTAAAGACGCTTACCTCTTTTCTTATACATTCTATCCAATCTCTTACTTGACACAGTCTCTCTCTCTCTCTCTCTCTCTCTCTCTCTCTCTCTCTCGTTCTCATTTTTTCTTTATTTTTCCCGTTTCTATTCATTTTTCTCATTTCTCATTGCGTTTGTCGCATTTATTTCTCCCTTTTTTACTTGCAGTTCTTATTGGTTTCCATGCTCTCTCGCGATTCGGACGGTCCGCTGGGCATAGATCAACACGCTCCACGTGTGTCCAATCCGTAAATCATAGCAGCTCGCACACCCGAGTGAAAGAGAAAAAGGGTTTGCTAGAAAATTTTACAAGTGCGAAAACGATGCGCTCGCGCGCACTATATGCGGGGCAGAAGCACGTGGGAGGGAGAAGGGGACTTGGGTGAAAAAAACTCCGGACGAACGAGTGCAAAGTTTTCAAACGGAAGTTGAGCGAGAGAGTGGCGCAAGCTTCGATATATAGACATACTTGGTGCAAGAAAGCTCAGAGTATATAGAAAAGTCGCGCGAGAGGGAGAGACAGACCGAGAGGTCGTAAATGAAATACAGCGTGTGTGCGTGCGTGTGCCACTCGAGAGAAAAAATATCGATAAAAATATATATAAAGCGTTGATAGAGAAAGATTTCTCTCGTTGTCTCTCTCTTTCTTTCTTTTTGTCTCGTCTACCTGTTTCATCCCCCCCCCCCCCCCCCCCCCCCCCGAACTGTATTTGTACGCTCGTTTGTCGCATATAGGAATGAAGAAATGAGAAAAATATGTAACGAGCTGGAGTGAAAAGAAGCAATGTTAAGTTTTAGATTCTGGACAGAAAAAATGTGAAATAAAACTACTACAATGGACTCTGGCATCACTATTTTAAATTGCACAAGCGCACTCACGTGTGTCTCCGAACGTATACATCAAAGAACGTCTTTGAATTGCTCCAGGGACTAAATTTTTCGCCGAGGCAGACGCGTACCATCCCTGCGTATGCACGAACATTCTGTTGCTTTTTCGTAAATACGATAAGCTGAGAATTTCTCAAATTCAAAATATTTACGGTCCAGGCGGCGCGCGTAATATTGCCAGGCGTTACTATTCACATACTTTTCCACGAGCGAATGTTGAATTAACGTTGCCTTGATAAACTCCAGACGCTTATATAAGCCCGTCGAGTTTCCCTCTGTCACCTTCATGAGCGAGGGCTGCTGCTGCTACGTTGCATAATACTCGCGCTCAGGCCGCGCTTTGCGTACTTTATACATACAACACAGTTGGCGCGCGAAAAACTGCGACTCGGGAAATTAAATGTACGAAGATTATAGGACAGCTTTAGGGAGAGGTGAAAAAGGGACGCGAAGCGCTGCGCCGCTACCGCGGCAAGGCGCTACGTGGGCTCGGTGAATTATTGGGGGTAGCTTAGCTCTGCGTGCCTGCCTCTGTGTATGAGTGTGTGTGAGTCTCACCCCTTAATGGAAACCTATAGATTTTCGCAAGATTCAAGTGTATACGAGATTTATGAAGCTTATAATTGCGTTATATTCAATTCAGCATCGCGTCGTTTGGCTCATGCTTTTTTATGTGACTATGGCACTGAAAACCGGAATATTATAACTCGCCTTCGGTATTTGTTAGATTGAATTTTCTGTAGACGATCTTTAATTGTATATTTTTAGAGATTTATACTGCATGAAATTAAATCGATTAAAATTTACTAATGAACACGTTTTTTTTATTCAAATAACATGCTTATACAATAATTATTAAAGATACTCTACAATGATCTTACATGACTAGTTCCAGAATATTCTTAAAAATGCAACACTGTAAATTATGTTATTTACATACATACATCCTCATGACTATCCCTCATTGACGAGATGTTTGCCAAAAGTTGGTGCAATGAAGAAAAATTCGAGTCCATTTTTCAGTAAATTCATGCCTGACTCAACACCCATTTTACCAGTCTGCTTGATACTGCCAATAGTTTCCCGAATAGAATCTTTCTGTTCATCATATGTTTTGACGTATGCTTTGCCGAGACGGGTTTTAATTCCCTTCAATAGACTATGAATCAAATCGATAGACTAAAAAAAATTATCAAAATATGTACAGTTGTTCAAAAATGATTCAAAGAAACGATTGATAAAGTTCGTTAAAATCTTACTTCAATGGGGCAGAGTTATAACAGGTTTTTTGGTGGTTGTAATTTGAGGTACCACAGTTGTAGGCTCGTTGGTGCTTTTTGGAGCTGCACTGGTTGATGGTACTATGATTATAGTCGCTTGAGTAGTTGTAGGTGCAGCCGTCGTTTTCGGTTCCTCGGTTGTAGGAGCTTGGGTAGTCGTGGATGCTTCAGTCACTTTTGGGACCTCAGTAGTTGTTGTGGAAGTCTCAGTCGTAGGGGCTTGCGAAGTTGTCGCGGCATCGCTTACCTTTGATGCTTCGGTCGTTGGAGTTTTGATTTCTTCGGCTTCAGTCACAACATTAACCTCTGATTCAGGATTAGATGCAGAATATGCGGCACTTTGAATTGTTTGTTCACTCGGTTGATTCATCGTTATCGGTGAACCTTTTACCTTGCCGATATTTTGCACTTGTGTTTGCATAGAAAGCAAGAAATTTCCAAAATTAATTGGTGACGCCTAAAATAAACCATTTTTAAAATTAATACTTATAAAAAATGTTATCTATAAAAAAAAAATTGTTTACTGTTGTTAGTGCGATGCCAACTAAAAGAAACGTGGTACTTTTGAGTAACATGGTAGAAATGTAGAATTTTTAGACGAAAATCTGTGTACAAGGCTAGTTCTGGGTGAACTTGACACTGATTGATAGACTGTTTTTTATACGTTTATATATGAATTTTAATCTCAAAGCATTGACACTTTTTTATGGTGTCAATTTCATCAAATTTTTATGATTTGTTTACACACACAATATCTTTTGCCTTGAATTAACAACTTTCTTTATCTATATTCCATACAAAAGTTATCTATATTAACTAATTTTACTTAGTTAGATATTTTTAGCATTATAATATTGAGAGGTTTATTAAAACACCATAACATCCGTAAGTAAAAATAATTTTGTTTTGCTTGTGATTAAATGATGACTACGCATTATATTTATTAACATACTTTTAACGTGACACAATTTTTATTGCAGTTGTAAAATGTATAACATTTTTTTCTATTATTGTTGCAGAACAATCAGTTAATGATTAAAAATGATGAAAACATTATTTATTGGCTGCAGCTTTTACGCCATGCTCTTATCTTTCTTTCGGCTTTTTTTTTGAAATTGACTAAGATAAGCTAAAAAGAGAAAGTACACGAGATTCACCACGACTTCATTTTAGTATTTACTACTTATTTCAAATGAAGAAACGATAATGGAGATAATTTTACATTTGTTTCAAAAAATTCATCTAGTAAATCATTTTTGACTTGTTTATTATACTTTGATTAATATTCCAAGAATTACTGTGATTTTGAATAAATTGTATTCACTTTTTTTGATAATTTTACGGTTCATGTACGGTCATTAGCCTTGATAAAATGATTATTCAAGTTAAAAGTTCATTGCCTGAGTTTATAAATACAATAATGCAAACATCCGTACTCCTTTTAAAGTTATTAAGAACTTATTAAAAAATTGTTCTTCAATTTAATATTATACGTTAGGCAATTCAGATAATTTATGATGGTAGTGTTAAATAATTTACACGAGTTTTTGATTTTTATGGATGTTTTGACATCAATTTCATAATTTAATACCTATTAAATTAAGTATATGCGATCGTATTTCACACGTTAGAATATTTTTTTAAATTATTTTGCGAATGATTAAAGCTAAACCTTTGGCTGAATGATAAATTTTTTATTTTTACTGTTTCACTAAGATGTCCACTTATTACATGTGTACATACATTCCCCTCGATGGTCGAGGTCTCTCACTCTCATCGCTTGGCAGTTCTTTGCTCTTTACGTCGAAACCCATTTATATATACAACGTATACTTCGTCTCAGCCGATCGGACATTGGCGTTTATTCCATCGCAAGAGAGGGAGAGAATCAATTGGCAAAGTAGCCCTTTTTACATTACCGACCCTTGGCATCGTGGATATATATACTCAGATATACACTCCGCAACAAAATTATCGCAACAAAAAATTTCATCGAAATTTTGTCGATTTTCAAATGCTTCTATCTTGGACTATATTTATCGTATCGACACGCTTTTTTTTTTAATTTCTTGGAAATTTTGTCTTCTTTAAATCTAGATAGACTACGATAAGATTTGAGTAAATGTCCAGTTACCAGCAGTATTTGAGCGCGGCACTAAAAATTACTGAAAAAAATTGACTGTTTGAACGTGTACCTGTACCACAGTAATTTTTTTATCGAAATCTTACATACACCATCGCAAAGTACTCTTTTCAACGAGTAATTTAAAAAAAAAAAGACCTCTCTACGATTTTTTTAACGCCCTGTAGGTCGTTTTGAAGGTACCATTTAAAGTACGTAAAATCCCTGGTTTAGCTGAAATCAACACGATTTTCTGGGCATTTTGCGTACACAAATTGTACCTTCAAAACGACCTACAGGGCGTTAAAAAAATCGTAGAGAGGTCTTTTTTTTTTTAAATTACTCGTTGAAAAGAGTACTTTGCGATGGTGTATGTAAGATTTCGATAAAAAAATTACTGTGGTACAGGTACACGTTCAAACAGTCAATTTTTTTCAGTAATTTTTAGTGTCGCGCTCAAATACTGCTGGTAACTGGACATTTACTCAAATCTTATCGTAGTCTATCTAGATTTAAAGAAGACAAAATTTCCAAGAAATTAAAAAAAAAAGCGTGTCGATACGATAAATATAGTCCAAGATAGAAGCATTTGAAAATCGACAAAATTTCGATGAAATTTTTTGTTGCGATAATTTTGTTGCGGAGTGTATATGAACGAATGCCAAACATTTATTCGAGGGTGTCTGTCGAATCGAGGGTTTCGTTTTTTCGATCGTTATCGATCACTAACTCCAGAAGTGTACGCTGCGCTTCTGCTATTTTTGTAATAATAGTAGGAAGGTGTATAGGTAAAAGTAGTGCAAGTAGATGCTGTATACTTTACGTACCTTTGATGCTGATTAGAAGTTACAATGACTTTGGGGATAGTCGAATGACGACCTTAAACCGATAAAATTATACATTTTTCTTCTTTCAAATGATTAAGAATAGTTTTTGATTACATATTATACGTATGAATAATTTTGAAATACCTTTGTTTTTATACACTTAAGGCGTTTAATTTAACAGCTCATGATGTAAACACTCATAATGTATTTACGATTTAAGCTTTTGCAGAATTGAATGCTTTATAGTGTACACTTATTTTTTTTATTTCAGTAGGAAAATCTTCAATTTCGCTCGTTGAACGCAACAAAAATTTTTTATTTTGAATTTATTGCACAATGCTATTCATTTTCTCGTACTCTTGCGCGCTGGTCGTTCTGATAAAACGGTCGAATTATTTCGACTTCTTGGAAAACTAAAAATATAACTCACATAGAGCACATGGAAGTCGCTCACGCGCAAAGAAAAAAAAATTTTCAATTAATTGACGTGCATGCGCATGTATACTCGTGCTTTTACTCTCGTCGTGTATGAGCGAGAGGCATGAAAATAAATGTATACATTGTTTCACTCATCAAAATTCAAAGCAATGTTATACAATTACTCGGTAATTTTCGCTAACAATGAACTCAACGCACAACAACTTTACCATAGACTCGGGAGTTCTTCGAAGCTTGATTCGCCTCTCTCTCTCTCTCTCGCAGGCTCTCTTTCTCTGACATTCTGGAGAAATTCCATTTATTATTTTGGTTTTCCATTTAGTATGACGTAACAGCAACAGCAGCGCCAGAATGTTTCATACATACAATACAGTCATTTTACCCTTATAATAATCTCGATGCCCAGCATTTCAATTAATGTAGTTTATGTATATACTGCGCACATACATATAGACGAGTCATGCATGCAATAAACAAACGGAAAATATATCGCATATGAGTCGCTGCTACTCTGCCCACGATCAAATCTAGAACATTTGCTTATATTCGCTACATTTCCGTGCTTGGATAGATATAAACAAGTGCGTATGTATCCGTGTATAGCTATGCCGCACTTAAAAATGAGGGTTAAGCAATAAGTAGCGTGATGGTAAAAAAAAATTTTTTTTTTATTATGTTCTTTTGAAGTACATTGAAAAGTGAAATCCTGAAAATTTCAGCCCTCTAGGTACAACCCTCTTGGATCTTCGGCGCCTCAAAGTTGAATTTTTTTTATGGTGTTATAATACTTGTAATTCTGACTTTATGAGGTTGATATAAAAAAATTCTTAAATCAGGGTTTTTAATGTAAAATTTGATGTAAAATTCTAATTTGTACTTATAAATCATATTTACAACCTCAAAACCCCATAGAAATGATAAAATGGCTGAAAATAGCATAAAAGGCCAACAATAATTGTGTTCGTCTCCTTCGATTAGGCCAATATTGTAATATGTCCATCGACTTATGCAAAACTACCTTTTCGTAAATTTTGGCCATTGGCAGACAAACAGACTTCATTATTCAGCTAGATAAGAGCCAAGAAGCATGGTTTTTCCATGAAGATAGGAATTTTTCGATAAGAATTTTTTCATATCCACCCCGTAAAATCAGAATTACAAGCATTATAACACCAGAAAAAAATTCAACTTTGAGGCCCTGAAGATCCAAGAGGTTTGGACCTAGAGGGTTGAAATTTTCAGGATTTACACTTTTCAATGTATTCTTCATGACACGGTTTTGCTTAGATGCATGGCTAGGAATTATCAAATTCAAGGCTTAAATAAATCTCATGTTCGTTACCGGCAGCATGACGCGGCTCGCAAGACGATGTCACTACGAAATTTAACGCGATCCTCACGTGTGTCCACTTTAAAATGTGTTTTACATAACGAAATAATTACACTTATAAGAATTAAGAGCTCCTTAATTTAATCATGAAATCGAAAACGTCACTGTCACTTTAGCAGAGCCATTGTCACTTATTCAAAACTAAGAATGTGCATCATTGTACTGTGGTAGGTAAACGAAAGAATGCAATGGAATAATCAGCTTATTTGTGGGGCAACTTCATTTATGCTTCTGCCAAGTAAAATCGATTACATTTTAATCATCTATATTTATTCATTGGCACGGTGCACGCAACATCGCGGGGTTATTTTGAAATTTGAATTCAGTCAGAATCGCAAATTTCAGTTTACGCTTTTGCAAATTACGGTTAATGCGATTCCACTTTAATTATGAAAATTCAAAACGCAAAAGAGGAAGACAGAGAGAGATTTAATTATATGTTTTATCCGGTAAATATAATGTATATTTGAATCAGAGTTTCAAAGCTGTGATATTCTTTGTTAAATAAAAGATCAAAATTTCTTTTGTTAAAAAGGCTGATAATTCGATGAAATATGATAATTAATAAAGCTTGTCACTCATATTTATCCACGATAAAGTTAATCCTTTGCCATTTTAATTATAGTATTTCACGCAGTCTTGGATGTGCGTATGTGAAAAAAATGTAGTAGATATTAAATAAGTGCATCAATGTTTCATCGTTAAATATCGCCTGAAAACAATCATCTGCGGCAATATAAGGGTGTAAAGTTACAATCCATTCGGTGTTCTTGACTCCTGGTGCTGCTGCTGTTGCTCTTGCTGAACGCGTAATTTGAACGAAACAAGCTCATGTTGGTGTATGCGAGTAGGAAAACGCAAAAACACACGGACAAATTTTCGCATCGTCGAATTCCCGCTGGGGGTGCCGTTCGGGCCAATGCCGGTACTATTATGCACTGTGCGTATCCTACATATGTATGCATTTTATGCTTGTATGTGTACATTTTATATTGCATTATCCACAAGTACATTTATGTTTCCGTTTCCATATAGGTATATATATATATATATATAACCATATGGGTCATTCTCCTACTTTTTTAAAAATACGTGCGCGGCGATATTTCAAAGAAATATAGAAAAAATATATGTTATTGAATAACATGAAAAAAGACTTTTCCTAAAGTTTTAGCCAGAAAAATTTTTTTTGGAGGTTCCTAGCGAAAAATGAGTGTTGTAAAACGTCGTTATTTTCGCTGTTTTTTGGCGATTTTTGAAAAATTCTATAAAGAGGAGTTTTGACTCGTCAGAGACATGGTTGGAATCATATTTTTGTCTCACAAAGTACTTTTTGGAAAAAAATTGAGCACAAGGTTTCCGTCGAAAGCCTCATCTCGACCATAGTTCAAGTAAATAGCTAATTTTGTGGATTTTCCGCAATATTCAAACGCCTCTACAGCAGTCAATTTTGAAGCAATCAAAACGTTAAAATAAGCAAATTGAAGGTCTTAAAAATACCTTTACCCTAGCCCGGTATAGCGGCATTTGAAACATTCAATTTTTTCGTATTTCCTTTGCTTTTATCCGTCCAATGCTTACACGCTTTTTATTGTGAGGACATTCACAAAGTACTGCCACATTTTCCAAATACCACTGATGATTAGAAGCATCTCAAGACCTATCTTTTAAGCCCCTAACGCGCTTATAGGTACCTCAGAGCCAAATCTACAGCCAAATTAAAAATATAATCATTAACGAAGTTTAAAACTAGGTTTTCAAGGTTAGCTATACTAAAGTGTCCTTTAATTCCTACAGGTTCCCAAAAAAATTTGAAAACATCATGTTCAACGTACGGTTATGTTCGTGGCTATTTAAGGGTTATGTTGTACGCAAGAAGACCTTTTTATAACCTAGAATAATGCTCATATAAAAAATGGCCTAAAATGACCTTGAAAAAAAAACTAAAGGTGTATATTCGAACGTAAAATCTTCCGCTATTTTCGAATTTGCAATAAAAAATGGGGGTCACCGTAAGAAAATGAATTTTGGTTTGCTGTAGCTTAGAGGTTATGTTCAAGGTCAAATTCAAGGTCACCATTGGTTTTCTCGTCGAAAAATACGTTGAACATGATGTTTTCAAATTTTTTTTGGGGATTTGTTGGAATTAAAGGACACTTTAGTATAGATAACCTCAAAATCGCGATTCTAGTTTTAACCTTCGTTAATGTTTATATTTTTAATTTGGCTGTAGATTTGGCTCTGAGGCCCCTATAAGCGCGTTACGGGGGTTTAAAAGATAGGTCTTGAGATGCATCTAATCATCAGTAGTATTTGGACAATGTTTCAGTATTTTGTGAATGTTCTCACAATAAAAAGCGTGTGAGCATTAGACGGATAAAAGCAAAGAAAATACGAAAAAATTGAATATTTCAATTGCCGCTATACCGGGCTAGGGTGCAATATTCCGGTCAAAACCTACGTCATTTTATAGCTTTTGGCACACGAAAAAATACCCCGGAGTTTAGAAAAAATTGGGATTTTCTCCGAGTGAACCTCAGCTATTAGAAAACTAGAAAAATGGCGATTTTTTCGATTTTTAGCAATATTCAAACGTTTCTACAGCAGTCAATTTTGAATATTGCGGAAAACCCACAAAATTATTTTTTTTCAAAATTTTTTTTCAAAAAGTACTTTGTGAGACAAGAAAAATGATTCCAACCACGTCTTTGACGAGTCAAAACTCCTCCTTGTACAATTTTTCCAAAATCGCCATAAAAACAGCGAAAAAAACGACGTTTTTCAACACTCATTTGTCGCTAGGCACCTCCAAAAATGTTTTTTCGGGCTAAAACTGTAGGAAAAGTCTTTTTTTCATGTTATTCAATAACATATATTTTTTCTAGATTTCTTTGAAATATCACACGTATTTTTAAAAAAGTAGGAGAATGACCCATATACATAAATGCGTGTTTGTAGGTCTGCACTTCGCACACGTAACGACGAGCGAAGAGCAATTTCGAGCGAAGCCACGTTCAGGGAATCCGACATTGTCGTTGCCTCGCGTGAAGTATATTTACGCTCTCGCGCATGTGGGAGCCCTTTAGGATTTATTTGTAGATGAAATATGGAAAAATTACATGTCTTTCACAGCCTTGAATCTAATAGAAATTATTGGCATGGGAATCTGCGATTTTCATGGTCATCGATATTTCCAATGTCTTTTTTATCTACTTCATGAAAATGTTAATATTTATTGGCCATCGAAAAGTAAAGCGGTTAAATTTGACGAAAAAAGGAAAAGTCGCTTATTTAATTTGTTTCTATCTCAATAGATAATGACACCCTTTCGAGTAATGAGCGCTACAACATTGACAGCCATCGATTCTATAAATGCATAAATGCAACGAAGCACAGCTACACATGTACGAGCGCAGACACGCTTGCACAATCGGAATGTTTTTGGGGTTTCGTAATTGCTTGGGAATTGGCCCCGAGCGCGCAGTCATTGCAGAGAGCGCATAAATACGCTTGAACATGTATACGCTAGCCGACCGTGGCCCGATAACGACTATATTTCATCGGATAGCCGTTAGAGTTTGAATAATTAATACTGCGTTATACTTTGCTGGCACCGGTAAAGCCATTTCGTTGAGTTTGCTTCGCGAGGGTCGCGGGCAGAGCGTATTATAAATATGTGCAGATGAAACGAAATGTGCGCGAAGCCGTAAAGGAAACGAGAGAAAGAGGATCGCGCCGAGGAAAGAGTGTTATTGCAGTATGATGAGGGGTTTTGATGAGGTGCTGCAATTGAAATTCTTCGCTGATGAGAAACAAAGTATCGCATGCCCAAGCAGCGAGATTTACATGGCTGAGCTTTTACGTGCCGCATATTTACGAGATTAAAGAGATTGCGGACACGGGCTTTTAAAGTAATATGTGCCCAAAGCTTTCGCAACTGCTTTATACCTTTTCGAGGTTAGAGTCGAGCGCCTCTGAGCTTTTCATCGTATTTTGCAAGGAATTTCATTTAATTCAGTTTAAATTTGGTTTCCAATAGAATAGAACAGATTATTTTAATTTTTTCTATCGCAATTTTTATTTTGTTTTAGTTTGAAATGAGTTTTGATTTTACTTTCAAAAATATCAACTCAATTAACGTACACCAGCAGACTTGTACCACGCTTGCGTTGATTGGCAAATTGGGATTTTTATAGAAAACTCAAACATTGTAACTCTTAGACAAGTACATAAAACTGCGCTGATATAACTTCAATAGACCTCACAAATAAATGTTTCACTGCAAGATGCACTGAGCATGAAAAGAATGAAGCTCAATTCATATGAATGCTATCATTCAGAAAAAAAACAACGGTGATGGCGCATTATACACATCAGATATCGTAACGCAGAGGTAAGTTTTTATTCTGCTTTTAGGCACGCGTCACGCGCACAAATACACATATATGGGCTAAGCCATAGTTAGCGTGATGGTCAAAAAATTTTTTTTTCTTAAATTATGTACTTTTGAAGAGTACATTGAAAAGTAAAAATCCTGAAAGTTTCAGCCCTCTAGGTCCAACCCTATTGGATTTTCAGGGTCTTAAAGTTGAATTTTCTTTTTCTGCTGATATTCTGCTTGCAATTCTGATTTTCTGGGGTTTATATGAAAAAATTGTTCAATCATGGTTTTTAATGTAAAATTTGTTGTAGAATTCAAATTTGTACTTAAAAATCATATATACAACTTCTAGACCCATAAAAAAGATATTTTCAGGCGCTAATCATGTCACTGTGCAAAAATAAATGTGTTCGTCTCCTTCGATTAGGCCAATATTGTAATACGTTCAACGATACATCAAAATAAAATTTCTGATAAATTTTGGTTATCGGCAGACAAACAGAATTTATTATTGAACTTAATATGAGTCAAGAATCAAGGAAAATTAGAGAAAACCCATATTTTATATATATATATATATATTAGACTGACAATTTTTTTTTTTTTTTTTTAAATCGACGGGACGCCCCCTCAAAAGTTTTAAACCCCCAAAAAAATGACCTCTACCAAATTTCAGCCCATATGGTTGAAAAAAATCCGTGCCACAAGACGGTTGTAGATTTAAAATAATTAACTAAAAAAGTCGTTTTCTCGTACTATACGAATATCTGAGCCCAACCCCAAAAAATTTGACAACTATGAGTGATACGTATTTCGATGCAAAATATTATTACCTTTCAGAATCCGGCGTAAAAATTGAGATTGGTGCATTATTTCAGATGTTATGAGCGATTTTGTGCCGAAAAACGTGGCTTTTCTGTGAATCGAGAAAAGTGCATTTGTTTCTTCAAAAAAAACTGTTCAGCAAGATCACCTATTAAAAAATGTCAATGCACTGTTTGATAGGTTTTTTTTTCACCTTTCCAACGCCGTATTCCGATTTTAAAACGGCCTTAATTTTGTCGAGATACAGCTGTTTTTGTGGGATGCGTTTTTGTAGCTGAAAATTCAGTAATTCGGTTTCGGGTCTCGAAAAAATCACGTTTTTCCTTACACTTTACAACATTCTGAGAAATCTATATGTATCTGTTTGTATGTTATGCGTGACAATCTGTTTGTATGTTATGCGTGACAATACAGACGAAGCCGCGGTCTTTTGACTTTCGGCGGAGGAGGGAGTTACGCACATTGTAAAAATGATGCACATTGTGAAAATTATATATTTTTGCACGAAACTGAAATGCAGTCATCCACGTGAGTAAGGTTGGAAGTATCTAAAAGTGAATTTTTTGCAATCAAGTGTCAGTTTTATTCTTGATAATTTTGCCATTGTAGAATGATTCTGCAACCACATTTTATATTCTGGGCTCATTTACAGTATTTGTAAAAAACACTTTTATTTCAAATCAAGCTACAGATATTCGTGATTTTTTCATCGTGTATCAAAAAGAATAATACATTAAAAAAAGCGCTTGTCTTAGATGGATTAGGGATAAATGCATTGCCACGTATGCATTTAACTACTATTATCGTCATGAATTCTCGTAAACCAAACGTTTATTCTGCTTAAGCCACATATATAAGCTTACAAAGCACTACTGACCACCTCTCGGAGTATCGCTGGCTGGGTACGTATATGTACAGATTGCTTCAAGCTCTTTGTATCTCTCACGCGTTACGTATAGCATATATGTATATATAGTTGGTTTCCTTACTTCAGGGGTAACAATACACGTAGCCTTGCACAAGCACCGACACACACGCAGGCGTATACACCGATATCGAACGCGAACACATCGTGCATACAGAACTTCCTGTGAGGCAACCCTGCACACGTTGCCTCCAACCAGTGCGTGTACATAATAGGAACGAAGGAGCTACCTAGACCAGTCCAATCAATTGGCTGTGCAGCCACAAATTCGTATATGTACGTGTGCATGAGAGCGAGTCCCTCGATTGTGTGGATGAGTGTACTAATATACGCACACGTACACATGCATAAAGAGAGAAGCAGGAAGGTAGAGAGATAGAGAAAGAGAGAGAGAGAGCAGGCAAGTTCAGAATGAAAGATGTCTAATTGCTCGCATGCATCAAGTCTTGTAAATCGCATTTCTCTTTCTCTGTCTCTCTATCCAGAACCTAGCCTATACGTATTACGTACGCGTGAGCCGGAACCGCGCCTGCTGCCGAAAGGGTGCTGATTCTGAGACACGCTCTCTCTTTAGCCGACGTTTTGGACAACTTCGAAAAGTGTTGTTGTTGATGTCGTTGTACTTCTACTGCTCCTGTTGCTGTGTTCATATTATAGCTTCAAGACAAAGATTATAAAGGTGTGAGAAACAAGTACTAAAAAAGTAAATTTTCGTGGAACGTACATTTTCGTCAGCAAGATTTCAACTAAAACAATTCCGCCTTGGGTACATATGGGCTGAGCCATAGTTAGCATGATGGTCAAAAAAAGTTGAAAAAATTATGTACTTTTGAAAAAGTTTTTTTCAATCATGTTCTTTTGAAAAGTATATTGAAAAATAATAATCCTGAAAATGCCAGCCCCCGAAATCCATCTCACATGGATCTACAGGGTCTTAAAGTTGAATTTGATAATTAAGGGTCAAAACACATGGAAATCTAGAGAAAAATATGTTTCTTGTCCCTTAGTTTGCTCTCAAAGGAAGTCTGTTAGTCTGCTAATGACCAAAATTTAGTTAAAGTTGTATTGTACTCTATCGATGAACATATTTTAATTCTGGCCTAATCAAACGAGACGAATTAGTTTATTTTATCATGTTTAAGGGGAGTCATACACCAATTCACTCCTCATTGTCATTTTTTTAATATAAACCACAGTTTAATGTCATTCTACGTTTTCATCATAAAATTGACATCTTTGAGCCCTAAAAATGTGACATATGTAAGTCCTTTGCATCTTAAATAGCTTATTTTTGCTATTTTAGCCTTTCGGCACTATGCGCAAAGTTCAGGTCAGAGTTATTTAGGTGGCCATGCCTAATAGGAATCAAAATCTTCAGAAAAGTATCCTTTATGGGCTGAGTTTTGTAGTCAGTCCATCCTTTATTGGCGTGTGGACGTTATTCCTCGGCATTGCGAATTCGATGATTTCGTTGATCTTATCACCGAGCCACGTTAGGTGTTCCGCAAGGTTCAGCTTCCTTGCAGTCCTCTCGGATTCCATCTCAGATTGGGCTTCCGACCCCGCTACTGATGGGGTTTCCGACCCCGGTACTGGCGGGGTCTCACCCCCTGGTGACTTCCATAGCGTCGTCATGCACTTTCAAGCGCTCCAACGTCAGCTCCGCCTTCGAGCTCTTATTTCGTTTTTTGTTGATAAAATTATCAACAATATATGTGTTCATCCAAGTACGAGCCCCGATCCACTGGGTCCCTCCGTCTATGGGGACAACATACTTCGGTATATCACGCCCCACTGCACTAGATCACATCTGCTCTCTCAAGCCCCCCCCCCCCCCCCCCCCCAACCAACTAAGGGTGGTCAACTCTCTGGAGAGTTTCTAGCGGGCATCATACAGTAGATCGGAGGAGCCGATTGACCGGTATTTGCTAGGTACCGGCTGCCCGTCTTGCCGACAGCGGGAGACGAAGATGGTTCAGGTCACGTCAGCACGCACCATCGGTATCGTCTTGCTTCAGGCGCCATCATGCGTCTATCAACGAGCCTTACTTCAATGCGTCCACCAACGAGGCTCACGCATCCGGTGCCATCTTGTGAGTGTTGTTCTCGCTTCTGGCTTCATCATGGTAGTGTTGTGCTCTCCGTCTATTGCCAGCCTTGTGAGTCCTCGGGCTCCTACTTGTGGTTATCCTCTTCGCTTTCGCACAGTGGTCGGGGTTTTTTACCGGCTTGATGACATAGCACAGGTCTTCTTTTTGAGTGGTACTCGCTACACTTCGGGCCCGGGCTCGATCACACTAGGCGAAAAAACGCTCACGAATACTCGCCCAGTGGGAATCCACTCGCAACGGCACATCCTTGTATCAGCAGGCAAGAACTATACCCACTGAGCAAAGGAGGGCGGTGAGTTGTGTGTGTGTGTGTTTTTTTTTTTTTTTTGTGGACGTGGGTAGAGTGAACTCTGCAGCCAGTGGCCCTTCGAAACGAGTACCCCACCGGGAACCGTCGTTAAACATTACTTCGGTGGGGACTCTATAGAGCTTCTCTGCTACATCTGTGTCTTTTCCGTACATCCCCCGTCCACCTTACGGTGATTAGGGGTTCGGGAACCAGAAGCATCGTCTTCTTCTTACAGCATCGTCCGGATCGCTTTTACGCCTCTTGTGCCTCTTGCCTCAGTCTGGAGACGACTGATTGTGCAAAAGACGTTACCGCCATCCAATTGCCTGCGGTTTCGAGCATGAGCCCGACGATGTTTTCAGGCTCGATTTTTTCTTGGAGAACTTGTTGGAGTCTCTCCCTCTCTTCGTGGAATCGCGGGCAGCGAAAGAACACATGCTCCGCGTCTTCTACTGTGATTGGGCAGGCCGGGCAGAGTGCGCTAAGGTGTTATCATAGGCGTTGGCTATGGCTTTTGAAGTAGCCATGCCCGGACAGGAGTTGCGTGAGATAGTAGTCCACTTCCCCAAAGTCCCCTTCCAACTCATTCTCTCATGTTCGGTATTAACCAGTGCGTCCATCAGCCTTTTGAGGCCCGGTCCCATCGGTCCTGCCAACTGTTCAGCGTCTCTCTTCTCTCTTCCTCCTTGACGTCCTCGGGGCGGCGCTGGTATATGCGCGCTCGCTCATCCGCTAGTAGGGCCAGCGGTGGTACGCCGGCTATCACGTACGTCGCATCGTACGAGACGTGTGGTCGCCCGCTGATCACGCGCAGGCAGGTTCGTAAATGTACAGACTCTGCCTGACAAATGTAGACCTGCGTCTCCATCACACAGCTCCAGATGGGGGGCTCCGTACAGGAGAATCGAGTCAACGACGTGGGCATAGAGCTCGCTTCAGCTACTTCTGGACCCAACGGTGTTGGGCATGATTCTTTTCGCTGACGATTCGGAGATGTTGGTCGAACCTCAGCCTAGAGTCAATGTGTAGGCCCAGGTAGCGGATGCAGCGGGACGACCTTATGCTGCAGTCGCCCACTGTGATGGTGACGGTCTCCGTTTTCTTCCTGCTAGTGATGAGTAGGGTCTCGGTCTTATGCACCTGGGCGATGGCAGAGTTCAGATCGTATTTGATCTGCCACAGATACTTGGCCACGGCCCCCACGGCAATGTCGTCCGCGAAGCCGACGATCTTCACGTTGTCTCTGAGGTTGAGGCGCAGAATGGCATCGCACATGACGTTCCACAGGATGGGCCCCAAGACAGACCCCTGCTGTGACTCTGTGGGTCTCTGGCCCGTCGTCCGTATCGCAATCAAGCAGCCTCGCTGAGAGATAGCTGTTGATTATTCTCAGCAGGTACTCAGGCGTGTGCATTCTGCGTAGCGCGGCGTGGATTTTGTTCCACCGAGCCAAGTTAAACGCGTTCACCACGGCGCAGTACTTCTTGGTGCCGCGGTTTCATCTCTCGCCCGCGATTACCTCTCGGGTGGTGGCGATGACGTTCTCGATGGCGTTGATCGTCGATCATCCCTTCCGAAAGCCGTACTGGTGATCTGAGAGGCCCCCAGGGCTCTCAGTAATGGCTTCGAGGCGGTCACAGATAATTCTTTCCAGGATCTTGTCCGCTGTGTCTAGCATACACAGCTGCCTGTACGACGATGGTTCTTCGGGGGGCTTGCGGAGGCCGGTGGTGTGTGTGTGTGTGCTCATTTATTGTTGAATGTATCAAGGATGAAGCCCGTACAATTTTTTTTTCAACATTTTTTTTTTAAATTTCAAAAAAAAATGTTTTTTGGTTAATCAAATGTACGAATGTTAATCTTATTTATAATAGTTGTCCAACATGAAGAGATGTTAATACCTATAATTTCAATCAACTTTCGACCCATATATAACTTGTATTAGCTACGCATAAAAAAATATTGAAAATTTTTTGTGGTCATTCACTGGTACGAAGCGTCGATTTCCATACGACCAGTAAGTGGCCGATTCTTTGAGAATATAATAGTATACAGGTTAAGTTTGTTATTAATCTATTTGTATTGATTTTTCAATAAAACCAATTCAATTAGTACTGATTCGACCACTACAGAACTAGTAACAATTATTTACGAATAGTATTGATTATCTAAATGAAAGGTAATGTTTAATTTTGTAAAAACGTCGTACGATAATGTATCGGTCATTTACTGGACTTCAACCAGTCATTCATTGGAGATGTTTTCTGGAAGTGGTCATTAACTGGCGTTTTCGAGATGACACGTTAAATCACAATTTTTAATAATATTCATGATGCTAAAACAATTTTTCAATATTTTTAATTGATTGAACACTTAATAAACTATGCGATGATGTATTTAGTTTTTTTTAGTCGCAATAATTAAATTTTTCCTGTTCTTCAAAACTTAAAAAACAACAACTCGGTAATTCACTGATGCAGTTGCCCTATATACAAAAAGATGCAATATTGGTAATTAATAAAACTTAGGTAAAATTTTTTTTTCTATATACAATACGTATTAGAGAAGTAGAAAGAGTAAAACTGATCGAGAGAGTAACATATAAAACTATATAATCTTAGGTATGTATTTGAACGATTATAGTCGTAAGTTCAGGGTACAGGCGAAAGAGCATAGGTGCACACTATCGTAACAGCAGTATTGCCCGCGGGTGTACTGTATGTATTAGAGTTTGGCAAACCCACAACAAAGACAAGCGAGGGGGCTCGCGAATGTATCTGTAATCGAAGATCGATACAGGATGTGCTATTACTAACTCTGACTATTAGCAAGATAAGAGCAGTTAAGTTAATGTATATAGGTGAGCAAATTCAAGTATAACCGATTCGAATGCGCATCGCACATGAAGTAAGACGTCCAATAGATATCAAAATGACTTGATAATTAATGGACTCTGACGTAGCGTAGTTACATAAATAGTTGGACGTAATTGTCAAAACATTTAATGTTAAAAAAATTAATATTTCTAAATCATCCCACAAATTCCTGTTATTAGAAAAAAAACCAAAATGATTCTTGTTATCTTTCATGTGGATGTTGTAAATTTAATTACTTCATTTAGACTGGATCACAATTTTGAAAAGTTTAATACTTATTTTTTAAAATTTGATTATGAATGATTAATGATTTATTATTAATTTAATTAAAAAACAATAATAGACACAGATTCTTGTAACTTAATGTCATAAGATGGCGTTTCGAGCTGATATTTGAAAATGGCCATATAAAGCGAAATAGTTGATATTTTTTTTCATAGTAAAATATGTTCATACATACTACACCTAATTGACCAAAAAAACTCCTACCTAAACTCCGAAATTCTTTTTATATTAATTTTTGTATAATACTAAATATTCCGATTGAATTCACTGACCACGCGATTCTGACCTGAGTTATTCATCAATATTGATCTATGGGATTTCAAAATCTTCAGAAAAGTACTCTCACCCACCTAAGTGGAGCCAAACTTGGAAAAACATTTCTCTCTTGTTTGAAGAGCTTAAATATGAAATTTAGCGTTGATAAAATGTTGATTTTCTTGAAATTGGTCATATTTTGACGTGTACATGAAGTTGTACATAACTTTTCCAAATTCTGCGATCTTTAGGTGGAAATAGGTATTTTTCTGCAGATTTTAAGACTTGATAGGTTAAAATTGACGAAGAACTGTAATGCCGGAACTGGCATTATCTGTTGGGCCGCCCTGACGAACCATCGTCGACTTGCCGAGTATATTATTAGTTATAAGAATCGTTATTAATCAATGTATTTTGAATATGATTTCATGTGAGCGCCAAGTGTGAAAGAATAGAACGTAAACACGCGTATACGTTGAGATACGAGAGCGTACATATGAACAGAGGAAGGAGTCGAAGATGTGCTTTGAGATCGAACGGAGCTCGAGCGTGTGAGTTGAGCGCGACATCCTCGGGGATGTCTACGTCGGATTGACGAGTACCGCGCGGGTAGTAAGATCCTACGTCGCCCCAGTGAAGAGTGCGAGGGCCGGTACGAGTCAACCCGAGTGCGCGAGAGAGAACCAGTGGATCCAACGGCTGAGCAGACCTCAAGGACAACCAAGGGCGGATCTGGACCAGGAGAAGATCTCGACATCGTGTGGTGAGTCGGGCGGCCCAGCCTTCGGTCGTTGTGTTTGTGAGTCGTAAGCGCCGACGCGCCCACCAGGGCTACGATCGTCGCGTCTGCCGTTGACCGGGTATGCGGGTACTCTCTGAGGCCGTGTAGGATGTTTATTGAATGAGAATAAACCTGGTAGTTGTTATTGTTAAGAGTGAGTAATTATTTGTGAATGTGTGTGAGAATATCTCCCCTTCCCGTATTGCATGCATTCCATAGGTAGACCCTGGACGTACAGGAACGGACCTGCAGCCCAAAAGGATATACGTAACCGAACGGGTACGTCAGGGTAAGGATCGAGAATATAGGTTACAGAACTCGCTTCCGAATCGTACAGCGAGTGATAAAATATTATTTATAATGCAATATATTTAGTACAGGCAAACCTCCGTATTCGTGGATTCTGTATTTGCGGTTTTTGAAGGTTAATATTTTATTGCGCGTGTAATATTATCAAAAAAATTTTTTAACAAATCTACGATCTGGTCTATTCGCAACAGCGAGAGCAGAATTCGTGAGAGCGCCAAATCTTTGGGAAACCCGTACTTAACACCGAAATTATCGGGAAAATTTTAGCAGATGCATAACGTCCGATTGAAAAATCACTAAATTAAGATCTTATTATGACTTAAAGCTTTCAGCTTTAACAAACTATCGAAAAATCATTACAGTGCTATAAGAATTTGTACAAAGATTTATGGGGCAGAGCAAATCAACAAAGTTTAAGGAGACTGTAGCGAAAATGAAAAAAACTTTAGATCGAAGTGAAATTTTAACCAATGATAGTTCATGAAATTACAAGATTTTTGGTAAAAAAAAAATTTGGGATTTCCATGCAAATTTGGGAAATAATGAAATTCAAAGTTATGGCCATTTCACATTGAATCAAATGGGAAGTGGCAGTTTTTAGTGTACTGTGAGCCCAAATCACTTTTGAAGTTAATGAAATTTATATATGTTATAGGAAATTTCATTAGCTTTCGAATGATATAATAAAAAATGTGTGTTTCCAGGCAAATAAAAAAGTTATGATTTTTCAAAAAATGTTACCGCAGCTATACCGAGTCACACGACGTAAACTGTACAGCTCTGCCTGTAAATATGAGCACAGCTGTAGCAGACGCTGCTGTCTACAGTTAACCATAAAGTTAACTTTTTCCGTACTGCATTTTTCGAGATATTTAGCCTTAAATGTTTGATGGCAATTTTCTCCGTGAAAATTGCATATTTCGGAAAATAATACCATCGGAAGCTCAGGAAATTTCTTTTTTTTTCTCCGCGTAATAAGGATTTCCGAGCTTCTGTAGGGTTTTTTTTCAACATATTTCACTATCAAGAAAAAAATTCCAACTATTTCAATTTATTCATTTAATTATTTAACCCATTAAGTGGCCTGGAGTGATAAATCGAAAGACTTTAAGATCGCAATAAAATTTTCAGAGATTGTAGTTTAAGAAAAGACAAATCCATTATTAAAAAGAAAAATCGGGGTAAACGACCAAAATCAAAAGGTATTTGGACTTGAAATTCGGCGATTTTAAAGCTATTTTTCTGTTGCTTTCTGCCCTTGTGGCGCTCTTGTTTTGAAGGTCTTGCACGCTCAATATTGCAAGTTTCCGGATGCATCACGTGTTTTGTTGCATCTTTAACCCTGCAATTAGTACATTATCATTTATTCATCGAGTTTGACTTTGAAGATTAGTTTCCAGAAACATTAAAAATCTGATGAAATCTCAAAGGCGCAGTTGCTAAATTTTCGCAAATGTCCAGTGCTGCTAAAGTGTCGTGTTTACGTTTCGGGTTGTTTCAACAAACCAAAAATTGGTTGATGAAGCGTATGGATTGATGGATTAATTAGGGCTTAAAAAAGCTATTAAGCTACCTGAAATTAATTTCGAAGCCAACAATTATTACGAAATAATGACTGGTCAACTGTCATCTGTATATCTGCACCAGTTCTTAAAAATATGAGTAATGAAGAACTTGTTATAAGTTTATCTGACGGTGAATTTTATAAAGACTGAAGCTTTTTGGATTATCCTTGTTATACTGTGGCTGTGTGAGAGAATGGTGAAATTAGTGACCGAAGCTTCGAGCAAAATAGGCGGTGAAGAAAGAAGAAACGGGTACATTTTATCAACTTTGCTATCAAGAAAAAGCTTTTCTTCTTTTGATTCTAAAAATCAATTTCCCGTAAAAAAACTATTTAAAAATATCATTAGTTTTAAACATGATGACGAACCATGCTATTTAATGTAATTTGATTCAATAAATTATAACTCGACAAATCTAGTAATTTTATATTATATAAAAAAATCAGATATTATTTGATCTACTTTTTTACTTAAATACATATATAACAAAATAAATTGAATGATTAAAAATTAATCTCGTAGTACTTCACTTCTATATATCCTAATTTATAATGCATGTTATATACTGTAAAAATATAGAAATTCATAAAAAAGCCGATTTTCTTCAACGCGCGAAATTGTTCCTGCTTTAAAAATCGCCTCACATGGAATTTTTCTTCTTAGTACTTACCTCAAAGAAAAGAAAGAGCTTAGGGGCGATGGTGTTAAATTTAAAAATCGACCTCATCATCTAGTTGAAAATCGGGCGAATTGGGCAAAAAACAGCAAAAATCACGGCTTTATATGCATTATATAGTTCCGTGTCTTTATTATAACCCATTAACGACGAAAATGCTTGATTTTTTTGTTGATTTTCGCAGCGATTTTTTTTTGTAGTTTTAGGCCTTAAAAAAATTTCGTACGGACCTATTTCGATGTAAAATTTAATGCCCTTTCAGAAACTGAACTCAAAATTTTGATTTTTTTGGGTACTAAAAAAGTTATAGCTACTTAAACAAAAAAAACGTAAAAAATTTTGCAAAAATATATTTCTCGATTTTTTTAGCCATGTTACCGCTAAGGAATCCCGATATAAACATGATCAGAGGTGATCACAACTATCAAAGTATCTCAGGGAATTTTTATGGAATTTTAAGCTCTAGTGGTAGTTCAAACATGTTTATTGCCCTATTATTTGACGAATCGCGGAATTTAGAATCGCGAAGAATCATTTTTCCACTATTGACGCGTGTTTGAGTGATAAAAAGACGAATTTAAGCGAAAACCCACAAAAAAAAATATTAACTTGCTTTGAGGAGACAAAAAAAACCATTTATACTCGCCTGCCTTGCACGAGCTTTCTTCTCATGCATAAAATACTAACAGAAAATCACTATTACAAATCGATTTTCCAAAAAGGTCTAAACAAAAAACGTAAACATGAACAAAACAAGTTAATGTGATTGACGAATTTTCGATTTATCACTTTTGTTTTCGACATGAAAACGTTCGTTTTTACAAACAATTTTTGTGGCTGATCGGAAAAAATGGTGAACTTTGTTGTCATCGCAAAAATTGATAAAAGTGCGATTTGTCCCCTTGGTGACAAATTTTCACGTTTGCAGCCAAAAAATAAATGCATTAGATGCTGGCCGATATATAAAGTAAATATTCCATTAAAAAACGAAGAATCGAGTGTCAGAATAAAAATAGAAGAAAGTAAGTTTTTCCATTTTTCCAATATTCTCCATTTTACCCAATGGAAATGACGATGCTCCCCGTGAAGTGTAACACATTTCCATTTAAATTAACATATAAAAATTATTGGAAAATCGTTTAATGTCTCACATATGGGATTGGGAACATTATGAAAAAAACTTTTTAATATATGCGTGAAAGATGAAATCAGCCAAAATTTTCAGAGTAGTAGAGTTAATAAAAAATTGTTAGATGCTTTATATCGACGTTCCTCACGAAGAGTAACACGTTTATATTAATCTAAATGGAATAAACGTTATTACAATGAAATTTCTCTTCACACAATCTTTGCGAAGTTTCCCTAAAATTTCAATGGAACAGTAGAATCCATTATGCCACTAGTATCGTAAAGTACTATTATAGCACTAAGTTCACATTTATGCCCCCTTTTCCGAGTCATGAGTCGTACTTTCTGGTAGCGCGAGGTGAGTTTAGCGCACGAGCGTAAGAGAGTGTGATGCGAACGCAGCGGTGCCAGAATGTGCGACTTATGCCACAGAAAAGCGTTCCATAAATGTGAACTTATGCCACACAGTTCTATAAACACTTTATTGAAAATAATCGTAATCGGTCTTTATTATATGGTCTTTATTTATTGAGGATGGTGAACTATACCCGATTGCGGTGCGGCGGCGAGCGGCAGGGGTCGTGCCCGCCAGATGGACCCGAAGTCAGAACTCATAAGACAGAGCCGGACGGTGAAAAACCACACTCGCAAGATGGCGATAGGCGGCGAGTACCACACTCACAAGGCGTAACCGGAAGCGAGAACGACACTCACAAGATGGCGTTAACACCTTAGCCCTCAGGACAAGATCCTGAGGTTAGCGCCAGAAGCGAGAACAACTCTCACATGATGGCAACAGAAGGAGAAATAGTCTCACACAGACTCACAAGAAGATAGTGCCGGAAGCAAATGAGTCGGGGTTCGCGCTCTCGAAAGACGGCACTGGTGGAATGAGTTTGAGTCCTTTACTCAAGAGGAGACGCCAGACCGCGAGAAGGTGGCTCACCAGGCTCACCAGAAGACTCCGATCAACGAGAGCACCGACAAGACAGCTCCTGAAAAAGCGGGTACGTCACTCGGCCCGTCTTGGTGCCGCATAGTGACCGGAAATCGCCAACAAGGAGTTACAGGTTCCTGAACCCCTAATCACTGCATATAACTGTGCAGTGGATGGGGGACGTAGGGAATGACACCATCGATATAGCAGCAATGCTGGTAAAAAGCACCCACTGAAATAATGTTTCGCGACGGATTCCGGTGGGGACAATGCCTGGAGTTCAGAGGACCACTGGTTGCAGGGTTTACCCTGCCCACGCCCTCTGATCCAAAAAAAACACACACACACACACACACAATTGAATCGAGTACGCGAGCTGCATTACCACGTGAGGGCTCGTACGGGGCACAAAGGAATAAGTAATACTACTCACGTTGTTGCCTCGAAAATAAGGCTAAGGACCACACGGGTATGACACAAGTCGCCGGGGTTTCACACTTCTGCGAGGGAGATCTCCAAGTCTGCTTGGCCGCAGCCGTAAGTAGACGACGGGCCGACGTCGGCGCTCACTCGTACAGGTGTAGTTGGGAGGACTTGCTGCTCTGCGGTTATCGCCAGCACTCACATTCGATGACCAGGGCACCAAATTCACAAATAAATGCACACACTCTACAACACATTCTCCCACAAATCCACATACTACAAGAAAAACTCTCGAAAACACACTCAAAGAAACAGAAATGTGCGGTTACAATATCGGAGCTCTTCACAGTAACAACGACAACGAACGAAAGTACTCCGGTTCTCACTCTGTCACTGCTTAACACACGAGTCATGGTCGTCTGTAGCCGGGCACGGGCCATTCGCGTAGTCACGTGGTACTGCACTCGTGAGGGGGTACGGGGGTACCGACTACAATCGTCGCGGCTCACTAACACATTCACAACAAAACTCCGAATTTCGCGCGCCCATGACGCGTCACTCACGCTGCTCGACTTTCGCCGATATAGTGCAACGTCACATCGTTTGTTAAAGTGAATGTTCCAATTCAAATGCTATTCATTGAATAATTTTTCAATAACGTTTATTCCTCTCGCAAATTTGAGTAGGTAATTCAATAGTTTATTAAGGGGCTATTCTAGTTTATCGCCCAAAAAAAGGTATTTTTCGCGAATTTTTTTCCAGCAAACTATGTCAGATATCGTTCTAAATCTTTTTGGGCTGAATAAAAGCACTATTGAAGTTCACAAAAGAAAATTTTCATTGCATTTACTGTACATACTATATGTGTGTGATGCAGCCATGTATGCAGGTATGAAAAAAAATAGGTCCGCGTTGTCCCAGTGATTCAGCAATAACAAAACATCCGAAACACAAAATAAGATATGCCTTTTATTCAGTGGATGATTGGCTACAGGTGGAACTAGGATTTTGGTATTTGGGTCAAAAATAACAAAGTGGCGGCAATTTTTTCGAATTTCCCTCTCGCAAATCCCATAGGTTAAAATTCAATGATTTTTTAAAGCTTGGCTAATTAAACAATTTTAGTGAATAGTCATTTTCTCCAGTTATTCAATGAATTCAACGGTTCGTTAATGAATTCCTGGCTTATATAACTGGCTTACTGATAAGAAGCGATGCATATTATCGTGATTATTTGTGGTCAACAATACACGACAATCAAAATTAAATGCAATACTTTACGCGAGTTTAAGCAAATAATTTATCCTACATTAGAATCGAGTAAAATTAGATTACACAACAAATGAATAATCGTATTTGATTGGTTCGTTTCGGAGATCCTCGTCACGCATATGCAAGTACACAAATACATATACCACCGAGCGCTCGCTACAACAAATATCATTAATTTTGCAGCATACGATGCATTTGCAATATTGAACTCTTGGGCAGCGGTTAAACTCGTTTATATTGAGCCAAAATAACATTGGAAAGTACATTATTCATATTTTTAGTAGCGGTTCCATGTACACACAAACAAGCGCACAAGTCCATATTCTGCAAAATTAAAATGTCCAGTCGCAGCTGCATATACATATGCATATAGATGGGATAAAAAGTTTCTGAAATGGAGAGACAGAACGAACAAAAAACTTCTAAACAATTCCGCTCGTGCTTCAATGAATGTGAAAACTTCCAAAAAAATATGTCCATAAGCTCGAACTGCGCCGAGATATATCAAACGCACGAAAGGTGCGTATATATATTTATATACGAGCTCCTGCACCCTTTTTCGCGTCATTTCAAATGAACGTCCAGCGAGCTTGAGTCGTCGTACAACCCCGGAAGCAAGACGCTTATCAACAAAAATTGCGTACCACAGAATAAAAAAGTCTCGAGAGCTGCAGCGGCAGCAAAAAAAGAAAAGCGAGACGAGATAAAGATCGCTACTGGAACTCGAATCGAGTGAGCGCACAGTTTCGAATATAGTATGCATCAACATGTATGAATTGCAGAAGCCGAATAATGCTTGAACAAACACTTCCGAAAAAAAATAATCTTGAAGATTATGTGCAGGAGGTCCAGTCTGCGTCTAGAATCGCTGCATAATATCCGTATTTATACATGACAGTATACGCGCGCGTCTATGTGAAATTGGGGGAAATACGCGTGTATGCTCTAACTGAAAATAAAAAAAGCACGACATAGCGAGACACAAACTCAGCGAAGCAGTTCAAAAAGAGGGTAGCGGCTATGGTATATGAGCGTTAATGAAGAAAAGGCTAAAGAGAAAAAGTGAGTGAGCTAGCAAGAGAGAGAGAGAGAGAGAGAGAGAGAAGAAGAAGAGAGAAAGATGAATGTGCTTAGGTGCAGTAGCGTACGTGTGCGCGCACGTCTATACGAGTTGCATACAGAGCATTTTTCGAGGACAAAAAGGGTATAGGGTGCAGGCGCGCGTGAAGCAATGAAAGATACATATATTCGTACAAGCGTGTGCGTACTGCAGAGAAGCAATATGCAGCCAAGGTCTTTTGGGAGCTTTTTCGTCTTTCATGCTGCATATTTAGAAGACGCGTCGTGGCAATGCAAAGCTGCACAATAATGATGATATACCAGGAAAAACTCATATTTGTTGATTTCTTTTTATTCCATTTTTTGCTCTTTAGTATGTGTTGTCGTAAATTTTAGTTTTAGTGAATAATATCAACATTTTTTGCAGTGCAAGCAGCACTGCGATTAAAGGACTCACATCGTACAGTTTAAGATTCCTTGTATCTATGTTTAAGAAGCTTATTGGCCATGAAAGCACTTGAATCGATATTAAGAATGATTGGAACACATTAGCAACTGACTTGGTAAATGTATACATATCATACGATTAGCGTTAGCCCATGACATATCGGTGCTTAATCTTCTCTCTAAACTTGGGCAATGATGCTCTCGTGATGGTAAAATAAAACGAGATATTGGACAATAAAGAGAGCGAAACGAACGAGATGCAGCCGAGATGCAAGAGATGAAAAGATATGAGTAAATCTCGCAAAGAGTCTTAAAATCTCTCTCAACAATTGCTATTACAAAATAATTCAATTTTAGAGCCCACTCGTGTAACTTTTTTTATGGACTTACAAGTGATTTAGAAACTTAAAAAAATTGTATCCATAAATTTCGGGTGAGAGCCTTCGAAAATTAAAAAAATTACATGATAAATCTGAAGCTGATGAACTATATTTTTAAGGCCATATGTAGTGCTAAATTTGGTTAAAATAATAATTTTTCACTATTTAAAAAAGGGCACTCAGTATTATTTTTCTCAAAATATCAAAAACTAAAATAGGCAATGTGAATTATATCAATTAAAGTCAAATTATGGATGTACCAGGTGAAATTCGGTGGACACGCCCTTGAAATCAACAATGGTCGCGAGCATATATTGCATTGTACATAACTTTTACATGTTTACATTGTATATAACTTTTTTGAAAAAGCACGCACAATAAAAATGGAAATTACATTCGATTTAGATAGTAAGATTTTATAAAAAAAATTGTTAAAATTCTTAAAATTGAGTTGAATTTTTTTTTAGAGTGTAAAAGGTTCAGATAACGACGCACGCCACTCAGTAATACTTGTTTCAAAAGTATGGTTTCCGAGAATTACCTAGTGATGATTTAGACTTGAAATTTTGATGGACATTCGGTAATCAGAATTTGAAAATTCATTGAATGAGTTGAATTTCAGAACTGGTAAAAAACAATACAAATTGCATGTTTTTCGTATGAATTCGTGTTCGTGTATAACTAGAAATTATTTTTAAGACCAGAAAAAGTTGAAAATTTAACATACACATTACCAGGAGTGGTAATTTATAAGTTTTCATACGAATATTGTGGAGTTGGCACAAATATTAAAATATAACGAGATTTACTCGTATCAATTCAAGTGATTAGCGTATAAAGAAAACAATTATGCTGCACTTCTTGGTCAAATAAATATCATTATTATTCCTATTGATCGTGAGGAATAATTTTCGTACTCTCTCACTGATCTGCCGGCACGGACCTAGTCCTTTAGTCCACACCGTATTACGCTTATGCCGGATACATTTACTTATATACATGTATAGTTTTCGATTCTATGCCATAATGCATGTGAGCGTCCGTGACAAGGGTTGCAATAGAACTATGCATTCTGCGAGCGAGAAAAGGGTCGGGTTGGCATCAACGGTGGTTGGTCTGGGTATCTGAACAATCGTTTTCATTCATTTTGCACGACAGAATCTTGACACCGCAAGTAATTTTGGTCACCTGCAACATTATTCTATATAAAATCATTCAATTCGATGTGTTTACGTAATAATAACGTATCAAAGGGCAAAAGTAAAAAAATTTAATCGAAGGTTCAATTGAATGTTGAATTATTATTATTTATTTTTTTATTATTATTATTTATTAATTATTATTATTTTTTTTTATTTTTCATACAAAACGCTAATTTTATTATAATCTTTATCAGCAGATCATTTCATCGAGCGTTTGCATAATTGCATAACATTTATTCAGCTTTTAATTGACAATCAATGTAATGCTCTATAATAAAGACGCTAAACTGAGTATTGTGTGCTTTGATTTACAGTATACGTTTAGAAAAAATGTGTCAATTACATTTTCTATGTATTTATACTTCAACGAGTTTAAATAAGTACGCATAGAACAAAAGACGAAAGATCTTCGAACAAAAAAAGAAAAAAAGACCAAATGAAAATAACTGATTATATATGAATGTACTTATATGTGTGAGTATATATATGACACATTCGAGACGTGCAGGTGCACGCATGAGAAGTATAATATCCTGAAAAATCCGCGCTACCGTCTTGAAAACTTCGAGTTATATACATTGGAGCCTTATGGTTCAAGTACATTATTACACACACACACACACACACACACGCTCCTCTTTCCTTTCTCCAGTTTTATCTTCTTTATTTTTCACCTATTCATCGCTCTATTCGCCTGTTTTTTAATATATATTATACCATAGACCCCTCTATGCTGCTTCTAATTTATTTCGTTTTTTTTCATTTTCTTGCTTATACGTTACCTTTTGCTTGCTCTCCGTTACATTGTTAATTATTATATACAATTATTCTCAAATTTTTTAACTCAAGTTTTTTTGATATTGCACTTGATATTTTCTCATAAAGCTTCACTTCCTATATTCTGGTGATTTTCTCGTTACTATTTCGTCTATCAGATCGGTTAATAATCAATTTTGAATCGTTTTTTAAAAATAAAAAACGATATTCTTATCTTACTTCAGTGAGTGTATGAGTTTTAATTTGTATCAGGCATTCATAATTTTTTTTCGAGGCTCTCCATCAACCTAATTTCAGAGTCTTCTAACTTCACTCTTTTTTTGTTTATATATTCGTCAGACGAGCTATTTCTCCATCTTTCTTTCTCTCATTCGCCCGCTGCATCTCTTTTTCGAGAGACAATGATATATAGATTCCGTTCACACTTTGACAGGCCCTCGCTCAGTTACACATATATATATTCACACACGCACAAAAGAAAGAACGAGTATATAGATATAGTTATGAACGTAAAGAGCAAGCAAAGAGCGAGCAGTAGCGCCACTCGCACCGGTTTCTATCAAGCGCACCGCATACACTTGCACACGCACACGCACATGCACACCCAAACCTAAACCCACATCCACATGCAGTAAGTACGACCCGGTCTGGAGCGGGAGGATGGTATGGCAGCCAGCAGCGTGCATGCGCAGCTTCGAGTAACAGCAGCAGAAGCCCAACTGCGCGCCAACAACCCCTACCTTTTTCAGCGCGCACACAAACATACAGCGGTGATATATACATAGAACGACGGTGGCAGCAGATTCAGCAGTAACCCCGGACTGCAAACGAGATAGAGAGTTCAGTATTCGCACAGTGCTCCCTGAGAGACGTCGCTTAAGCTCTGTCTCTCGTTTCGCGCGCGCAAAAGCTTTTATCTTAAATCTTCGGATTATCGCTTAGCCAAGAGCTCAATTGATATTACTCACGTGTATGTATACGAATACCGGTGCAAGTGATATTGGATGATATTCCGTAACCTTGGTGTCGTCCCTTAGTTGTTCGTTGACCTCGTTTCTGCCACAAAGCGAAGCCGGAGTACATGGTGTTTCGTGCAGTTTTTGCGACGATCGATGATACAAATTTTTTTCTCACCCATTTTTCCTCAGTTTGAGTGTGAGATAGTGAGAGAAAAAGAAATAAGTGCATTAACCCTTTATTTTTGAGAGTGAATAGGAGATAGTGGGAAAAGAGCTAAAGAGAGAGTGGGAGAGCTCAGGTGGCTGCAGTTAGTTTCTATCCTGGAATCGATAGCAATACACTCAACTCCACAAGGAGTACAAAGGAAAGCCGCTGCTTTTTCTTCTTTTCTTATCCTTCTCTCTCTTCTTTTTCGATTTTGTCGTCATCGTTGTTTTCATCTTTTGAATTGTTGTGACTCTGCGTCATCGTTGTGGAATTCGCATAAACTTCATTCGTTTCAGTGCATTTGTTAAGTGTATCTTGTATTTGTGATATGCACATTACGATGACTTTATAGCTGTATTGGTATTGTGTAAGTTTATCGTATTAATTGATCAAATCAATTATCAGCTCGAGTCAATCGACGGCCAAATTAGCCATCATCTTCGAGATCAAGTTACAAAAGTGTATTATTGTAGATATAAATAAACAGTCTCATTGTTAGTAAGTTATAAGTGTGTTGCCGTTAGTCACGTGAACTCTATATAGCATCCGTGACGAGCATCAACGACTCCAAAAAAAAAATTAAACGCAGACAAACGAAGAAGGGGGAAAAGGATTCATCGTAACCAAACAGGTAGGACTGGAATCCACTAATTATGTACATAAAGCGATTCACGCTCACGCCTCATATTATACTCTTGCGTCCGATCGTCTGTATGTCAGACAGTCGTCTGCCCGCGGGTGTAATATAATTAAATACACACAAGCGTGTATGTGTGCCCACAGCTTTAAAAAATATATAAGGCTATTTTCGCTGCACAACACACGCGTGCAGCTGTCGATTGAATTTATTATGCGCAGCACAGCGAGTCCGGCCTGTGCGTCATATTGGCTGATTAAAAACGGAGCAGAGAGCAAAAAGAAAAAATAAGAAAATGCAAACTGACATGATTCTCAGAATAAGCCCTCATTCGGAGAAAAATTGAGAAAATGTCGTTTATTACGCCTGCTTACATATTTAACAACTATAGAGAAGAGTCGGATTCTCGCAAACAATTCAATGCGAGACTGGGTATATTAGACAATTAAGCCCGCATACGTAGTTGAGAAAGGAATCTGCAAAGGTGTACAAAAAGCTTACGAAATTCGTGCAATATATTTCACTGTTTTTGTGATGTATAGGAGCTATTCATCGACGCGAATCGCGATGACTTATACAAACGTATTATCTTCGGAGTTCTCATTAAGTGAGTTGGAGAACTGAATAAGCGTGTACGTACACGTGTAGTACCTTTCGCGATAACGCGTATGTACTTAATTTATTCTTCACTGTCATCTTGTGTCAAAGCGACAGAAACATTTACACGACCACGTAAGGGATTAGTTTGCCATAGTTACACCTGCTTGGCAGCGAATAATTGCTTGCAAAGTAATATTATCACAATTTCTTGAGCAAAACGAAGAAGCGACGTTATCCTCGGCTTGCGTATACACTTATACAGGCAGAACTCGTAATCTACTCAATATATAAACATTAGGCAAATCTCTGCAGCTGCAGCCGCGTGTACATATACCACTTCACTAGGAAGTCGAGTCAATCTCTGCCCTCTAAGTAAAATGTTTGACTTCACAACTGTCTCGTACATACATTAAAACTTTCAATCAAGAAAGTCAATTTGTTCTCTCTCTCTCTCTCTCTCTCTCTCTCTCTTTCTCTGGTGCGTAAAGTTCGCTTAAGAACCTCTCAATGTATGCTTCATAGACTTATACACGAGTCTAGGATAATAAAAGATTTCCTTTGACCTCAACTTCGTAGATTGCGATTTCCAAGATATATAAAGTGAAACCAAACGAGTGGTTGTTGCAGATATTAGCGGTCATAATAAAATATTCCATCGTCACTTCTTTATTTGTATGTATGTATGAATACATAAGTACGAACCTTTGTCTTGCTCCCTCAGGGGGAAAATAGAGAAAATGTTTGTGTACGAGAGGAAAACGATCATCTGGGCTAAATTTTGACGAGATGACGTCGTTTTTACCTCAATGTGCGGAGGGGCTTGTGTACGTATCATCAGAGATGATTATGGGTCGATCGGAAAGTAAATATATGCGCCACTGCGGCGATGGTTGAATGTATAAATGTGTGTTCAATCAAGCTTCGAATGGAAAGTCCAATTTTTGGGTATATTTGACTCTGAAATAGTGTATTAAAATCAATTCGAATGGGCTCTGTAGTAAAGCAGTTTTGAACTCGAATGATTATGAGTGTTATTTTTGGACCCCATGGCAGGGCGCGAGTTAATGGATCTAAAGATAATCGGTGCAGTGTGACTGCTCTTAGTTTCCAATTGAGACTTTCAATAAACCTTCGCGAACATAAATGAATCTAAATGTAGCTTCAATGAAAAATCCATAAATTACAACGATTATGAAAAATTCGCCCCGATGAAAAGAAATAAAGTTCACTTAAGCTGTTGAATAAAAATAGATATTAAAGATCATTATGAATATTGATGATGAGCGCAGCTTTGTATGTTGATCTCGAAAACGTTCGAGTGCATTGCTGTTAATATAGATGTACGCGTACCTTTTTTATAACTCGCGTGCGAGTGAATGAACCGGGAACAGACGAGAGAGAAAGAGAGAAGTGTGAGGATAGGCATATTGATGTACCGATTGTTGAGTCAGGTTTTCAATGGCCGAGACTATATAGACCAAAGCTACTCTCGTAATGACTGCAATTTTCGACGACGCGTTGCTGTAACGCCAAAGTGAACGCGTGAATGAAGTGTTTATTTTCGCACTGATTGACACTGGAGATTATGAAAGCTTATTGCCATGAGCGATACGTTTTTTATTCTTTTTGTTCGTTTTGTTCATCTGTCTTAGGACTTTAATTTAAAAATAAAAAGTACACTGTTTGCAATTGATGGCTAACTTATTAGTCACTTTGCTCTTCCGCTCTCGCTTTGTGAAATGAGTTACACATTTTTTATATTTTGCAACAAAATAGAACCAGGTTAGATGCTTAATTTTACGTAAAAGTCGATGCTCGTAGAAAAAAAGGTAATTACTTTTGTATTCTCTTTATACTTACACGGAGAACACGGTCTGATGCCCAATCATGAATGTATTTACATAAACACACATGTGCTCTATGCTTACACACATGCATACTCTTGTACGCATGCGAATGATGTATATATTTTGATCGCTAGAATTTGCATGTACACTCGTACGCGTGCGCGCGTAATACCCTAACCAGGGACATTTAAATTTCTGGGCGAAAGCACCCTTATTATCGCAATTACTCTTAAGAGCTCGCTGTACTTTCTATGTTTCTCTCTTGCACTAACGGGAACTTGCGTATATAGTCTCTGTTTTATGCGAAAATTACTACCCAGAGCACGGGCTGCTTTCTTGCCAACCCTTTATATTATACATGTGTGTACGTGTACTTTCAACTTGCGAGCAGCTTCGAAGCTTGCAGTAGTTTTGCGCGAACGCGCGCCCATATACACAGAGATGAAAAAGAAATTTTAGAAACAACCCATGATATTATCTAATTTAAGCCACTAAAATGAATTTGTTGCTACGTTTAATAAGCATTGGAATGATGCTCTCGAAATTGGGAAATAAGCTTTAATAAAAAGAAGATTAGAATTTTACGAAAAACAAAGATAAAATTAACCCTAGAAGAGAAAAGTCTCTCTTTGCTTTATCGCCATTTGTATCTGGCGTCGAGCAATTACACAGCAGACTCGAAGGACAATAAAGCTCTGACGATTCAAGGAGTTAAAGCTCTATATTTTTCGTGAAAACCCGTCTAATCACAAAATACGAAAATTGATTCGACGCATAATTTAATCAAAAATATATGTATAATATGCGGTATCTTTAAGTCGAAACATCGCCATAACTCTATTTTCAAATCCACATCAATGCAAATCTAGAGTGAGCGAGGTTTGAGGCATCGCGAGAAACCGCCTGCAGAGAGGGTGGAATCGCATTTTCGCGCTCTGCGTAAATCGAGTATACCTTGGTAGAATCCCCTCATCGAATCTCGCGCGAGCGAAACGCAAAAGAGAAAAAGAGCACGAGAGAGAAAGAGAACTCAAATTTTGCGTAGATTAAATTGTGGAATTCCAGAAGACATGCAGCTACACAAAAGATCGTAGCTCGTGAAAACTTATGCAGATGTGCGCGTGTGTAAATGTGTCTGTGTACCTACATGAGCACGCGTCAATCGATTTTACATATGAGAATAAACGCGAGGGTTGAAGCACTACCGCTATTGCTGCTGCTACTGCTGAGTGTCGCTACTGTGGTTACAAAGTACTGCCTACACGAACAGCTTTCTGCGGTAAGATACTGTGAAAGGAACTGAGTCTCGAGGGAAAAATGAATAGGTGAGAGGGAGAGCAAGTAGAAAAGAGAGGAGGAGCGGGGGAGAGGGTGAATGTGAATCGCGGGAAACGACAAAATAAGAGTCATTTTTAATTACTTACCAGCAATTGTAATTACTGCTTATTTGACTACAAGGTACGAAAGAACCTCACTAGTCGATCGCATTTTTTTTGGCCTCCATACGAATTAAACTTAAGAAAAAATCTTTTTTTTTATTGTTTCGAAATTGCGGCTTACAGCAAAGACTGCACCCGATGTACTTATTTTGTTCGTTGAGACTCGCATGTTTTTTCGTGTGTCACTCACACACGCGTATACTCACTCCCGCCCAAATACACCAAAATAACTGATATAACAAGCTTAAAGAGAAACTAAGGGGCCAATTGAATATTCATAAACGCACTTCGCTCGCGAGTTCGAGACTTAATCCAACGTGTTTCTTGATAAAAAGTTCAAAAAATGCTGCTCGTACGTTGAAGCCAGAATATTTTTTTCCAAGATTCAATTTGTACAAATTAAATGTGGGAAGAAAATTTTTTTGCCAGTTATAATTTTGTTAAATATAATTAAATTTAATGCAAGCTTTTAGCTGGTTTTAATAAGACGCGTATGCTGCACAGACTTGCATCTATAGGAAAGTGTAAAAAATAAAATTTATAGGGCTTAATGAATGATTCATGCATTCACTTGTATTAGGGCAGAATGAATAATCTAGAGTAAAACAAAGGTCAAATATTCCTGCAAATGAAGCTTACGAGATCAAATTGAACGAATAAAATGAAACGTATACGTATGACTCGAGGCCCTTTGAAAAATAATTCTTGTAAACGTTTACGCTTCGTCATAAAAGTCTTTATAACAGCTTGAACAGTGCGTAAAAAATTGTGTAAATGTCGGTTATATTTTCAATATTCTTCGCTACACTTGAAATTCTGAACGAGCTTCAGCTAATTGTTTGATTGTACATATCAAAATGTTTTATCTCAAAAGGATTCGGTCAGATAGAAAATAATTCGTTATTTTATTTGTATCCAGTTTTATTGAAATGCTCATAAGCGTTCGCATGTCACGAAAACAGTTTGTGGAAAATTGGAAAATTGCCAAATTCTAAAGAATTTTTTCGAGAAGTTATCAGCGTATTTAACGGAAAATTGATTTACATTCTTTTCATAACATTACAACAGTTACAATGGCGTAGTTTTCGTGAATCGAATAATTTTTCCAAAAATTCTAAATTTCGTACTTTAGAAAAAAACACAATGACCCAATTGGAAGTGATATAGTCTCACAGAAATCGATGTTTTTTTGATTTCGTCGCCCAAAGCTTAACGATGAAATATTAGCATGAGGCTTAAGCAAATGTATCTTCAACGAGCCAGAGATAAATACTTGAATTTTTTTCGGCTTAGGAAATCTAAATCTCAGCATTTAACAAGTCGTCAAGAAGAGTCAGGATGAGTTACCGAGTATAATGTCTACAAATCTTCGACAAGTTTCTTGACATTATAGCGTCTCTGCTACCAACGCAATGAAGAGTCAACGAAGTCAAGTTAAACGACATTTATTCTACTGAAAGAACTAATTCTCTAACAATGTGCAATATATAAATGCGAGTTAGATAAAGCAAGGCGTTAGGTGACAACCCGAGAACATGAATAATATCAACATTGAAACTTGAATTTGCTTTTAGATATGAGTATGTGCTTTGGCAGACAATAAAATTTCTGAAAGTCTTTATTTCTCTCATATTCTTTGTTGAACTTAACGATTAAACTATTCAGAGAATAGAAATAAGTGGTTATTTCAATATTCATAGAAAAGTAATTAACAAAAATTTTTTAAATGTTTTTTACATTTTCATTTGCGTCGGTAAAACTGAGTAACACATATTATACTAGACTATCATTGGTGCAGCGATAAATTGTCATAATCTCATAAAATGACACAGGAACGCAGAAAATCAGACTGGAAAGAGAGTCAAGAAATTAATGGATGACCCCTGCATTTGGCCATGCTATCTATTAATTTACATATGAAGAGAAGAGAGGCCTAATATAAGCGTACAACATATCATGAATATCCTAAATGTATATCTGGCGCTAGCTCTCTACAACTGATGCTAATACAGATAGAAATTATACTATGAGTGCTTATCACTGCTCATATGAGAATGAGATTGATCGATTGGATCGTACGTGCGAGTCCGAGGGCAAATACTTCTCGTATATATATATGGCCGATTCTCTGTGAAGTCGAATGTCCAAAATAGTATATTTCTCAACGGGTGCAGCTATGGTTTTTTAGCAAAACGAGGGATTATAGCACGAGCCGAAGGCGAGTGTTACAACGAGTTTTGTTAAAAAACCATATCTGCACCAGTTGATGATGCTATTTTTTCCTACAAGAGCCTAAAATTAGCGGCAAAATTGCGTATTTTAGGTTAGAGTGGGAAAAACATTTTTTTTTCTGCAAATATGAAAAACTTGTTGTTTCCGAAGTCAGCTGATAGCTCTAGATTTGTCCCAAAAAAATTTTAGAAAAATTGGAGTTTTTTAGTTGGAAATTGTCCAAATTTTCAGAAAAAATTTATTCCAAAGTGATTGGAGCAACCTGTGAGGTTATAAAACGGACAAAACTTGAAAAAAACAAGAAATCGAATCGAGTTCGAACCAGTCTTTTTTTCCAAAACTATGTAAAAAGCTTCATAAAGATGTCAACTACTGCCTGATAAAGTTTCGTAATGGGTCTTAAAGTGTAACGCAATGTAGACAACAATATGTGTCGAAAAATGTGCAAAAAAGGTCAAAAATCCCTTACATCACCAAAAACAGCCATAAATCGAAAATAGACGTTTATAGCTAAAACTAATAGCGTTTATAGCTAAAACTAATAAGCTAATAGGGTGGAGGGTAGGAGGAGGGAGGGGGTCTAAAATGTGGGTTTTGAGACCGTTTTACCATGTACTATAACATACCAAAAGCGCGTCAAGATTGGTGACATACGTGGGGACGAACATTTAAAAAAGTATTATTTTGACCCATATATATTGGCCGAATGCAACTAATGATACCTTTAGGTAGGCGTGAGTGTGTATGTACGAGCGGGATTATAATGTAAACGTGAACAAGTGAAAGACACGTGTTTCCGCCTTTGCTAAAACTAGGTATTATTTTTCGTACAGTGGTTACGTGATTTGATAATTTATAAACTATTCATATGACATTAAATTTGGATACAGTATGTTCTTATGTTCATGGTAAAATTATTGATCAGATGTATATGGAAAAAATTGACGCAGTATAGAAGTTGTGGTCAAGTTTTTTCCAATTTATCTCTGTTCGTATAATTTTAGAATATGATAAAAAAACCCTAACAGAAATTTGAATGTTTTCATTCAATTTTCAAGTATCGTGTAATTTTGATACAAGTTTCTCGACGAATTTTTGGTAAGGAGGGAAAAAAGGAGAGTGCAGTGCACAGTTTGATGAAAATCTCATTTAGCACGTGCGTAAATAACACAACATACACAAAAAAAGCGAATAAGAGAAAAAGAGAGACAAGGAGAAGGGGGAGGGGGAGCAGCTACCTTCCAGACATTCTTGGCGAGTGCAAGAAAGTCATTACACCGGGCGAAGTGGCTGACACCATCACGCGAACATTATTTTGTACATTTGCACGAAGTGATAGTCAGAGCCTCCTCTTTTCTACTCTTAATGCGCAGACATATGAGTATACAATACGTATATGCAGCAATGAGGACGTCCTGTTTTGCGCGACGTGTTGGAATCTCTAACGGGTCATTGTATCTGCAGCATGCACATATATACATACACAAATATAGAGATATAATATTAAACGGATCACGAGTGCACTTTGTTCATTACGCACTACATTTTTATTTTTTCGTCCATAATATAATCTACGTCTCCGCTTCAAGACGAATGAGTTGGTTTAAAATAAAATGTGCATGCGTGGAAAATGTTCTTTAAGCCCTCCGATGAATGATACCCGATATTGTTTTGTTCAACTACCTTATTCATCTTTGACAATTTAATAATAGTTTCCATCAAAAAACACAAATATGGGCCTTCGATCTTCGGTTAGATAATTAATGATTTTACCCTTTTTTGTGTACTTAATTTTTAGAAAGCCCAAAGTAACTTTTGTATTATTCGGTAGATTTTAAAAAGTACAACTTCTCAAAGTAAATATCAATGAAGCATTGACTTCGTTATCTACTAGCACTGTTCTCGCTCACTAACACTCACTTGGGTGAATGGAGGAGTTTTTAATAGAACTTTCGGGAAAGCAAGAATTTATGATGTTTTATTGCTTGCACTAATCAAATTATTGGATTGAGAAATATGCAATTAAAATTTTTGCAAGAATTGGTACAAAATTTATATTTAAAACAAATTTGTAGTCGCTGCACAGTATATAACAATTGCATTTATTGACAATTGAAAAGAATTTCTATTACGGTGTCTCTTTTTAAAATTTTCAAAATATAATGAATTCTATATGAAATATTCTTTTATTATATTAAAACCAGTTTATGTATTTAGACCTAGCTTAATCAATTCATTTTATTTATATTTAAATATTTTTTGAATGTACAATTATAATAGAAATGAGCCCATAAAAGTTATTTTGATAAGAGCATTTTTTTAAATATTGACGCATATATTTACGGATTGAGTATGAATCTCTCCGTTCGTATATGTGAGCTCCGGGTGTGAAAAGACTAGAGGCGGCCATATAAACTTAAACTCTTTATTGAACAAATACTTATACTAATTAACAACGGTTGAAAAGCAAAAATATACGTAGACTTCTTCGGGCGCTGAAGTCGCCGCAGTGTGGTGTAGTCTAGGCCAGACGAGAGAGTGTCAGGTTGAGTGTTCGGCGACGTGAGACAAACTCAATCAACTTCTCTCACTCTCGGCCGATCGCCGCACGCAGTTCGCGCCGCTACCGATCGTTGTCGCTTGGAGGAAGGTCCAAGTAGCGTCGAGAGCGACGTGTCTGGTTTTGCGAGGTTGAAGGTGCCACATATACATTAGACCAGGACGTTTTTGCAAAAATTTTTTGTATCGCCTGGGCTCATGGCTGAGCTGAAAATTCAAGATTTCAGATGAAAAAAGGCAGGCTCCAGAAGTCAAAAAAGTGACGGGAACCGGTGTCGATAGGCTGTTGAAGTTTAAAAACGTGCTTCGGAAATTTAGCAAAATCGCTCTGAAAATGGCAATCATATAATAGATTGCTAACATTGCTCTGAGGGTAAAATTTATATTGACAAGGCGTTTTCTTATGTAATTTTGTGTGTAGAATCGAATCCCGTAGTCAGTTTTGACCTAGGAGGACGATTTCATTGAAAAAAGGCACTTATTCGATATCTTTATTTTGCGTAAAAAACAAAAAATCGTCTTGTAAGCGTTTAAAAATTAACAGAAAAAATCTATAAAATTTGTTGACACTGCTAAAATTTAGGATTTTTTGTCAAAAATCCAACGTTATAATATTATTAAGTGCTTTAAGATTATTTTCATATAAAAATAAACGATTTTATCCCGAGAAACGACATTATAAAAAATAGCAAAATCGAAATTGAACAATTGATTTTTGGGTTATTTTTAATGGGTAATTTTTTGGGTAATTTTTGGGTAAGCAAGAATTTAAGACATTTTCGTCCTTCGTTGTTTAATCTAACGTTAGATGTCTTTGAGTCGAGTTTTTCGTTCATCAATCTGCCCAAACTTGGAAAGAAACAAGTTAAAATGAATATCAGTATCATGCGACGATTTAAAATGACACAATACCAAAAATTCTCTTTTCCTTGAACAAAATATGTCATTGAGAAAGGAAGAGAAAGGAGAAAAAAGGAGAAAAAATATATCTCAAAAGGGAATTTGGCCGCAGGCACTCAATAGGTATATGCAAGTACCCCGTCGCCATAGCCTACAGTAGATCGTGAAACTTTTTTAGGCCCTATTTTCTATTCATAAAGCCATAATGAGCTTCCCTAGACATGCAACCCCCTTCGTTTCTCTTCAATTTGACAAAAGCGCGATTTTATCGGTAGAACAGCTATATATATGTAAGTCATGACAGGCACACTCAACCATTGGCAGGCAGAGTGATTACATACTTTCATCTCTCGGTGCACAAAAAATCCATCCGAATCTTTTTCGACTTTGCAAACTGCGAGTTTTTCACGTGTATCGAAAGATCAATACTTTGGAAAACCGACAGTTATATTCGGTTGAAGTTTTAACGTACATACACACACGCGCTCGCGAGACGCGATAAATTTTCCCTCCAGGTTCTCACTGGTACACGTTGACTGCGATTTCGTTGCTGGATTGATTGAGTGAAAATCAATTATATTCGGCTTGTGAAAAACGAGTGACATTTTTATTTATTTGTTATAACATTGACTTCTATGTACTGTTTTATTCAGCCCATTAAAAGGGTCGATTTTTTCAGAACTTTCACGGGATTTTTCTCGTGTTAGCAGCCTCAGAAAAATTTAGTAAACAAAGATTTTGACAAAAAATTTAATGCCTGTGTAAAAGTAGCGATGATCATGACAGTAAAAGTATCTCTGGAAATTTTTATGGAATTTGAAAATCACTTCTCTCAACAAAATGTCGGCAAAAAAATTAACGTTATGATTACATTTCACATTTGTTAATTTTTGCCAATAAAATATTTTTTATTAAAAACGATTGCAGGTGGTTATTTTTTTAAAGCTGTTTACTTCTACTTATAGATTAGAGAAAGTAAATACTATCTAATCGGCAAGCTTTCACGGAAAATCACTAAGCGCTTACAACGTAGTACTCGCGTTGAGTATATGCTTCTAATTCAATTGTCTCTATGTGCAGTACACAGACTAATCCCTTGAACCTGCTATACATACGCGTGTTATACTTGAAAAAAAACTGCCAAAATCATATACAAAGAGGATTCGCCAAGGGGGGCGGATGGGTTGGCGCGCGCCGGACAGCATCTGGCGTGTTCTCGTACGGTCCACTAGTTATTCGTCTCTGTTTATACATTCGCATGCACACTCGCATACATGCACGTTGATATAAAAAGAGAAGGGAAAAAAGAGAGCTGGAGATGGAGAGACGTGTAAACATGGCGGATAAACTACACTACAGTCGAGCGGATGATTAACGTACTTCGACACTGCGTGCGTGTTTCATTCTGTATGCATACGTGCTATGTATCTATATATCTGTATATATATTATGATTTGCCGTTTATTAATTTCGCACGCGTAGAGTATAGGAGAGCAGGTGGGACGAGAAATGTTATTTCTGAAGCCCGAAGGGTGACATCAAGATTTGTATCAAAGTTGTTCAGTCAGGGGGTAGATTCTCGCTCGCTCTCGCGCGCAGCTTCTATTTATACGTGGAAGCCAAAAGTATTGTCATAAAGGAATTTCGCCGTAGCTATAGATGTACAGACGATGACTTTTCGGAGAAATTTCAGATGCCTCTTTGGTAATTCTATGGGGCGCTAATGATGCACGATTAGATGTTTTATTTATAAACTCTGTGGTTATAAGTGAGCATTAATCATTTGGTGACTGTTTGCTACAAATCCAAAGTGATTCTTATATAAGTGTAAGATCACTCGAGTGATTTATTGGAATTGCGTTAGGCGTGCAGTATGTAGTTTTCAGCCTCTATATTTTCTAATTGTAGAAAAAGTTATAACATCATAGCTTGTGTCATGATATGAAATGAAAAAAAATTCATCCTGTAAATTGTAAAAATTAATATTTGTTTTACAGAAAAAATGCGTTACGGATTAATTGATGCTTAGAGCAGAGAAAATATATCGTTGCATTCGCACAAAATTACACGTACACATGCAAGCACACACACACACACACACACTTGAATGCGCGCGCACATACATACACATATAAAAAAGTTTTAGAGAAAGAGAGAGAAAGAGAGAGAGAGAGCGAGAACCAGGATGCTTGCCTCGTGTAAAATTTAGAGGCAACAATATGAACAAAAACTAGGTCATTTTTTTATTTCATTTTTTTTTAACTATGGCTTTTTTATTACACAAAGAGGAGGATTTGGAAAATGATTAAAACGATTTAACGTGCGGTGTCAAGGGTCTGCACGTACTCAGAGACGCTGATTCCACGACCAAAAGAGAGCAATGCTCGGGTGAATAAAACGCACTGCACAGATACATGAACGCGTATGCGAAGGCAGCGAATCTCGTAAAACAGCCCCCATTGTTATATGTACATTGCCGTTTCCTCTTCTTTTTCTTTCCGCTCCTAGCATACGCAGTGTATATATAGCGAGTGCGTCGCGGCGACAGAGCGACTCGTTTCGCAATGGGCGGTATTCGCGCGTGTATACGTATACAAGGTACATTATATACGGGTCTCGTGCGCAGACACTTTTTCGTAGACTGTGATTTCGATCATTCCACAGCCGGCATCTGGTAAAGTTTCAATTTGTTTTGCCCTTTTCTCACTCCTGCTCCGTCACTTTTTTTATACTCTAGAGTCATATACTCGCTTGTGTATGAGCAAATTATAACGAGATTCTCGCTGCTTTGCAATCTTGCACTAGGAATTCAATTTAAAGCAAACAAAATGCTTATATGATCATAATGTTGGTACGAATGTGAGTATGTGTGTTATCTTCTCGAGCTTAAATATCCAAAGCGTTAACAATCCAAAGGTTTAACTATCAAAGAAAGAAAATATACCCAGCAACTCCGCGCTCTGTACACATGCTTTTACGCAACTTGCTTTTTGTGTATGAAAACTTTTGCCTGTCCATTAGTGCATGCTGCGAAAGAGCAGTGAAAAATGAAAAAAGCTTTATCTTTGTGTAAAGTAGACGTTCTAGATGTATTGTTGGAAAAATTATGCTTATTATGTAGAAACAAATATTAAACGGGGTCGAGGCCTGTAAAGGCATTTATTATTTCTTGAAAAATAGATATGTCAACGACAAATGTTAAAAAATCATTCAATTAATTAACAATTAATCAAGTAAGAGCTAGAAAAAAAAGATTACGAGCAGAAGAAGAAAAATAATAGAGGTTGGCACGAGGCGAACGCAAGATAGCCACACGAACACATACTCGCAACCTCCCCTGTGGCCTGTCATTTCGGTACGTATCGTGGAGCTCTGTTGTGTGTAGAAGGGCTGAAAGAAACTCTATGGGAGTATGCACGCGAACGACACCGGATACAAGCGAAACTTGCGCAAGACTCACGCTCGAGCTTGGATAAGGAATGGAAGCCCAAACCAGGCAGCGCAGCGTATGTTGCTACTAGCCTGTAAACAGCGATGAAAAATGTAGAACGCCCAGTTATCGCTGGCTTGAATTTTTCATTGGTACTAGCACAATATGTCTATACTTTATATAGATGTAACAAACTCTACTTACTCGACACCGCTATCTGCATCCTTGTAACTCGAATTAATATAAAATTTACTTTATTCAATTTATCTTGAGCCCTACGCCGACCACCGCCTAAACTGACTCAACTTTTTTCCCTCTAAGCTCACCTCTACATTTTCCTCCCTTTGTGGATTGATAAACATGTATTATGCATTATTCTATAATAGTACTTTATGCAGCGGGTAGGAATAAGCTTTTTTCAAGGCGAGGAGTTTCCGCATGAATAAACATATTTATTGTATGTACAATTCGTACGTAGATTACTTCTACTATAATACATCTGATCCAAAACGTGACGCTCCAACACACAATGGTTTTCTAATTGCCTTATTATTTTTTTTTTCCAGTATTGACGTTCACGATCTTTTTGTGGGCAACGTGTTCATTATTAAATGTACTATAAATACATATGGGTCAAAATATCCTTTTTTACACCGTGCGCACGTATGTCACCGATTTTGACGCGCTTTTGATATGTTATAGTACATGGAAAAATCTAGCATGACAAAGAGTAAAGCAAAATTGTGAAGACATTTCTGAAGACAGTAAGGAATGATAAAACTATTTTGATTCTCTAGATGGAGCTAGAAGGCTTCAATCGAAAACTTCAAACGGTCACAGTTTTATTAAAATTTAAAAAGGAATTAAAAAAAAATATTTTCAAATTTTTTTTACCGGAACCATCGGGTTCTAGAAACCTTTTTTGTTAAAAATAGCATTTTTCGGCTTTAGAAGTTATCGCCTTCAATTAAAAAATCTGAAAAAATTTGAGGTTATGCATTTTAATTTAAAAAACCAGAAAATAGTTTTTCCAGATTTTTCGAGGTTCCGTATCATCCTAAAAACTTATTATTTTCGTCAAAAAAAAGCGGGTTTTGGCTTCAAAAGGTGTGTCAGGTAATCTGAAAAAACCTGAAAAAAATTGATTATGTTTTTAATGCGATAAAAAAACTGAAAAATTTCCGAGTTTATATCAGCTCATTCGCCGTATCTCGATTTCGGAATTTTGATGATTTTATCTGAAATCCTCAAGCACTAAAAAAATCTCAAAAAATTCAAGGTTATTTGGATTGTTGAAAAGTATTTTTATGAATTTTTCCAGATTTTTTAATTATTTCAGGGCTTTAGAATAAATATAAATAGAAAATAGACGTTTATACCGGAAGTGGGGTGTGGGAGGGGGGAGGGGGTCTAAAATTTTGGTTTTGGCACTTTTTTTCCATGTACTATAACATATCAAAAGCGCGTCAAAATCGGTGACGTACGTGCGCACGGTTTTGTAAAAAAGTATTATTTTGACCCATATATATTAGTCTTATTTTATATTTTTCACCACGTTGTAATATCAAAAATCTTAGTTTTCATTGTGAACAAACTTTACTCGGTTTTGTTAACCGAACGTTGAGCCTAGTATTTAAAAGCATAGAGACAATTTTGAATGTACGATGTTCTACAGCAAAAAACCCTTCAAGTAGCGGCAAACTTAAGATTTTTAGCTTAGAGTGCAATAAAATATAAAATTAAATTCACATCATTGGACTCACGTTAAAATAAAAAAGAAGCGTTGGAGCGCAAAGCGTGTTGGAGGGGAGGACGGATATGAATTAAAAAGTATTAAATCTATGATGAGCATACCTGATAGAATTTTGTATTTGGGCTTTAAATTTGCCTAGCATTTGTAAAATTTAAGAAACTGGAAAAAAAACAATAAATCTAGTATATTGTAGCCAGAAAACCCCCATACAAAGTTATGTCGTTGAAAACAAATTTTTTAAAATACAAAAAAAAGTTGTTACTCATGCGTCTAAATAGCAGAAAAATTACACAACGTACAGTTGTATGAAGATAGAAAAAAAATTGTAATATAACGCCGTTTTTCAACCTTCCTATGACTTATATATGTTCGCTTCTAAGGCACCTAACGGGCTGAAATGTTATAGAGAACCTTCTGTTAATATGTTATAGTAATGTTCCATTGCTATTCGAAGACCATCGGTGACAAAAGTGTTTTTTCGTTTTCCTCTAATATACATGGGTCAAAATAATACTTTTTTAAATTTTCGTCCGTATGTATGACACCGTCCTTGACGCGCCCCCTCCTTCCCTATAAACGTCCATTTTCTACCTATATTTTTTCTGAAACCCTGAAGCCATTAAAAAATCTGAAAAAATTCATGAAGGTACTATTCAACAATCCAAACAACCTTGAATTTTTTCAGATTTTTTTAATACTTCAGGCCTTCAGAAAAAATTATAAAAAATTACAAAAGTCTAGATACGGCGATAGGATGCAATAACCTTTTCGAAAATGTTTTCAAATTTTTTCAAAAAAGTGAACGCACCTTTTGAAGCCGAAAACCCCTTTCTTGACGAAAATAATTTTTTTAGGACGATACGGAGCCTCGAAAAATCTGGAAAAAATTTTTTTCTTGTTTTTTCATCAAAATACATAACCTCAAATTTTTTCAGAGTTTTTAATTGAAGACAATAGCCAAAAAATGCTATTTTTAACAAAAAGGGTTCCTAGAACCCGATGGTTCCAGTAAAAAAATTTGAAAATATTTTTTTTTAATTTCTTGTCAAATTTTAATAAATTTTGACCGTTTCAAGTTTTCGATTGCAGCCTTCTAGTTCAATCTAGAGCATCAAAATAGTTTTATCATTCCTTAATGTCTTCAGAAACGTCTTCAGAATTTTGCATTAATCTTTGTGATCGCCGTATCTGGACTTTTGAAATTTTTAATAATTTTTTCTGAAGGCCTGTAGCACTCAAAAAATCTGAAAAAATTCAAGGTTGTTTGTATTGTTGAACAGTACCTTCATGAATTTTTTCAGATTTTTTAATGGCTTCAGGGCTTCAGAAAAAATATAGATAGAAAATGGACGTTTATAGGGTAGGAGAGGGGATGGGGTCCAAAATTTTGGTTTTGGTACTTTTTTATCATGTACATACTAAAAGCGCGTCAAGATCGGTGACATACGTGTGGAGGAAAATTTTAAAAAGTATTATTTTGACCCACATATAAACTGCACATAATTTGTCTAAAACTGTAAGCAAGTTTAAAACTTACATACGTAGCTACCTATTGGTTATACAGGGCGTTTCGTTTACATCTAAGGGCTTATCGCTGCTCTCCTTTACCTTTATCTATTCTTTTTGGCTTTAGGTATTCGCTGAATTAATTGTTTGCTGGCAGCTGAGATAGTTTCGGTTTTTTTATTTTTCTATTCTACTCTGTTACAAGCAACAAGCAACTTTTCATGCTGCTGAATAATAAAGTTAACATTGCATGCACTGTGGTGAATAATAATTTTATGAAAAAACCCAAGGTGCAGTTATTACAAACCTCGAGCGTAGAACAGTTGCTACATCTGGTTGTGTTCAGATATTGCAGTTTTCAATTTCAACACGTAAATACCATACTTATATAGCACCGTATTTCAACGTAATCACCCGTTGTAAAACAAGCCAGAGAAAATGGATCGCAAGCAGATTATGATATTACTAGTTTGTATGGCGGAGCAATGATAAACATTTTACAATGAAGTTAATTAAAGAGCTCGTTACATCGCTCATTATTTTTGCGTATGCATAAGCGTATCCAAGCAATTATCATGGAGCGCAGGCGTACAAATTTCAGGTGCACGTATATTTACTGCGTGAAAAAGCTCAGAGGCATAAGCGCACGGGTGAATGTGTGCGTGTACGAAGTGGTATTCGACGCTGCTTCGGTAGAGCTTTCGCTTCCAAAAATGAAAAATGTTTGTGAAAAAATATAATAATGAAAAATTTTTTTTTAAAGAAAAGCAATATTCAAAAGAGCGGCAGAACGTGAGCGAATAAATCTCGAATGTAGAAATCTAAAAGCAGTTATGAATCCATAAAACACCCGGGTGTATCCGGAGCTAAATAAATTGAAATTTGCCAGTGCGTAGAACTTGCAGTACTCAAAAAATACGTCAGCCGTGCGTCACCGGGGTCTATTTTGCTATTGCATGCGATGATAAACGTATCGCTATGCGTGATGTATGCAAAAATAACAATAAATGCTCAACTTTTATTTAGTTCAGATATGCTGGAATGGACTAATTGTACTTTTTCTTCGAGTAATTTTTAAAATAATGTTTTCCCGGCTATTCAAGCTTTGTGTAAAGAAACATTTGTACAAATTTCTTTTCAATAATTTATCGTAACGCGTTGATTTCCTTTCTCGGTCATCACTACTCTTTTTTTAATCGATTATTATCGTTGCTTATAATAGAAACTATACTGCTAACTCATTAAACCAAAAATATTTTTGAATTGAAGCCACGTATAATTTAATAGTCATAAACTAAAAGTTTAATATCAAGTGCACTTTGACAAGTCCCAGGGCAAGTTTTTCAGTTACAATCGTTTCTCGGGCAATAATTCGGTTAACGACAGATTACTATATTATTAAAACAGCCAGGCAAAATAAATTATGAATAATGCTAAAATTACCCAGTCCGCTAAAGTTAGACGTGAATATATCCTCAGCTAAAGCTCAAAGTTCTAACTCGAAAATCGCAGCTCTGCTGTCACCTTTGCCTCCGTGCGAGAGATATCGATCGATATGCAGCGCTCACCGATGCGCTTAGCCATCAATCAAGTTTAATCAAGTGTCACAAGTCTCTCGCGGATCGGGCACGACCACCGTTGCGCAACGTCAACTCGTATATCTATCGCGCGGGACCTATAACGTATGTAGCTACCTCTAATTTTTGCGCCTTATTATGGATTCATACATCCAGACAGATGTCAATGGGCACGACACGTACGTGCGTGCCCGATTTCGATCATTTCCATTGTTCATTATTCAGCTACGAGAAAGAATGATGCTCGTTTCGGCAGACAAATTGAATTAAAAAAAAAGTGTACGTCATTTCAAGCCTGAAGCATATAATTATCGGGGAAAAAATTACTCACATCGACAGAAATGGAGAGTAGGATGAGAATCGGAGCTTAAAACACGAGTTGCGCAGCGTATGCAAGAGCGAGCTCGAGATACAAAAGAAATGCGTACGCACGTATCACTGCAACGAAGATCGTCATCAGTCTTTTTCAGTATGCAGCAGCTATCCTCGTCAGTGTCATCGCGTCGTCGTCGACGACACAGTCATCGCGCGCCCATATGTAAGCTCGTGCGTGCAAGCGTCGTCGCACCTACTCACGATGTACACCCTCAGCTATATTCGCGAGCTGTTGCTCATCCCCTCTTTTGCGTTTCATTAGCGAGGTCTATCTCTCTATCTCGCTCAGCTCACAGAGCCGTTTTTCCGCAGTATCATCAACAATGTGGAGTCGGGCTCGCTTGTGTGCGGCTGAATGTATGTACGGGTACACATCTAGTAGCTTCTTCACATCATAATATCTGCGTGCACGTGGGTTACGCTCAGTCAGCTAAATCTTGTTGACGTTAATTTCACCGGATATGGCGAACAATGACTATGTCTTCCTTTCCCCTTTGCATTCTATGTGTGTATGTGTTTGTATGATCGCGCACCTATACGCTTCTATATGTACATCTTGCTAGTATAGAGAGAGAAAAAAAGTACGACCTACTACTACTGCTACCGCCACCACCACTTTCTATCTACAGTCTTCGTCCCGCGGCTATTGTTTCTCTCTGCTCTCTACGTGTGTATATAAAAGTGCGAGCGGGGGTGTGCGCGGGGACGACCCTATAGCAGAATAAGCTCATCCTTATTGCTTTGCTCTTTTTTTTCCTCTGTATTGCTTACGATATTTTTCTCTCGCTTTCTCCTGCTCTTCTGCTTCAAAAACCTTCTCTATCTCTCACTTCTTTATGGCTTTTTCGCATCGCGAACGTGTGCGCGGCTGCATGAAACTTTTGTATTTTACGATTTCCTCGTTCATCGCTTTTTTTTATTTCTTTCTGTCTGCACACCCCTTCGCGCACCCCTGCAGCTCTATCTCTCTTTTTTACGTTTGTCTCTGTGTGTACGTTAGCTCTTCGCTTGTTGATGTTTACTTCATTGGCTTATTGTTGTATAAATATTAGTACATAAAACGCACAGTGGTTTCCCTCTATAAAATCGGTTTAGCTCTTCTCGTTCAGAATCGAGGAGACGTTCAATTTGAAATCTCAGATTATATGTCACGACATTCATGTATATATGTGACCTGTCAAATGACTCGAAAAAACATTCGCATACAAAATTAGTCATTTATTTATTTTTTGCAATTAATTTTTGAATTAAAAATGAGTAATAATTCTTTTATTCTTCATTGGGAAATGAACTCTTGATCCGAATGTTGAATTAATGTAAAATCACTAGTTCACTATAATGTACGCATTTACCCAAAAGTATATTTATATATTTGAAGGAAGTTAAAAGGCCATTTAGAGATCGTGCTCATATACGCATCGCAACATAATTGGCCAACGGTTCATTTGGCAACTAGCAGCCTGTGATCTGGATGCGACGAAGAATAATGAATGACCATATTACTAGCTGCATAGATAATCCCTTGCGAGCCAGTAAAATATCGGTTCAGATGCTTTTGCCAAAACATCGTTCACTTGTTGTAGTTTAGTGCGATGATCTTGCGGTCGTCTGAAACCCAAGCGATGATCATTAATGATGTTACAATTTCTGCGCAGGAGCTTAGTTGATAATTCCACCGACAACAAATAAAAAATAAGAAAATGAATATTTACACATTGAATCGCTTCATTAAAACTCGGATATACGCAAATATAACCTAAACTCGAAATTTACGACGAAATTTACAGTTTTGGTCTTTCAAAATGTTTATGGTAACAAAATAAGCAAAAATATTAGCTTCAAAATCTTTTAATTTTTAAATAGATTTAGAATAAATATTGTTGAGATAAATTTCATATACATATGTACATGTACTGATAGTGACACCTGTATAGACAGGTGTGCGGCGAGTGCTCCGATTGAGCGAGTGTCAGTTGCTTGTGTATCACGCTAGAGAGCTGATCATAATAAACTCCTTTTTCGTCTACGTAACTTATTTCAGTTTACTTCCATACCTCTGTTTTTCTATATATTCGTACAAATATTTTGAATAAATTCTTGCAGACATGGATAATATTTTGAAAGAGCTGAAAATAAATGAAAATCTAAAGAGAAAAGATGCAAAAATAGTGCTTTACGATACTAGTGGCATAAGTAACACTTTTTGGCACGGCGTAGTTTAGGGCCCAAGCGAGGGCCCTAATAGCTTGGCCGAAAAGTGTCCCCATGGCACGAGTATCGTACAACATTTTATAGCACTGTGCTAAGTTCACATTTATGCCCCCTTTTCCGAGCCATGAGTCGCGCTTTCTGGTAGTGCGAAGTGAGGTTAGCGCACGAGCGTATGTGAGTGTGATGCGAACGCAGTGGTGCCAGAATGTGCGACTTATGCCACAAAGTGCTATAAATTATAATAGATAATAGAATATTTATAGATTCATAGCTTTCATAGTTGTGTGCTTTTACACAAACAAAGTTAAATTCTATTTGACGCTTTCGACAGTTATCATACTCCGTGACAATAGTTTTTGAATGATTTAAAAAAATAAAGGTTTCAAATCTGAAAGCAATGAAAGCAACTTAATATGCATTTAAACCAAGTGAGTAATGGGAGAAGAAGAATTTCAAAGGTATTTAAAAGAAGGGAGGCTTAAAGCAAAAGACGTCTGTATATAGTTGTGCTCGGCAAGAAGATCACAGCCCCGGTGGCAGAGCTTGCGCTGCAAGTTGTACTCGTACTACGTGGATTTCGGTCACATTATATTCGTGTTCACATCGTTTGCAGGCTTAACCGTTTTTGCAGTGGCAGCCAGCATTTTTTTACATGTAAAGAGTCGCTCTCTCTCTCTCTCTCTCTCTCTCGTTTTCTTCACCTTCGCCTTTTTTTCATTCATCTTAGTCGAGCTACCATAAGTATATATGTTTACGCGACAGAATTTGAATTTGGCTGTTTCCATCAAGCTTAAAAGAAAATCGTAAATTTTATTTCCCGTATTTCCGATTTTATTCCTAATTAATCGTTGGAATTTCCGCATTTCTTTTAGCGGCAAAAGAGCTAGAAGAGAAGGGAGAGGAGAGAAACAGCGATCTTATCCGCTTTTTATTACGAAATTTATCTACAGCAATAGGTGGGAAAAAGAAGAGCTTTGAAGTTTTTAATGTACTTTAGGTATTCAGCTCCAGCGGCAGAAAGATGGAGAGAGAGAGAGAGAGAGAGAGAGAGAGAGAAGAGAGAGAGAGAGAGGAAAAGGTTTTACGTGAAATACTACGTACATGTCATTCGCTTAAACATTTCACGAATGCAAAGCTCCGAGTAGCAAATGCATTTTAAAATAAGTTTATAATACGAATTTACGAATGTACATGGAGTTCTAAAGCTGCGCCGAGAATATTTTATATTCCCTCTTCTCTGACACACAACTAGTCTCACACACGTAGACACGCATTCGCAACGGTGGCAGTGCTCATGCAGTAGTGAGGTGCGCATACGGCCAACTTCATATTTTAACATTTTAATAAAAAAATTGTGTGTATATATATACTTTTAGACTTTGAAGCTTACATGATGGCACTGTGCTGCCTTAATGCTTCAAATAAAGCAATCGTTGCCGGACATACTACCGTGAGTTGGTCTCGAATGTTTAGGGATCAAAAACGTACATTGAAAATTCTATATATACCAACTAGGATAATATAATGTCTATAATAAAGCTAATCACGTACTCGCTGCAAATTGAATTGGAACCGCGTATAAATTATTCCGCACTCGTGCGATCTTGTCATGAAGCCTCGGTGCATAAAAATAATCAATCAAGAAGTCGCGAGACGAGCTCCGCTACTAGTGCTGCTACTGCTGCTGCACAAGCCGTCGAAAATTCGAGTTTTAAAGCGGATTACTACCAAGGCGCGAGACGTATCTTTGCCAGCTTGGAGATCCTCGCATTCGTTCTGTAATGCAGAGTCGAGAGGCAACAGCAGCAGTAGACAGAGACGAGATAATAATATATCTTGAGGAAAGTTGACTGAATGTAATTTTTAAAGTTGACGTTGTTTTGTTGAAAATATACAACTGAATTTGAAAATCTTTATTTGCTACCTTACTATAGGGTTACTTTTACGCCAATGAGATTTTAGTTTCACGCACAAAGTGGGATTTTGGGTAACGTGTTCTAAAATGAATAAAGCTATTGTACTGCCTCCACAAATAAATGTTAATACTTTCATATACAGCTGAGTTCAGATTGCAAACTGTACACGAGCTAAATGGCAAGAAAACAAATCAAAAGGCCATGCATTAAAATTGAATACGCTTTTAACTTTATTCGCTTAAAGATATCCTTCTTTTCACCTATGTACTCGTGCAGTGTATGAAGCTATCTATCCTTGTCCAGCACAAATGTATGTGGGCTACACCATATCAATTAGCATGTCGAAAAAGTATAATTACATTTAAAAAAAAACATATTAAAAAAAAATTTCTCGAAATCCATATTAAGAGACACACATTTTTCATTTATCTCTTAAAAGTTGAAGATGTTTCTTTTTTGATGTGTGCTTTAAAAATAGTTGATTTTATTTTATTTTACGTATGTGTGTGAGTGTATCGATTAAAGGTATAACGCTGGGGGATTGGCTCATCGTACCAGAGACACAGCCTGAAATATTTAGTTCGTCCACAAAACAGGGCACGCACTCGGGAGTGTCTATCTCTGGCGTGAGGGAAGCAACTTGGTAAAATGCTCAAGAGCCTTCACACAAAGCCACGCTTGAACTGAGATCATTTTCACTCACGCACGTGGCTACAAAATTTTGCCTTTCCCTACCGCGTTGCTGCACTGCTCGACTATAACTACAGCCACCCACACGTACAGGCACACTCATACATAGACTCGCTTGCGTACTGCCTCTCTCTCGTGCTTTCTGTGCTCCCACTCTCCTGTTCTCTGTGCTTTCACTATACTTTAGCCACTGGACATTAAGGATCGTTTACGGTTGTTTGCCTAATTTAAATATTCATTTCAGCCGACCCGCGTAATTTAACGTGGATCGTTAAGAGGGCACAGGTGCGGCTACTCTGCTGCATCCTCTGCTTAAAATACTTTAACTGTTTTTTATTTTTTTTTAGATACGTGTATGCATCCTTATTTCGAGCAAAAAGACTTCAGCTATATTGAAAAGACACTCGCAATGGAATATTAGCTCACTCTTTCTCTTCCAGGTAACAACCTATATTATAAGCTTTTTAGAGGACACGAAGCAACAGCAGATTTTAATTTAAGTTGGATGAGGTTTTTGAATTTTTAACGTTTCTGCGCAACAATATAAGCGAAATCTTGCATCGTCTTTTTTGCCGTGAGTTGTAAATGATACTTTACGTGAAATCTTTTAAAAATGATTAATTACAGCTGTATATGCAAGAGTGCAGTTTTGATGATAAATGCATATAAGCGTGGCATCACAATATCACGTTATCATGGCTAAAGTTTTTCAATGCATCACATTCAGCATTAACTCGCGAGCGGAAAGCAACAGCAGCAGCAGAGAACTTCATAAATGCGAGGACATCGGTAAAGAAGCGGTTTTTTTACATTACGCTATTTTGCAAAGCTGTAATTTATATACTGAGCTGTGCGGTGCACAGCGGGGGTATATAATATGCGCATTGTCAGATAAAACTGGCAAAATATGCATCTTTCGAATGAGCTTATAGCAGGCGATGCTTCAAAAATGCAGTGCGTGCCGAGTCGACCAGGGCTCGCAGACTAGCTGCGCTTATCAATGATAAAGTGCTTTTCTTATATAACTTGGACCGCCCATTTTAGCTCAACATCTTCGGCTAGTATCTACGTCAAGCTTTCGTCCAGATGAAATTGTGCATTCAGGATGAAATGGACTATTACATGGAGAAAGCTACAGCTTCATTTAGAGCTTTTTCCTCTATCAAGAGCGGAGCCTGTGCATTGCCTGGCTCTGGAGCTTGTGAATTTTGTATAGGCATGTGTCAAACGCGTCTCGCGAGAGTACCCGCTGCCCACAAGGCAGTACAACCGGCTACTGCGTCCCTAGCAGTTGCTGCACAAGGTGACTAAGTTATGATCCTCTTTTACGCTCGTAATTAAGTTCCATTCTAAATAATAAATACCTACTTGAGCGATTCTGTGGAACAGCACTTATGCGAGTAGTTCTTGCACATAATGTTCCTCGACGAGTTGCGCCGCTTGTATCCCTAAATCTTGCTCGCTCTCGCTGTCTGTCGCTTGTTACGTCACACGTCATTGCTGCTTTTGCGGCCACTAGTAGCTAATTATTTAAAAACATGACGATATAATCCTCATTCGAGTTTACATGTACATTAGAGAGAGGGAGAGAGATGAGATAAAAAGGAATGTAGACATTTATAGCCTTGATGGAATTTCCTATATAATATATTTACGCGATTTGGTTTTTCTTAACTAAAAACATTTTCAAGTACATTTGCAAAGAAGACAGATTAGTCGCAAACTGTAAAACATAAAATTTGCCCTATAAACATGAATCATCGGAAAGCCTAATGTTGTATCAGTCTGAGCTTTAGGCTTTCCATCAGACGAGAGCGCGAGACAACGAGTAGACTCGAGTGACTACTTGGCCGAAATCAAACCCGATCCATCGAGCTGGGGATAGGGTCGTCTCTCTCTCTCTCTCTTCAGTACTGCACGATAAACGTATTTGCGACTGGCAAACAGGCAGCAGTAGCAGCAACCACATGGACTATCTCGTCTACATTGCTGCTATGTGTATACGTGTATGCGTGCATCGAGCAGGAAGCAATACATCATTGCTGAAACTCACGTGCAATGTCATAACGGATAAAGACCATAGCGCGCGATAGGTAGAGTACGCGTCGCACTACAGTCTACGTATATATATATATATATATATCAAGGCGAAGGCATCAGTCATTTAGCCGCAAATGGAATCGTCTGTCTCACTTTTTTGCGGTTTCTTTATTTCTCGCTCATCAACTGCAGGTGAACTCGCAGTTCGCCTACCTCGCGAGCTTGCCGCACAACTATACGACACACACATATATATGTGTCTATATATATATAGTAAATATAAAGTCCAGTAGCGGTGCAAGAAAACAATTTGCGCCTTGGGAGTGTGAAATCGCTTGTTGCGCGGGTTTTATAAATACAAGCCAGGCATTCGGGCTTGTGACGTCAGTCGGTGGATCGTTTCATTTTCACATTAGCCCCTACCCTTATAAAAGCCGTGCACGACGGGCCTCCAGACCGTATCACAAATTAATCCCCTAGGAGTTTACTTAAGATACGCGGCAATGGTCTTGGACGGCGAGCCGATTGATTTTCAGATTTACTTAGCAGTACCTTTCAGCCTTATAGTCATGCATATAATGATTATAGATGAATTAGCAAATGAGTTAAATAGATGACAGTATGTTGGTTTCACGGTACTTCAAACATGCATAAAATTTACATAAATGAGATATTTACTTCATTGTTTTTACAAGACCCAATTGGGGGCTTATTGATGAATTGTAATGAGAAAATTTATTAGAGTATACAAAAAGCAGATTAAATTTCTGGGAATTCGAGATGAATTTTGAAAGCAAAAATTGGACAGATAAGCGAGCGCATATCGACTGGTGCTGGGATAAGCTTGTTGACCATCGCAAAACTAGTCTAGTGCACGCGAGCCAACTAGGTTCTATAACCATTACTGGCGGTGCGAGTCTCTCTGTTCGTCGCAATATTTCCATGCTCACATTTGAATATCGGTTAATGGGTGCCTGTCTCCGAGAGAAAGAGAGAAAGGGAAAGAGGGAGAGAGAGAGAGAGAGAGAGACAGAGTGGCCGCCGCTTGCGCATCGCCACGAGATTACTCCATTATGCTCCGCAATAGACAATGGAAACCGCTTATGCGCCCGTAAATGGCTTCAACTATGTATATATGCTACATGTATAAATATATATAGAAAGAGAGGGAAAGAGTGGCATGCGGACATACCCACACTTGCAGCAGCTATTCCCCGAGCTCTTATTCTGAATATAGAAGCCTAGTCGAGTGGTGTGTATACCTGGTGGGTGCTACGTAGCAATCTCGAACCATAGTGTACCACGCACACTTTATTTCAACCTTGTTCTGCCTCGTTCTTTATCTTTCTCCCTATCTTGTGTAAATATTAAGAAACTCTGAGACTTCGTCATAATTTATTCCCCTATTATGAACGATATAATATATTACTAGTTGTTTTTTTAACAAATCGATGATCATAACTCTTAATGTTTCGGCAAGAATTTTACGCCCTAAGATGGCAAATTGTGTTCATTACTTCTTTGAATGCCAAATATTACCCTGCCCTCCGGTCTCCTCCTCTACTTGGTCTTTTTCAATTTTCTTGCATGGGACGTTAACATTAATTTTGCGAAAAGTACAATCATGTTCTTCGAAAACTTTTTTATACAATTTACACTTTTTTTTACAAATGATTGGCATACTTATTAATAGGGACATTATACACTTTAAAGTCTTATTTAGTTTCATTGGCCAGTACCTAACTCTCACCTTTTGTGAAAGTGAACTTTACATTTCTTATGTTGTGTTTTTAAATTACACAAAAATGCATCGAGTTTGCTAAACATGTTGCATTATGACTAAAAATACTATTTTATGATTTAACCGTAAATTTTATAAAAAGCGAAAGTCCGTTTCATTTTTTGTTAATCTTCATGTACATCTTCTTCTTCATGGATATTAATAAAACTTTTATTTGCACTATATTTTTCATTGACATTAAGTACGAATTAAAATTCAATTAATTTTAATACATGAATTGTAAGTAACGAATTAAATTATCACTTTTTTTTAAAAATTAAAATTAAATTCATATTCTAATATTTTATCAAGCATTTGAGCCCTATTGAAATTATAGTGCATACTCTGTTACGCAAAAAATGTATGCTTAAGCTTAGTTGGTTTTTCTCTTGAATTTTTTATCTTAAATTTATCATACAGTTCAGTTAGTAGTATGATACTTCCAGAATTAAATAATAAATAAACCAATAGTTTATTAAACACTAACTTAAGCTATAACAACAAATTATATAATAACGCAAGTTTCCCGCAAAAATTACGCGTTTGACAAGAACAAACATATCTTATACTGTGCAGACATGAAAATCATCAAGATTTTTTACTTTTAGCTAGTTTCTTTTCAAATTTAAAAAGAACAGCATGACTTGGTGCTCACTTATGTGTTATTATTGAGTGAATTAATTAATTACAAAGAAGTAATAATAATATTGGATGCCCAAATAAACAAGTGTAACTCTTATAACTAACTTCCTTACGCCCATGCCTCTACCTACGCACGTGCAGTCCTATGCTTTGGGAATTGAAGGTAATAAAAGACAACTGCGCATTATTGTCGCAGCTTGCACAAACCCTAGCAGCTATTAAACGCAAAAAGGAAAACAATCGGCTCTAGCGGTTTTAGCTAGGCAGGTCATGCTGCTGCTTCTTAATCCCTTATACTTTTTTACTCTCAATCCTTCGTATCATTTAATTACTTCGACTGGCCAGTTTCATTCATTTAATCGCTCCATTATACCACCGCGAGCGCAGCCCTGAGAATAAGAAATTCTTATTGCAAGGGTGTTACTTACAATGATTTTGTACTTGTTCGTAATGATCAATGGACCGCGCCAACGAGTGCCTATCGTTAATTTATTTCATTAGTTAATAAGTTTTCCTTCTTTGAAAATAATCTTTTCATCGAGATTCTCGAGCTTTCCCCTTATACAAATAAATTCAAATCTCACATGCAGGATTGGACTTCAAATTGAAATCATATATTTTATACATTTCTTTATTTTTAGTTCCAGGTAAGATCGAAAAGGCAATGGCAAAAAGAAAATGTCACACAAAATAAGTGAGTAAAAATCGAGCTTTAAAAAGTTATCTCTTCGCTCAAAGATAACTATATTACAAAACTAAGCTTATAGTTTAAAATACCTGAAGCTATACGCGCGGAAAAGTATACAATGCAGTGTATATAGAAAGTTGAGCGTATATATATACACATGTAGCAGCTCCTTGTGAGTAAATTGTCTAGCTTTAGACTATGCAAACAAAGCATCCAAGATAAAAATCGATTTTTTCGCGAAAAAATTTCAGCAGCGAAAAGCAAAGCGTGCACAGCAGCAGTGCACCTCTTCTTTTCCTTAAGATCTTCATAAAACCTCTTTTTTCGTGGAAACAAGGGAGCTTAAAACATTCTAGACATTGTAGAATTGCCATGTATGCAATAAGAAAAGGAAAAAGAATTTTTCTCGCACGCGCGTGCACATATATGCACCAACTCACACTTACATAAGCATAGCATGTGCACACATGTATGTAGGCCAGAGGAAAAGCACAAAGCTCCCGAAAGCTCGATCTACAAAACTTGCTTTGTCTCTTTATCTCTCTCTCTCTCTCTCTCTCTCTCTCTCTCTCTCTCTTGCTTTCTCGCAGCTCTATATACGTGTTTATACACATACATACATGTGTAATATACGCGTGGTCTACAAATATATCGTAAAAATTGAATCCTTGCACCAGCACCAGGAGCGCCGCCGTCTTGTCTCCATCTCTCTTCTCGTATTTCACTACTGGCCTGCTTTTTCTTCTTTCCTATAAAAAATACATACCCCAACAACAACCCACAACGCCTAGAATTGCTCTTGATTCTGGAACGATCTTTACGGAAATGTAGAGAACTTATATACACGAGATTCGCTGAATTTTTTACTTTACCAGGCGTAAGCGATGCCGGCTATCTGTAAAAGAACCAGGGCAATTCTTAAGATGCTATGCATATGGCTGATTCTCAGTAAACTTAAATATGTAAAAAAAATTTTTTTCCTTGGTATAAAAAACCTGGTTTTTATGTCGAACATATTTCTCAATTTTATTCGATTTTTTCGAAAATTTGAGAATAAAAAAAATCATTTTTGAACTTAACGACTTTTTATTTTGGTAATGAATAGTCGTAAGAAAAATATGCATAGAACAAATAAGTCTTTGAATTTGCTAAAGCATACATGTACATTTTTTTATAATTTTTTGAGGACTTTTGAGAAAATGGGACTTGGACTTAAAATAGGGTTAAAGAGTATTCCTATGCCACTTCCACTTGAAAAAAATTGAGTCACTCTCAATATCTCTATTAGCAAACGGAAGTGTTCAACTTTAAAAAATAATTGCATAAAACTAAATACATGTTTTTCATGTCATCAAGAAAATAAAGTTTTTAACCATTCAATTTCTCAAAGAATTGACCATATATAGCATGTATCTAGGCTCACGTTCAAGCTTTTTCAATATTGATGAAACATTTGCGAATAGTAGCCGTAGCGGAGCTTTCGTTCGATGAAATGAATTTTTACTTTTGTATTAAAATTTGATACTTTTTTCCGATGCCTGAACGTAACGCTATGGTTGTAATTTTTTAATATCTTAATTATTTGTACTGAATGATAGTAGTTCATCGCCAACTCTGTACTCATGCCGATAAAAACACATCATTTTATCTTTCGGCACCAAAATGTACAGATGCTTACAATGAGCAGTCATTAAGGGGGGGGGGGGGGGGGGTCACTAAGGGTAGGGTCTTGACTAAATTTCAAAAAAAAAAATTTTTTTTTCTTGAACATATAGTAAATCTAATTGATTAGTAAATCCCGTCACTCAAAATCTACTCGGCCGATCCACTTCATATTTTATACACTATTTAATTAGATAATATATGAGGTAATGACGTCGAGATAATTTAACTTTTTGCATTTTTAGATGCTTTTTACCAACATGTACGATGACTTTTTTTACCTTAATTTTTTCAAAAAAGTCTTTTTTTTCACTTTAAAATGATGCCAAAAACTCAAAAATCATTTTAAACGAAATATCTCGACGTCATTGCCTCATAATTTATGTGGTTAAATAGTAGGAAAAATTCGGAAAGAATCAGTCGAGTAGATTTTCAGTTACAATGTCCACCGCAATCGATCTTTTTTTTCAGTTGTGCGAGAAAATTTGCTGTAGTTAGCTTATTTTTCACTATTGTTACCTGAAAATTTAACTGACTGTTCTTCAAATAGCTATTTATGATGTATATAATTTATAGATAAATTCAAGTTACTGTGTGGTTAAAAAAAAATTATTAAAATGAAGCTCGAAAACCATCGAACAAGACCCCCCCCCCCCCCCCCCTAACTCTTGGTTTTAAATTTCTAAAATTAAATTTTTTAAATCAAATCTTTCGTAGCAACTTCGCTTATACTCTAATATTAAATTTGTAGAATTATTCTGGATACATGTCTATACGTGGGTGTATAAATACATTTACATTGTATCACAGAGTTGAGGGTGGGACGTATTTTGACGCATACATATATACATGTATGTCGGAGCTTTCATATGTAGAAAATGTCGAGTAACGTAAACTTACCTATAACGAGGCTTGCGTTTTGCTGACACGAATTTTGTAGTTCTTCGTATGAACGCATGTCTCAGAGTTCTTTGTTGTTGAATTTTCGACAAAAATTAATCTCAACCACAGTAAATATTACACGTTGATTTGACGATTCTTTTACCTCACTAACGGCTATCAGTGTAAAACGTCTGGTGTGCTGCAACCTTTGTGACCGCACACAGATGATCGTCTCATCCGAGGTAGTGACCGTAACCATTGATGTTCTGAAGAAGGGTACGCGACCCTGGTGCTGAAGCTCAATCGGTACCCTCTGAAAGTTACGATAGATGACCGAAAACACTACTCGCCAGAAAACGCAAAAAAAGAAAAAATTTAACACGTATAGTATAAGAAAAAGACTCTCGGAAACAGCTGTATCTCAGTGCAAAATTAAAACTTTGGAATTTCGAAAAATGCAATGGAAAGGGACGGAAAAATCCTACTCGATTCAATAAAAAAATTTTTGAGTTTAAGGTGTATGTGTCTCCTTAATTGATTGAAAAACTAACAAGGAGACCACTCCAACTCTGGGTCATGTATTTGCTCCAAAATTTTTTTGGGGTCTCCTGGTACCCAAGACTGAAGATCCCTGTGTTTAGTTTAATCTCACGGGCCTTAGGGCCCATTTTTTAGAGGATTTTCCACATCATAAAAAAATCTTTGTTATTTTCTATATCAATATAGAAGCACTTAAGCAAAAAAATGCAAAGAACAAAAAAGTCTTAAAATTTTTCAAAAAATCTGTCTGAATTTTTTCAGAATTTTTAAAACCGTCTATCACCTACTTTCAGGGGTCTCTGAAGACCCTAAGAAAAACGTCAAATTTGAGTCTCTGAAAATATGTGATAGACGGCTTTAAAAATTCTGAAAAAATTCAGACAGATTCTTTTAAAAATTTTAAGACTTTTTTGTTCTTTGCATTTTTTTGCTTAAGTGCTTCTATATTGATATAGAAAATAACAAAGATTTTTTTATGATGTGGAAAATCCTCTAAAAAATGGGCCCTAAGGCCCGTGAGATTAAACTAAACACAGGGATCTTCAGTCTTGGGTACCAGGAGACCCCAAAAAAATTTTGGAGCAAATACATGACCCAGAGTTGGAGTGGTCTCCTTGTAAGTATAGATGCCACAAGCCATTGCTTGGGTTGATGGTGCACTTGAAAAAAGTTTTGCCTATATAGATTATTTTTACTGTGGGTATGATAAAAATAATGTAAATGTGATTAATCTATCGAAATCTATCATGCAATCTCTTTGGACTTGCACCGCGATATATTTGCAAACTTACATTGAAATTCTGCGCTCGTGATAACTATGTCACCTTATATATGCACATGATCGATTTGGCTGGCTCAGTCGCTCCTGTATATAACTTATAAGTTAGAAATCCGCATGGAAATTTACGTTATTACGAGGGCTGTTCGTGCAGTAGTAGTGCGAGTATATAGTGTTAATGCTCGATCATGCATAAATTTACAGTACGTCCGATTTCGACTAATCTGCGTTGCTGAAGTATGGTACTCATAAGCAAAAGTATTGCCAAGTGTTCTTGAACCAAAAAAACAGAAAGGGAGAGAATATGCGATAATCTTGGCTAATTAATTTCTCTGACTAGCATAAAGAAAAGTTCGATTTTACGGTTTTTACTCGACGCGTACCCGACTCATCGAGTTCGAAAAAGAAAATTCAAACCCACGAGTACTTGACTTTTTACTGCGTATTTGAGGTTTATCAATTACGCTATAATTACATCATAGTACGGTTTTTTTATATTTATATGTAAGACATGTGCATAAATAAAAGTCCTGCATGTACTATTGTCAAACGCACATGAATCAAATGAAAAAATTGTTATAATGTACTTAATAATAACATTCAAATGGGCAGTTCTTGAAACAATTAAAGCCATGTTTTAAAGAAACATCAAGTTTTTTAACCTGCTGACGGTCGGGATTTTTTCCGTTCCTCCAATGATCCTCGGATATGTTCGAATCATGGCCATGCCACTAAAGTGGTATTGCTGGCCGTCTGGAGGTTAAAACGGTTTTGTTTTTTGCATTTGTTTCGTAGAAGGTTTTCCTTTTTGAGCTAGAAAATTAGAAAGAGGTATCGACCATTCATCCAATTCTAACTACTGATTGAAACACGCTTTTTTCGATAACACAATCAAGTCATTACTTTTTTAAGAGTAACTATAGCACTTTTTAGCGTACTTGGCGTGCACCAAATATACCAGCACTCGCTCACATTATCAGGAATGTAAAAATTTGCGCTTAATGCATCATTTCATCTACACAAATCCAACGACCCATCATAGCGAGCTTATTTTGATGACACGAACAGGCCATCTATTTTCCAAGAGAGGATAATATATAAATAAAATATAATAAGAAAATTTATGGAAAAATACTTAGCCCAGGATATTGAGAGGTATGGTAATATCTATAGGGTGTGTGAACACGAAGAAAGAGAACCTTAAAAGTCAGGCCTCGTGGCTAGGTAGAGGAACAGAGAAGATAGGTTATCAATTGAAGTAACTAGAAATGGTGATGTTTGCGTGTACACAGATGTATGAGCCTGGAAGAAAAGACCGTGAGTAATTTAACTCGTAAGCTTTACTTAAACAGCCGAGAGAAATAGAGAGAGAGAGAGAGGAGAGCAGTGATATATCTACATAACGATTTGAGACAAAAGGCTACAAACGAATGCAGAACTGCGTCGATCTGCAATAGCGCTTGGAAAAGTAGAGCGAACGAGAAAGAAAGAGAGAGAGACAGAGAAGTAGCAGACGTAGAGAGGTAAGAGAGTTAGATAGTAAGGGCGACGATGACAACGAGGACGTCGAGAACGGTGCCGAAGAACAGCGAAAGTTCGGCACGCCACTGGCGCTAAACTCGCTTCTACTGCGTACACAGTGTCTCCCTCTGGAATATTAATATAACGCAAAATATTATAAGCCCTGACAGCCAACGTCTGGGGAATACTAAATATTATCCAAGGCAAGGTTTTCCCCTGGAGAGGAAAGGGGGAGGACCAGGCTAGGTAGAGAAAACGGGAGGAGGATATGAGTGAGAAGAGCGAGTGAGAGTGTGAGAGAGACATTTTGGCCTAGCAAACTACTCGCTTGCAAGATATAGGCGATATTCAGAGGCAAAGACTCGAGGAGACTACAACTTGCAAGAAGCACGTAGATATATTTATCTGTCTGATTGATGAGATTTTTGACCCAACGCCCCAGCGGAAATTTTTTTTAAATAAAGTGCATATTAATGTTGTGAAACTGTAATAAACAGTAAAAAAAGTGTAAAAAAATTTAAGATTACTAACGATTTCAGACATGTGATACGTTTTTCTACACTTTTTTACTTTTTATTACAGTTTATTACATTTGTTTACCGATCATTAAAGAGATGAAAACCCTTATGAATTCAAGCTCATTAAAGTTACATGGAGAAAGTAAAAAAGTGTAAGTAAACATAAAATTCTGTAATAATAATCTTAAATGTTATAATTTTTACTTATGAGTTTGAAATTACGGTCAAGCCCGCACGTGATCGCATTGACTGCAGCAAGTGATTTTCGTGAAAAAAGTCAACTCACTTCAATGCAGCAGAAAGCATTATAACATCATCATAGATGTACTGAGGAGTACTGAGATGACTACATTTGGTTTATATACATATCTTTTATAATTTTTTTTAATTTATTGATAAAAATCAATACATTTTTTTCACAAATATCACTTGCTGCGGTCGATGCGATCACACGCGGATAGCATATTGAAGAAAATGTATAAAAGTGTAAAAAAATGTGATTTTATGATGCATTTTATAATGCATTGGCTGTCTAAAATCGTTAGTAATTTTACATTTTTTTACGTTTTATTTCATTTTACAATTTAACATGATAGTTTTAACTTCTACTTTTACTCTTTCTTGAACAATTTTTTTCCGTCGGGGCAATATTGAACTTTGTAAAATTACTACATTTTTGCCTGCCTTAAATACCTTCTCACAGTTTTGTCAATAATGTATACGCGATACAATGCAAAATCTCGAATCTTGTATTATATTATGCATAAACTCGCTCTATACGTACACACTTTGAAAGAAAAAAGCTCGCTTACGCATCAGCAGAGATACATCAACGGTATGGATTAATTATTATAGAATTTTTAAATCTAGCGAATTAGATCGTCTCCTTTACTTTTTCGACCTTTAGTGTAAAAACTTCTATCTACAAACAGAATCGAGATTTACAAAATCTCCTTCTCTCTTTTTTTTCACCCCCGGAAGAAAAGGCGTGGCTGCATTTTTACGCTCTGTCTGGATCTCTCTTAGTACGATGCATTTTCCCATTGGGATCCAGAAGATGTGCATGTGGCTAAACAAACTCATGCGCCCACACACATGAATCTACGCTGTTTTTTTTTAAGATGCGCGCACACATGTGCGTAGACTATGTCTTTCTCTCTCTTTCTATCGTCCCGATCTATATGTGTACACTTCTATTCCGTCACTCTCTTTGAATCCCGAAATGCCAAGGGGAAAGAGGACTTTTATCTACTTTAGGATAGAAATTCAGTTTCTCTCTTTCTTCATCAAGCTGACTGCTGGGCTGCGTGCAGCGATGCAGAAAAAAGATTCACCTGCAGCTACAACGGAGCAAACCCACCCACCCATCTACACACACAAACACACACATTCAGCAAGGCATCAGTGACAGGGCACAAGCAAGAGACGTTTACAAAATTTACGGAATTCCCTCAGAACTTTATTGAATTTTAAATCCTTCGATGTTTTCTCCAGTTTTCTGGCTTCTTCCTATCTGTTCTGTTTTCAGCTCTTTTTCGCTTCTCATTTTCTTTTTTCACATGATTTTGAGTCTTTGCGCGCGAACTTACTCATTTATGCAAGAAACTATAAAATGTATCCTACCAAATTAAACTTGACAATTTAGAAAGATTTTGCGTATTTTATTTGTCACGAAGTATGCGTTTTTATCATTGATCGCGTTCAAAACGTTGGTGATATAAATAGTCAAGCAGGTCGCTAAAAAAATTGTCTCACTCGACGAAACTTTTAATCGAAAATCTGCGAGTGACGAAAAAAACCACTCAGTTTTAGCGTACTCGAGGCAGTTCGATAATTGCACTTAACATCGATTAAAAAGCCTGCGTTTGTCTGAGTACGCGCATATGAGTATACAGCAAAATTGCTGGCAACTGAATGCATAGCACTATACGATAGAGCCGATATATGTATAGCTGCAGTCTAGCTCGTAATTCGAATTATCGAAGGGGCTATAGCTCCTACTACTGGTGCGAAAAATTGCAAACGCATATACGTGTGTTTGTATTTATGGAGAAAAAGGCAAAGAAACCCCACGCTGGCTGCCCTGCGAATCCAATGTGCTGCATCGTATGAGTATGAATGTGGCGTGCAGGGGGTCCGCATTTTATTGGATAAGAAGATCCAATTCCATTGCGTGTTTCGGCATGTAGCACGTGTAGCCACCAAATAAATGCATATGTGTGTGTTACCGGCCAAACTCGGTTTTGCCTAGGCAATATCCAAATTGTGTATGATTTTAGAACATACCCGAATTGCCCTCTAATTTATAGGAATTTTCTAAAATTTGTTGGCAACACCCGAACTGCCTAGATCAAAGCCTGCCCAAGGTATTGCCTGGCCCATTTGAGGCATTTTTGAAAAAAAAAACAGAAATTTCAATCGGCGAATAATTTTTAATGTTAAATTTATTGTTTAATGAAAAAAAACTGATTTAAATACTAGCTACTGCTAGTTGGTCGCATGAACTTAGAACTAAAAAGGATCATAAACTTTCATTTATATTAACAACAAAATTTAATTCATACAACTGATAATATATTACTAGCGACGTACCTCGCTCGCTGACGCTCGCTCGGTTTAATTAGAGTTTTAAAGAAATTTTAAGAATTTTTAAGAAAGCATGAAATATAAAATAAGTTTTTACAAAATGCTATTTAAGCTAGGATATTGGATTTATAAGGTATACACCAGGTAAATACCAAGTCTAATGTATATACCTAGTATTTACAAGGTATGTGCCAGGTATATATGTTACCGGCACATTACTAGTTCCAACTAGTTTGTCATTAAAAAAAGTATTGCAAATTTCTATTTATTGCAACAAGTCACACTACTATGGCATTTTGAAATGCCACGAAGTGAATGAAAACAAATCTAGTACACAACAGAGTTCTACTAACGTGATATTAGTCTACAGTTAGCATGATTTGTTTACAAATTAAAGTTTTCATAGATTATTCAAAAATGCCTAAAATGGGTTAGGCAATACTGCTTTTGCCTCGGCAGTTCGCGAAATGCCTAAAAAATGTAGGAAGTTTGTACAATTTAGAAGGCATTTCGGAGTTTGCCTAAAATCTTAGGCATTTCGCGAAATGCCTAAAATCGGGTTTTGCCGGTAACATATGAGCAGTTTTTTCATATATATGTACCACTTTTGTGCGGGGGGTTCTCGGATCTGCCCCAAAATTTAGTATGTTATTTGGGTATGTCAAAATAACCTTCAGGTAAATTTTTAGTCCTCTAGGGGCGTTAGGGCCCAATTTTGGGCCCCTCGAAGGTCCAAAGATAGCCGTTTTTACGTATTTTTGCGTATTGTTCAAATAGTTGTAACTCTGGCCCCGGTGCATATTTTTTAACCCGGAGGGTCGCATTCTTTAGGTCAAGACATGTATTTTTCATAAAAAAAGTATGCAGAGCTCGATAAAAATACCCCCAGCTACGAGGTGGCATTGAAGGGGGATGAATAATCGCAAAATTGTCGTTTTTGACCTTTTTTTTAAATTGATGTAGAAGACGATTGGATTGACGTATCGACTTTTGCAATATCTCATTTGAAAGGTATTTTTATCACCTTTATAGCGACACATTACTGGCGAGAGCATATGGACTGCCGAAAATACATAAAGTGGATGTTCCGTTACGCCCAATTATTTCGTTGGTGAGAACCCCCACGTATGAATTGGCGAAAGTCCTGTACAACAAAATTGCAACAGTCATCAGGCCGCCAAGATCGCATGTGAATAACAGCTTTGAACTGAAGAAAAAACTGGAGTCTATCCAAATACCACCGGAGTTTATAATGATATCTCTCGACGTTACTTCGCTTTTTACGAACATACCGTTACGCTTGGTGCTTGACAGTTTGGACAGAAGATATAACGACTTGACACGTTCGAAGATTTCTTTTACTAATATACGAAGGACGATTCAATTTTTATTCAGGAACACCTATTTCTCTTTCAAGAATGTATATTATAGACAGAAAGATGGTACACCGATGGGCAGTCCGATCTCCCCTTTAGTTAGTGATATGGTGATGGAAGACTTGGAGGAGTCATGTCTTCATGAGTTGAAAAAAGTAGGCTGTTCGCCTGCTTTCTTTTTTAGATATGTGGATGATTTGATTCTATGCATACATCGAAACCATATTGACAGAGTAGTAAACCAATTTAATTCTTATGACGCCAACTTGAAGTTTACATATGAATTGGAAGAAAACAAACGTATTAACTTTTTAGATATGACACTGATAGTTCAAGACAATTTTATTATCACGGACTGGTATCAAAAGCCTACGAATACTACTCGTATTTTAAGTTTTAACTCTAGACACACTACCCAACAAAAAATCGGTGTGATTTACAACCTGATGGACCGAGGGATTCTTTTGTCTGACCGCCGGTTTCATAGTAAGAACATAGAAAAAATAAAACAACTCCTTTTAATAAATGACTATCCACTGAACTTCATACAGAGACATATTTTCAAAAGACTTTGGAAAATCAAGACAAAAAATTTGGTTGAACCGAGTGCTCCTAGGCCCGAAGTACCATCAAGACCAATTACAGAGAAGAAAGAAACAAGAATCGCAGCGACTTTGAAGCTACCCTATGTGGACAGGTTTTTTGATAAATGCAGAAACTTCTTAACGAAGTATAACATCAATATGATTCCGGCTCTCGATCGTACCATGACTTCGATCATAAGACTGGGTAAAGATTCCATCGACAAGATGGAAAGGACAGGCGTAGTGTATTTGTTAGAATGTAATAAATGTTTGGCGAAGTATGTTGGCCAAACGAAACGCATGTTAAAAATCAGAATACAAGAACATCGAAATGCAAACACAGCAAAAAATACGACGAATACCAAATCAGCGATAGCATTACACATGCAAGAGTTTGAAGAAGAAACACTTGGTATATATAAAAAGCTTTGTAAGTCCTCTAGAACCGAAGATACAGCTGTTTGAAGTTTCACTGAGAATTAAAGCATTAAATCTGTCATTTTCATAGACCAGTCGACATGATATTTGGATGTTCAGTAAAACTTCAAATAGCTGTATCTTCGGTTCTAGAGGACTTAGAGAGTTTTTGCATACACCAAATTAAAGGTAATTTTGTGTTCTTTAAGGCTATATAATTACTTTTTTGGCTTAACTTTGTCTAGCATGTGTAAAATGCAGGAAACTGAAAAACAAAAAAAAATGTATTTTTATACGTGACTCATGAGCTCGCACGTTTTATGTTGTAGCTTCAGTAAAAAATTAATAAACCTTATACAAAGTTATATAGCCTTAAAGAGCACAAAATTACCTTTAATTTGGTATATGCAAAAACTCTTTAAGTCCTCTAGAACCAAAGATACAGCTATTTGAAGTTTTACTGAACATCCAAGTATCATGTCGACTGGTCTTTGAAAATGACAGATTTAATGCTTTAATTCTCAGTGAAACTTCAAACAGCTGTATCTTCGGTTCTAGAGGACTTACAAAGCTTTTATATATACCAAATTAAAGGTAATTTTGTGCTCTTTAAGTTTATGTACTTATGTTTGAGGTTTGAGTTTGCCTAGCATGTGTAACATGTAAAGATCTAAGGCTATACTATGTTTTAGGGGCCTTTTTTGCACGTTTTTCGATACATATTAGCGTCTCCAGAGCGTAATAATGCTCAAACCATTATAAAAACTTACAAGGGAATAGTTGACATGTTTAGGAAGCTTTTTAAATAGTTTAGGAAAGGAAAGTCCGGATCATACTTAATTAGATTTTAAGTTTTTTGTTTTTTCTTGACTATTTCTATTGTAGAAGCATCCAGAGTGCTCAGATCGCTTCGGGACCCATTTTTTCTGAAAATTTGGACGATTTCCAACAAAAAAGCTCTTGTGCACTTTTACTTTTGAGTCATTCTACACGGAGTTAGAGCTTAATGAAATATTTGCGATCTTTGATAAATTACGGAAAAATGCGAAAAAGGCCAACTTTGGAATTATGAATAAGGGTGATAGAAGGCTCCAATCGCTCTATAAATTTTTTTGTACATTCCTGACATCCCAAACAATGTGTTCATCGTATTAGATATAGAAAAAATATTTTGACCGGTTGAGTTGACAGAGAATCGGCCATATATTGATTTTTTTTTTAGAAATCAATTTTCTGGTAGTCCAGAATTTTTGCGCGAGATTCTTTCAACGCGTAATATATAGATAATCGTAATCAAATAATGAAATATCAAACAATAAATAATAATATAATTATAAAATATTAAAATCTGGTAACCTTTCATTAATATCATTTTCAGAGCCATATCATTCGTCATTTCCCACTAAAATCTAAGTTTTATTCATGTGGAAAACTTATCCTGCGAATTTCTCGACTTTCATAACATCACATTATTGGCATATTTAAAGAATTCTATTCGTAAAAATTTCAACAATGATCAAATGATATTAGTTGAACAAAAAATAATAATACTCATGAGTTTTCAATAATATTAATAAATTATATCAAAATCACTCATGCGAATTTTGCAAAATTAAAAAGAAAAACCGTTTGTTGGAGGATATGCATCGTAATCGGCAACGTCGATATTCAATAACATTAATATAAAAATGTTCTCAAATAAGCGCGCGTACATAAATGATTCGTGCACAATTTACCACTGCGGAAAATTAGCGCATGCATGGCAAATTATTAATTAAAAGCGATGCTGTTGTGTATAAATGTAAGTTATATACAGTATAAAATATGAATGGACGCGGTTATATGTACGTAACTGACGCGCAAAATATCAACTGCGAGGGTTTTCATACACATTATTAAGTTTTCGAATAATCAAAAACAAAAGGTGATACTTTTGCACTGTTCTTGGAAATGAAAATCATACAAAAATATTAAAAATTTATTTTTGATTCATTTTTTATGTATACACATATATATATATATATATATGGGCTAAGCCATAGTTAGCGTGATGGTCAAAAAAAATTTTTTTCTGAAATTATGTACTTTTGAAGAGTACATTGAAAAGTGAAAATCCTGAAAGTTTCAGCCCTCTAGGTCCAACCCTATTGAATTTTCAGGGCCTCAAAGTTGAATTTTCCTTATTCTGCTGATATTCTGCTTGCAATTCTGATTTTCTGGGGTTAACATGAAAAAAATTTTCCATCATGGTTTTTAATGTAAAATTTGATGTAGAATTCAAATTTGTACTTAAAAATCATATATATAACTTCTAGACCCATAAAAATGATATTTTCAGGCATTTATCATATAGGGGTACTAAAATAAATGTGTTCGTCTCCTTCGATTAGGCCCATACTGTAATATGTTCATCAATACATCAAAATACAACTTCTGATAAATTTTAGTTTTCGGCAGACAAACAGAATTCATTATTGAGCTTAATATGAGTCAAGAATCAAGGAAAATTAGAGAAAAACTATGTTTCTTGACTCATATTAAGCTCAATAATGAATTCTGTTTGTCTGCCGAAAACTAAAATTTATCAGAAGTTGTATTTTGATGTATTGATGAACATATTACAGTATGGGCCTAATCGAAGGAGACGAACACATTTATTTTAGTACCCCTATATGATAAATGCCTGAAAATATCATTTTTATGGGTCTAGAAGTTATATATATGATTTTTAAGTACAAATTTGAATTCTACATCAAATTTTACATTAAAAACCATGATGGAAAATTTTTTTCATGTTAACCCCAGAAAATCAGAATTGCAAGCAGAATATCAGCAGAATAAGAAAATCCAACTTTGAGGCCCTGAAAATTCAATAGGGTTGGACCTAGAGAGCTGAAACGTTCAGGATTTTCACTTTTCAATGTACTCTTCAAAAGTACATAATTTCAGAAAAAAATTTTTTTTGACCATCACGCTAACTATGGCTTAGCCCATATATATAGCTTTATGGGGTGGTAAAGTTTAATTAGCTGCATATATTTGTTATTTTTGAAGCTTGCGGCATAAATCCTATATCGAGCGAGGGTCAGGGGCTAGCTTTGCAAAATCATTGAAATGAGCGCGTACATGCGCTCGCATAAGCTCACATTGAATTAAATAAAAGTCAAAGTCAGAGTCGGAGCAAAAGAGGATAAACAGGACAAACCCATATAAAAAGCTGATGCGGGGCCTGTGCACCTTGAAAAAGTAGGCAGGACAGATTGCAGCCTCGTAGTTTGTTGAGTTCATATATATGCGATGGGAAATTTAATTAAAAAGTTAAGTTCACGTCGTTGCAGCTCCAACATCGTAAGTAAAGGTACTATAGAGTAAAAGAGGAGAGCTGGCCGGGTATATGTACGGGCTCAAAAAAGGGCGAAGAGGAACGGGTGGACGCGTTCAAAAGGCAAACCAGATCGAGAGATTCTCGCGACAAATCTCGAATATAAGGATTTCTCTCTCTTTTTCTCTCTGTAGCTGGTCTGAACTGCTGCTTTTGCAGTTATAATTGCGATACAGTAGTTCCTCGTTACATTATAACTGCTATACATAAAAAGACGATGTGCTTATATCGAGCTTTTTTGAAAGACAAACTTTTTTCTCACTGCTCGAGCGCGCTGCACGAACTCGCAACAGACGCTCGAACAAATTCGTCCAATTCGATAAAGCACTTGGAGTGTATAATATTTTACACGTAGAAAGATCGGAGTTGTATGGCTGGTGTAATTAAAAATTTTTAAACTATTACGCAGCAGCAGGAGTCTATAAGCGATATGGGGTCGACGACAGAAGACCAGCAATCGATGCCCTGTCTATATAGAATAGCTAGAGACGCTTCTCCATCTGCAGAGGTCTAGAGTTTGGGACTATGTGTGCGTATAGCTGTTTTGAGGGATGAGGTGGAGTGTATAAGCTCGGAGGTAGCAGTGGCAGCAACAGCAGCTTGCCAAGAGTCGTTAGTCGGGCCGCCGCTAGCAGCGTCCTAAAATTAATTACGCCTCGAAACTGTCTTAATTAAAAATGTGTCTATCGCTTGTCAGAGCAGCAGCTTTTTCCTTCTCTCTCGCTCTCTCTCTCTCTCTCATTCTTTCGTCCTCTATCTCAGTTCGGCCACTGTCCTTGCGTAGCGTATATACTCTTTTATCTCCATTTTCATACGGATATGCTGTGCACACACGTACATTGTACATTTAGTCGTATTATTGGCTTGCGTACACATGCTTATACGTACATTAAAACACGAGCAAAAAAAGCTCGCGCTCACGGAGGAAATTTTTTCTACCGCAAAATCGCATTATATTTTAATGACTCTCATTTGGATAATTCTATACGCGCGAAGTGACGTACGCTATATCGGCCCGCTATACACCGACTTTTACGACACGGCGAGTGCACACAAATTATTCCTCGTTAATACTCAAATTATAAAGTATATATGTGTATAACTGCATTGTTGCAAGTGGTGCGCCTAGGCCGATGACGTAACGGCGATAGCAATTTTCAAAGAACTGCGATTTGCCGATAAAAGTACGAATATAAACGCATACACAGCAGTCCATGGCAGCCCGTGTAGTCAGCGAGATATGTGTATGCATGTGTGTTCGCATGAAAACGCGCAGGATTAAAACATCACCCACGAAATATCGTTAATTTCACGAGGCACAAAGTCCGCCCCGTCGACTCGTATGTATTTTTTTCTCCTTCTTCTCCTCTTTCTGTGTTATTTGCGTGTGCACTCGATGTGCACCTCAGCGACTTGTACGAGTGCTACAGCGTAGCATATACGTATGGTGTATAATATAAGGCTGGCGAGGTGCGCGTGCTCAGCTACACACGCAGCGCAGCGAGTACAGGCCGTGCGACACCCTTATTACCCAGCCCGTACGTGCATACATGTTAGTGTGTGTACTTTATATACATAGAGAGGCGTGCACCATGAATATTATGTCATTATGCAATCTTGACGGGCGAGCATGCGACGTTCAAGCGTCTTACAACGTGTACGAGCACCAGCGTGTATATAAGTATATAGAATATGTATGTATAGGTGCCACGCAGCTCGCAACTTTCCACGATGACGACGGCAGCGAGCGAGCTAATGTTGGAAAAGCAGTCACGACGACGACGCGGCTACGACTGCTCTAGTTGCCACTGCCGCACTGCGGTGACTTGACTTGTTTTTCATTGCGCCCATACATGTGTGCACTATCACATATGAATGTACGCCTACGGACAGACACATGCGCATATGCTGCACTTGCTATTTTAGCGGCCAAACTTTGCTGCACTGCCGTGTACGTAGGTAGCAACTTATCGTTATGTTTATAAAGCTTTTTTGAGCTTCAACGCCTACATGTAGTCGCGTGTTATGCCCAACATGTGTATAATGCATGAGCGTGCGCGCGACTGAACTTAAATCCATTTCGTACAGAAATGGTGAGAAATTATCTTGATTAATTCATAAAGTCTTGGGATAATTTAATTATCGAATGGCCTTTTCGTTCAATAAACTGAATGTAAAAGCTTTAAGTATAAATTCATTCAAGGATTGAGACTTCTGATCCAAGCAATACCTCAATTAACGTTTGGATGGTCGAACATGGCATGCGACTGGACCCGCTCCTACTTGACTGGACGCACGCAGCGTGTAGTGGAGGACTCTGCATCCCTCGAGAAGACGTCTGGGGTACCGCAAGGGAGTATCCTCGCGCCTCTCTTGTACGCCCTGTATGCTAACGGCGCTCCACAGTCATTCGTTCACTGTCGTCACCATGTGTACGCCGATGATACCACCATCTACCTGCATGGACCTTTCACGAAAGCACAGGAACTTGTGCAAATGGTCTCGGAGGACCTGAAGCGCTTCGCAGCTTGGGCCCGTGCCTCTCACTTTGAAATTAACTCTGGCAAAACGTGGGCCATATCGTTCGGTAGTCGCTACTTCACCAGCAAACTAGCCAATGCTAACATCTCACCTCCCAGGGTCGAGGACGAGCCTATAAATAGGTCGTGGACAGGCTGAAGCTGCTTGGCGTGACGCTCGACTGTGCCTTGACGTGATGGTGGCACGTGGTGGCGGCTACTGGTAGAGCCTTTGCGGCATTGTCGCGTCTGAGGAGATGGGGGGACTTCCTTGCACCGGATATCAGGAAATGCTTGTAAAGGCCCTCGTATTCCCCCACTTTGACTACTGCTCTGCATTATTTTTGGATATGTCTGAGGATCAGATGGACAGGATGGCCAGATGAATGAATGCTGCGCTTCTTCACTGGACGGAAAAGATGGGAGCACATTACACCCGACTACAACAGTAATGGAATTCTAAAGTACCAATCCAGGATTAAATACACCTGCATATCCCTTGTCGCTGCTGTCTTGAGGTCTGCCGAGCCGGAGTATTTGGCAATCTCGTGTTCCACTCGGCCGTGGCGGAGAGGGAAACGAGGATGGATGGTTTCTGTCTGTCCATATCGGGCGGCGACGATCTGTGGACAGATGTCCTGAACTATCAGGGGGCCCGTCTCTGGAACTAGCTGCCGTTGGGACTCCGTGAGGGGTTTCCCGTGAAAAAAGGACCGTCCGAACGAGCGCAACTTTGGTAGTATAAGCGTCTATACAGCGTCGGTTTGCGCTGCGCGCTGCTATTTGCTGCCGCGCTAGCTACATCGAACTCGATGACTGCTTTCTGCTGCTGCCGAGATTTGCCGCGAGTATCTCTTACTCTCTCGCTCTCGCACGCGCGTATGACTGTGCTTACGTATACATACGAGGCAACATAAGGGCATAAGCAAAGGCAGTCAGCACTCAGCGTAGCTCACGGAATTGACTACGTTGAGTTGTCTTTCTCTCTCTTGTTTGTGCATATCAGAAAAAACGTATGTGCTGTCAATGCGTATATGTCGCGAGACTCTAAGCACTATCATGCATGTTTTCAAAGTTGATTTTGATCAACGCATGTATTTATATGTGTCTATGAGTGAGTGATTTCGGAAAGTCGAGTTTTTATTGTGTTATATTAAAGGGAACGATGACCACTCGATGCGCTATGTGAATATTTTCATTCATCGATAAAAAATTGTAAAAAACCTTTAAAATACTATGATTAGAAATTTATTTAGAATAAATATAAAGCTACGAAAAAGCTACAAAAATTAAATAATCACATAAATCAATTAAAAAATCACATAATTAAGCAACAATAACAATTTGAGTAAACATTAATGAATTAAAAAAAACAATGAAATAAATTAGAAATAATGTAAAAAAATATGAATAAAAAAAATTAGCTGTTTATGAACAGCTGCAAGATATGAAACATCTTTATCGATTAATTAAAAAATTAAAAGTTCAAAGTTAAGGAAATGAAAACAAGAAAATTGATCAATCAAATAAGTAATAATAAAAAAAGTCAAATAAGTAGAAAACTAAAAAAAATCCAAAAACATGAATCAATAGTCAAAACGAAAAACCAAACTAGAAACTAAAAAATCAAGAAAAATCAAGAAACTAGAAAAAACTCAGAAGATCCCAACAAAAGCATCGATGTTTCACATCTGGTGCATAATGAATGAGTACTTACTGTTAAAATCAGAGTAGGTTCTTGAGCATAATTGCACCAGATGTGAAACATCGATGCTTTTGTTGGGATTTTTTGAGTTTTTCTAGTTTCTTGATTTTTCTTGATTTTTTAGTTTCTAGTTTGGTTTTTCGTTTTGACTATTGATTCATGTTTATGGATTTTTTTTAGTTTTTTTATTTTCCTTTTTTTTCTATTCTCTTTGTTTTTTACACATGTATTCTTTTTTCTTTTTTTCTTTTTCTCTTTTCTCTTGTAAAAATAATCCAAACTGTATATGACTTAAGTCCTTAGCCTCAATAGAATAAATCCTATCCTATAAGAGTGGTGAGGTTTTTACCGTGAGCAGTTTATAAGCGCTGTGATTGGTCGTTTAGTAGCTTGCAATTGTTTACTGGTGTGCAAATACGAGTGTAAGTTGAGAAAGTGAAATATTAACCTATTGACGGCTGGAGACTAATTTTGATGTTTACATTCTATACCATAATCTTCGTTTTTCTTATTTTTCTAATTTAAATATTAAAAAATGGCAAAGTAGGATAAGAAAGAAGAGAGCACGCGCAGCGCACTGATAGTCGGGCTAGTATTAAATATTAAATATTAAATATTAAATATTAAATATTAAATATTGAGACTTCTGATCAAAGCAATACCTCAATCAACGTAACAAACGTATAAACCAATCAGAATCGCATTTCTATAATTTTTATTATTTTACATAATTATGCGGGAAGATTATTTAGTTGAATTCAAAACCCTAACAATAAAAAAAATTTTATCATATCAGAGGTTACTGAACTAGTACCTCATAGTTACTTAAATAAGTAAAGAAATCATGTATAAAGCAGAAACTTAGCTACAGCATATACTAAGAACTATGTTTGGTTACAAGAGGAGCCATCGTATTACTACAGTAGATTTATTGACATTTATTTCACATATATTACACCGTTCATTCATTGCTCGGCTTTATTCATAATCAAACAATAATTCATCATCCATAGGTCAGTTTTAAAATCTACAACAAAGAAAATAAAATAACGCGATTAGTTTTTAGTAATGTTCATTTTATTTATAAAATTACTTGACCAGTATGCAACGTTTGACTGAAACACTATGTGCGGCGGACGCACTAAAGACTGCGCCACTATATTCGGTCGGTGCACTGTTGCCACGCGATGACCGCCACCGCACCTTTATTACCGGCTTTCGTTCTCTTTTCTATCCGTGTGATTGTGCCCAAAGGCGTAATTTTATAAATACAATACCATAGTGTTTTTTAATATGCTTGGAAAATAACTTTCCATTTCGCTTGAGAATAGCTTTCAGTTGAGCTTTATACTATTGCTCGTTGCATGAACCTTGGAAAATTTAAACATTAGATAACTTATTGCTTCTGGGTAAAATTGTGTTCAGAATGATCTTTCGTAAAATATTATAGATTTCACGGAATTGCATTAAAAATTCAATGAATAAATGCAGTTTTTATTGATATTGAAATTTGACGATAATTGACTTGAAGGTTACACGAGTTTATATTATTTGAGTCAAAACGTGAGCAATTTTGCGATATAGTATTATTCGACCGAGCACTTGGATCATAACTTCTAATGGAATCGGAGATATATAGAAAGCGCATCGGTTCGTTTAGGTCTTACATTCGTGCACTCACAGTCCAATAAAAAGCATAAATATAAAAATTGAATAACCTCAGCGCTATAAAAAAGATCAGCTCATCGCACGGCAAACACGGCACATCTGGGCTAAGATAGCATCCATAAACATTGACTCTTCTTGCTCTTTCCGCGAATGTAGAAGAGAATAGGGGTCTGAATTGCAACTAGGGGTAGAGGCAGCTGTATAAAAAAAACACAAAAGAAAGAGAAAAAAACAAAAAAAAAATGAAAACGAAAAATTACGAAGGCATTACACGGCGCAAAAAATTAAATAAAAGACCTTTTCGAGGCAGACCACGTACAAATGTTACTAGTAACCGGGCGTATACGTATACGTAGTGCGCAGAGTAGTCGCCGCCACCAGCCGCCACCGTCGTCGGTCGGTATATATAGTGTGCGGCGAAACCCGAGAGAGAGAAAACAAGAGGTTGAAATTGCAACTTATGTAAAGCAGCGAGCCAATTTCATCCCTCTCTGTTGCTTGCGCGCGTGCACGGACCAACATCAGCGGCAGAAATAGGTATAGCGCATGGCGTGACGTTTGAGGTTTTCCTTTTCCTCCTTTGCATGAGCGTACGTCTGTGTGTGTGTGTGTGTGTGTGCATGTATCCTCGCGCCAGTGCTGCAGCAGCGCAGCAACGTCGCGTCAAGCTAACGCCGGGGCACAGGTGGCAGAGATGCCGTACAGGCTAAAGCCCCCTCGCGGATTCTCTTTCCAAGACAGGAGAGAAAGAGAAAGAGAGAGAGAGAGAGAGAGAGAGAGAGCTTGCGAGAAGAGACCGCAGTTAAGGGAACGCCTGCTGCTGACGTACAAACCAAGAATTGTCCTAGCTGTCCTCTCCTGCACACCTCTCCCTCTTTTTCACTCCGTTATACCGTCTTCTTGCACTTGGCGAAACAAATCGTTTATATTTACCCCTCTTTTCTCTCTCACTCACGTTATAGCTTGAGCTTGCAGCAGCCGCACGCCTACACCACCGATGCCGCGGCCAGAATTTAGATTCAGCATTTTCGTTGTTCGAAATTAAAGGGAATTACTTTATGCTGCTGGTTGCATCTATACGTGTGTGCATGGTTGTGTGGATGTGTGTTTAAGCCAAAGTTTTGCTGTGCAAGCTTATATTTATGTATACGCATGCTTGCATAGGCATATGAAACTGCAAATATAGATATGCTGTACAGCAAAGTATGTACATGGAGTTTACAACGTGTTGTTTCAAGATAAACAGTTTTTTTTGTTCACCAACAATATGTGAACTACTATCCATGAGCGCTTGGATCTTCAAAAAAAGTTTAACTATTGAACTGTAGAATTCTCTGAAAGGTATAGATTACTCGAAAGATTTCAAACACACAAATCACGAAGTTAAATCTTTGGAATTTTCTTTTTTAAACTAATAGTTTTTTTTCGCTCCTCAGCACACAACAATGATGCTGCTGGGAAAAGACGAACAAATCCACCAGACTATAACACGGCGTAAATATAAAACTGCTTGGAGATTTCTCACCCGTTCGCTTTTCATTTACGCGCGTGAACGAACACGAATGATCTGGCGCGCCCTATCCCCGCGAACGATTCTCCGTGTGGCAAAAGACGAGCGACTCTCCACAGTCCCCGTATACTTGTAGATATACTCATATAAGCATGTGTATAGAGAAATAGAGAGAGAGAGAGAGAGAGGGAGAGAGCCCGAGCTGCGGTAGACAGGTAGAGTTCAGAGAGAAATCCGTCGAAAGCATTTCTCTCCCTCTATTTTTGCCTTGCACATCGGCAATCAGATCGTTCGTGCATATTCACTATATAAATAGGCTCACGTCCACGCAGCTAATTTTCCTGGCTCTATATATCTCTATATGTCTATATTTCTCTGCTAGACTCGCACACGCGTACGCAACGTGTGGCTCGATATATAGCCCTTAGCGTATGTCTCAAGAACAAGCGAGAGTAGAAAGCGAGGGAAAGAGAGACATCTTGTGCCGTTGAAAGGCCGAGAAGGAAGAAAGTCGGGTCGAGCGACTGAAGGACGAGCATTGGAGTTGCGAGCTCGAGAAAATACGTTCGATAATCGAGTCGAGCTGCTTTGCGCGCAGAGCAAACGAGGGCTGGCTTCCTAGGAGCACAGAGTAAACCAAGGCTAAGTTCTTACTCCAAGAGTTTTGTGTGTACCTGCTATCTGCTGCTGCGGATTTCGAATTTACGGCTTCGTTTGCGGTGTTGGCAACTTACGAGGCAAACAATTTCTAGCCGAATTTACCGTATTGTTATTGCTTGTTGTTGTTTGCCATTACACACCCTAAGCTCGAGCTATATTCAATTGCACTCATGCGCTGCGCAGCTTGTACCGGCTACGAATTAAAAATAATACACAAGGCAACAGACGAAAATTTAGCCCAATACAAAGCCCAAGCTCGCAACAACACGTGTAAATTATGCAAATCAACAGTCGTTATATCCGCTCAATACAAGGGCAAATTTATAGGCAGGTGCCGCTCGCCATTCAATTTATAAAGCATGAAGTATTTACGAGCTTGTAAAAGTCCGTGTAAACGCGATCATGAGAAATCTCACGCGCACATAAAAGAGCGAGTATTCACGTCGAATAGCTGGCATGGCCGAGTGCAGCAGGGGCAGACTCGATATGCGTATAAACTCGGCCAGAACAAGCCCGCAAGCACAAAAGTCGCAGCTGGACGATTGTGTGGAAAAAGATTCGCGCACACATAAAAAAAGAGCGCTTAAACGACTGTAGGATAAACATTATATAGGCGCGAGCTTGCGGCTATGTATAAAGCTACAAGAGCGGCACCACAAATCACTTGCGCGCTCGCCAACGAGAGAAAGCTCCCAGAGAAAGGACGCAGTACAAATATCATAAACAAGGGTCAAACTCGACTCCACCCTTTTCAACTTCATACATATTTGGCTTTATACACATATATAGGCGAAACCGCAATATCTGATGATCGTTTCCGAAAACATATCAGAAAAGCCGTAATAAACATTTGCGTTGCGAGCAGCAGCAGCAGCGACGGCAGTGTTGGAGGGAGCAACGACGTCCTAGACCACCTCGTTGTCGTCGACGCGGTAGTTGAAAACGATTAACGCCATGTTCGGCAGGGAATACGCGTGCCCATACCTAAACACGTACATATACAGGGCAGGCGGAAAGTGAACAACAGCCATAGCAAGGGGCTGGAATTTCTATAAAAGGGACTTGGAACACACGCTATATCTAGGCGCGCGTGTACAGAGTGAATCAAAAGAGTGGCTAAAGGCTTGTGTGTTAATCCTCGAGCATTACGAAATTGTAGGCACAATATATGTGCATACATACGTGTTCAAAGACTGCTCCTGGCATATTTTGTATATACCTGAACGCGGCCCCGGCAGCATCCCCGCCGTAGTTCCACAATACAAGCGACTGGTGCGCATGTACCGCGACTGGTACTGGTACGTACATAAAGCGCGACAAATACAACATAGGCATTGCGAGAAATTCAATTGTATTGATCGAAATGAATTGTTGGAACCGAACTTGCTCTTGCACGTGTTGTTGCGCGTCATTGCTATTCGTTACGACTAGGAGCCTTTATATTTGTCGCATAAATAATAAAATTTGTAAAAATGGTAATCACTCAATGATCACGAAGAAAGACAAAGTCGAACGTGCTTTTGTAGACTAAGAGAAGACGGCTCCATGATTATTAATGACTCGACCTCGAATCATAATGTTCAATAAACAATCATCATTCACATTCCCTTTGATTCCGGTTGGTAAAGTTGCATGAAAAAAAGAAGGTTATTAATGATACCGCCATTTCGTGAGTAGCTTACACAAATGAAGCACTCCCCTTTCAGGCGAGCAGAGAGCGGAGCAAGAAAAAAATCATTTCCGATCGGTAACGGAATGCCAATGCGCAGGGTCGCCTATATAGGTACTTGGCATTGAAACAGTTGCGGCAGCCGTGCGCGGTGCGAGCACCCAGACAAAGGCCGATACGAACTAGAAAGAGAAAACCGAGGCCATTAGATTTATATATTCAGGATCATCCGTGGAGCATCGGAGATAAAGCACGAGAGAGCGAGACGGAGCGACGAACCCTCGAGAGTCTCTGCCGCATACAGCAACACATACACACATATATATATAGAGCCGGTACATAGGCGGTATATGCCGGTGCTGCGAGTGCTGCTAGTGCCTGCACGTGTAATATAATTGAACGCCGAGTGGCGCACGGGGCACGGCACACGCCTTTGCACACATCTCGCGCGACACGGGTTGTTACGCGTCGTCATGCGAGATTTCGACCAGCTCGAGTCAGACTGCGCTCCTCTTTGCTCGTCTCTGTGTACATGTATATATACATATACGTGCAGGACTCGAGAGAATTCGTAACTGAATTCTTGACGCGACGCTGGGAAATTGATGCGCGTGCAGAGACGCAGTACCTATATCCTACGCTATGCCGTACAATCTGATGCCAATGTGCACCAAACTATATCTCTCGACGTTTGTCTGTTTGTACTTGTGGATGTGACAGAACATACACTTAAGCTTGCAAGAAGTAGCTGCTTTTATTAACGAAAACTTGCGCGTCCATGCGCTTTGTGTCATTGTCTGGATACATCGTTTCGTGTTTATATCTGTTGTATTATCCCCATACTAAGTGTTTACAATTTTTGCTGGAAGCTTGAATCAAATTGGTCCATTTCATCGAAGTAAGCGTAAATAGTTGTTTGTATAAATACTTATGACATTGTGACGTCGACAATAAAATACTTATCGTAGCGAACATTTAATTTTCCTAAATTCGTCGATGCGCGCAAAAATTTGCGTATATTCACGACCGAGGCCATTAGTACTCGGCTGCGGAATAAAAAGTTCTGTATGCGCTCAACTTTGCGATGCTCCGGAACAAAGGAAACTGCCATGAGGAGCGCTATAAGCATTATACTGGAAAACTGCACGTGTATATATGTATACAATAACACACATCTAACGATCAAAAGAGTAATGACGTTGGCTGCGGCGCGAAAGAAAAAGAGCTCAAACAAATTAATCCAAACCTTTTAGCAGAATTGACTTCTACAACTCAATGAAAATTGTGCTGAAGCCAAAGGAGCCTGCTAGAGTTTTGCACTCATTCGTACTTGCATATCGATACCAACTCATATTTACTCTCACTCACATAATATATGGTCGGTTTTCTGTGAATTCGAATAGCTAAAATAATCATTTTTTGCTCGAATGAAAAACTTGTTGTTTCTGATGTCAAGATATCTGTTTTGACTTTTATGCTTCTGTTTAGTACAACAGCAAGCTTTCAAAGTGCTCAGATTCTTTTGGTACTTTTAAAGTCACACTTACAATGGAGCAAGGACATTTTTTAACATTAGCAATTATGGATTTATGAAAATGTCGAGTTGGTACCTCCGGAAAAAGTGATGGACGACTTAGAAAATTCTAAAAATTTGGGTTTTTTTATAACATGTAAAACTACTCGTTAATCATGAGAGCAAAACAACTTTTTTTGTCTATTCGATTTCACAGAGAATCAGCCATATATATTTCGAGTAAAAAACGTGTTTTCCAAGAGTAGCAGGAGCGAATTCATGCGGCCTTCATTTCGACGCTGGCTTTTCTTTCTCCCTATCTATTTCTCTTTCTGTCTCTTTTAAGCAATTTTCTGACTCTTCTACTTCTGAGCGCGCTCGAACGCCTTTCCGGAACTTGCGCCAAGAAAATCGACGATTTTTCCTTTCCGACTTTTTGCACCCCTAGCAATCGCGCTTGCAGAACCATCGTCATAGCTGCTGCTTAATATATATTTTTTATTTTTCTTTTTTTCTCTTGCAGTCTCGGCTTCATTTTTTTTTTTTTTTTACAAAAACATTGTAAACTTTGAAACACAATGCCACTGATAATTATATTAAACATTTTTGAAGCCAATAATTTATTATTTCTATTTTAGTTGTTGCTTATAGCCTGATAGCAATCGTACAAAAATGAAAAGTAACGAATTCTTTTACAATAAACAGATTGACATTCGTTTTGATATATTTTTTTGATGTTGAAATTTTTTTCAATAAGAAACTTTTCCTATTTTATAACGTAACTGCGACTGTTGGCACACTTTTATCAACTCCACTATGATTCCATGTAATGTGATAGCAAATATTTGCATGATAATGTCAAATCGAAAAAATGGCCAAATTTGAGATGAAGGATAATTTTATAAAAGATAAATTTGCCTTTTATAATAACTACATTAGCTCTGCAAATATAAACTATAACGAATTATTTGAATCTCCAAACGTCGAATTATTTTTTCGTTTAAGGATCTTTTACCAAAATATTAGAATTAAATGAAATTTTTTTTCTTTACATTCGAAGCAACAGCAGTAACAGTTTTACAAAGTTAAAACAAATTGTTCTAATATATTTTACTTTGCGTTCGAGTTCTCCATGCTATCCTTTATAGCTTATGCCGTTTGAATTGACCAACGTATTCTGTATAATGTACTACTGAATTCTCCTTGGTTAGAATCATCTGGCGTTTACAGATTGCCAAAGCATTTATTGGGATCGTGCAGGTATAAATTGGAAGTTAACTGGAACATGCATAAATCTTTAGAGTATTTGTAGTAAAAATATACATCGGAGCAGCATTTCCAAAGGCTCACTCTCATTTTTTTATCTGTTTAGAGAATGATTGCAAAAGCTTGGTAAAATTACACTTTCACCGAGTTTGGTTAGTGGCAATATACACGGTGATGTGCACGAAACTCGAATTCGACCAAAAGGTGAAAATAACGAGTCGGGTGGATTCGATGCGCTTTCGGTGAAAATTAGGTCACAGTTAGGAGGAAGGTGCGGCAGATTCGGATGAGGTAACGTCAGCCATCAAGCGCCCCTAACAAGAGAATCGGGCATTATACCGAGAGTGCATTCGTTAGCGTGAAGCGCGCATATTACAGACCCGGAGCGAGTTGCACAGCAAAAAGCGGCGCTTGCTATAGCGCTGCAATATATAGCTATTATATGTACCTAAGAGTAGCTTTCGGGTATAGCGAGGAGGAAACGGGGTTTGCTTTCAAGTAAGTAACAACAGCGCGAGTGGAATTCCGATGAAGGCCGTAGCTGCGATGCACTGCGCTGGCTGCATGTGTATGCAGGGCCGCCTGGACATCACGTCCGCAGCCGACGCCGCGCTGGCTTGCAACAAAGTAGGCGAGCGTACGAAAGCGGAAGAGCCGACTTCGCTCCGCCACAACTGCAGCCGAGAGCGTATATATAATACGTACTATACGACGCCGGCCGAAGCTTCGGAATGGCTACGTTATAGAGCGGATCATCGTTAGAGTTAAAGGCATGTGCAGATATATACACAGCCAAAAACACTCAATGGCGCTCATACCAGTATAGATTGCGCGCGTGCACAAGTTCGAAATGTACTCGAGGAGCAGGTTCATTTGAGAGATTGAGCGAGCATGCGAAGTCGAGCGCTGCGGCAATGATAAACAAGAGTCCCCTTTTTTCAGACTTTTTCTTTTTAATGAAGGTAATACTTTTTATCATGGAACATTTGACGCCGGAGAGCAGTTCATCTTCTCGTTGATTTGCAAGCAGATAATGTGTGCGCGACTGTACACAAGCGACGCGCCAATCGCGCTACCCTGACAAATTGGCTACTTTGAATGAACGGAGTATGCATACATGTCGTACGTTTGCACAGTATCGCACTCTCGAATACAGCCTAGAAAGTAACTGCGAGATAAAAAAGAAGCCTACAGAGAAGCTCCGGCTTATCTTGAGGATCATTAGCCTCGTGCGTGTATGAGTCGGCGTCACGGCGCAAAGCTATAGCGAGCTAAGGTGAGCACCGAGGCGCGAGGGGGATTGGCAGACTCGGCTCGGAGAAAGAAACGGGCGTGCAGGCGGGCCCGTGCGAGTTACGGGCGATTTTTCCGGTCGCGCCCGGGGAAATCAGACGCTGACGAATCGGCGGAACGACTTTATCGTCCGTATAACTAACTGCGGGGATTTTACGTATTGCGCCGTTTTCGCGTACGTGCCCCGGCGGCGGCACTGCCAGACGAAGTAGAATAACTTGAAGCAAGAACGAAGGATCGTGAGCACGCCACCCGCGCGAAAAAGAGGAACGAGTGCAGTCTACGCGCAGACTAACTGCACTAGAAAGAGAAAGAGAGAGAAAGAGAGACACACACAGAGGAAGGAGGTAAAACGAATTGCACGAAAGATAAAGAAGAACTGCCTTTGATATCAGTGTGAGCGAGGAGTGCGCGAAGGGGAGAAATTTTTGAGAACGCGACGAGAAAGGCGGAGAAGTAGCGAATGGAGAGAGAGAAAAAGAAAATAGTAATAGGTCGAAGAAAGAGAGATAGAATGAGAGAGAAAAATAGTGGTTGGTAATAAAACTCGAAAGAATGAGGAAGTGGGACAGTAAAACAGCGAACGAGAGGAAGAAAGAGAAAGAGAGCGCGAGGAACTTCACACCAACGGCAACGAGCCTCGAGCGATCCAACTTTCAGAATAAAATTATACTTTGAGGAAATTCGTCAACCGATAGGGAACGTAAAGTTAAAGGAATGCCTTCTCCTCGTCTGTATGCGATCGAACCGAGAGTCGAGTTTTTTTTGAAAAATTTGCATTCACAGCCGATATAGACTTTTTTCTACCTCTTCTTTTTTATTTGTGTTTGAAATTTTTCCCTTCAATTTTGTAACGAGCTCGTTGATGCCGTCACGCTTGAGCATTACATCGTTAACTGAATATAAAATAACGCCAGTCATTAATATCTTTGACTTTTTTAACGCATACACAAAACTCATGGCAGAATACTTCGGGCATATTTGTCTTTTCAATTAGTATATAAAATGCCGATTTTCTGTGAAAGAAACTTTCTGTTCTCACAAAAAATGTTTCGTTCTTGATGTGACACTTGGACCAAAATTTTATTAGTTTCCTTTCAATGTCAATTAAGCCTTCAACATTTTTGAAGTATGTAGATGAATCGACGAAATAAGATCAAGATAGCCGAGTATTTTAATACATGTTAATTTTAATATAATGTTGGTTTTAAAATAATATTTTAATGTATAGATAGGTAGTATTTTTAAAAAATTTTTACAAGTTTATCGTCTCTCTTAGATTTTTCGTATCCGTTAGTCTTGAAAACCTATTACAAATTTTGGAAGATATTCATTCACCACGAGCTCTATGAATTATTTGGTGATTAAAGTCCAGATCGAACTTGATTAGACTTTCTTTTGTAGGTTTCTCTGTACAGTAGCGTGACGACGAAAAAATTTTACTCGTCTCATTTCTCAGAAAATCGGCGAAATACGAACAAAAAGACAAGCTTCCAGAGGTTTTGCAAGGATTTAATTGTTATCTTAACAATAAAGTCTTCAAAACCGAGCTAGCTTTCATAAATTTTTTTAATCAATTCGAACAACAAGCGTAGCAGTAGGTATAGAACCGTAGTAGAAAAAGGAAAGTGCAAGTAGTATATTGTAACCGGTTTAAAATCTATTAGAGGCCACAAGAAGAAAGACAAATGAGACAAAAAAGAAATATAGCTCGCGTATAATGAAGAAGTCATTAGCAGCTCTGAGGGTATCGAAGCAGTGCAAGGCGCAGCACACAGACGCTGCTATACACCTACGCTTTAGTGAAAATAATTTAAAACTTTGAACGAAGCCTTAACAATAACTACTTTATATACTTTCGAGCTTGTGGCCTCAAAACTTGTGCTCTTCCTCCTCTTTTTCACTCACTTCCTTCCTCTACCCTGGTGCCTTATAAGTAGAACGATCAAATGATCAATAATAGGTACTTGTCGAAAAAAACGTTGCGTCTTTTATTTACGATTGACTTTTACTCGTAGCTCTTAGTAAGGGTGTTTTGGATACTCCAAGGCAACTTGCTCATTTCATAAAAGTACTGTAACATAACTATCCACCAATGTATAAATGTAAACAAAGAAGGTAGAGCTACTCGTCGATTTTAATAAAATTCAGTTTTTGCAGCCAGCAGATTTGGTTTCCTCAGGAGCACACGATGACTAGATTCATAGGATAGAAAGAGCGAAATCCTTATAGAGATAGAACTATGAAGAAAAGCTCTTGACGCCACCGCTTAATGAAATATCGTACATATAGACAGAGAGAGAGAGAGAGAGAGAGAGAGAGAGAGAGAGAGAGAGAGAGAGAGAGAGAGAGAGAGAGAGAGAGAGAGAGAGAGGAGAGAGAGAGAGAGAGAGAGAGAGAGAGAGAGAGAGAGAGAAGAGAGTATAGCTCCGATCCAAGAGTTAAGAAGGTATCAAAAGCATAGCCTGAGGCCGTTGTACAAGCAATATTCAAGATTCTTGCCGATCCAATACTTGAGTTTCAGACGTGAATCGGCTGTTGCTGATGATCGACCAGCCTTTTTCACATACACATACACACACTCGCAGTACAACAACCCTTTCTAGGTGAAACTGCGTACATAGAGGAATGTGATTCTTGCCTTACAACGTTTAGGAAAGAAAATGATAAAAGCTTGGGGGACTATAAACCGGCTGGTAAATTTTATGTATATATATTTCATTGAGCTTTTTTTATTGGGACAAAAACCCCAGCGAGAGTTACAGTTAGTTTGTACGCGCACGAAGTATACTTCCGCTCTTGAGTTTCGGAAGTTGTTACAACCGCTTATGACGCGCCCGCGTGACTATCGATCGCTTCCTGACAATCTTAAAGCTTCCAAGACCATGGACTTGTTTGGCGTTGAGATAGATAGATAGAGAGAGAGAGAGAGAGAGAGTTGAAGGAAAGGAGAGAGGGTGAGAGGTTAAGAGCTTGCAGTAAAGAACGTTCGACGAAGCCAAAGTTGACTTTGATATTCTATCTATTCCTAGTCTTGACGGGCAATTAACTTTTTTGATGAAAAACTCGCCTTATCCTTACTGCTTGATCAAGCGGTTTATACTAAAAGCTTTATTTGATTTTATAGGGATTGCGAATTTTTTGTTAATAATAACAAAAATAAACACTTTGATATTGATTTCAGAGGGAGACAAACCGAATGTACAAGTCACAGTCGAAGTGGCTGTAATAATTTTTTTACTAAAATAATTCTCTGAAAACATTGCTTTTAATGAATAGGTCAGAAGGAAAAAAGTCAGAAAGCTACCCTCGCCTTCTTCTTATATCAACAGATCGCTTCTAATTTCACATCAATTGTGGGGCATATTCCACGCATTTGGTCTCTAAAATGAAAGGAGTGTAGAAGAGATACATCCTTGCAATAAAAAAAAGTGAATCTCAAAAGCATGACTTTTATCCCGACGCAAATTGGATAGCCACAACTCTCGACTCGTGAATCTGGACACGCGTTAATTACACGGAGAAACCCATATAGGAAAAATTAAAAATTTCATTGTAAAAGTGTGACATTTCTGACTTTGATGAAATTTACTATAAAATGTATCAACATTTATTATAATTATAGTAAAAATTATCAGAAACATAAGAAAAATTACGTTAAAAATAGTAAATTTTGTCATAAGTCAGAAATGTCAAGCTTTTACTATAAAATATAGTAATTTTTCCTATATAAGTTTCTCCGTGTACAAATTGATTTTAGCTACGTTATCATTTTGCATCACTGTGGAGTTACTTTCCCCCCATATTTTAAATAGCCACAGTTAAGCAAATCCTTTTTCACCCTTTTCAATTTATTTTTTTGCTCCATTCACGATGTCGAAGCTTGCTACTCAAAGTGTATTCACTTTTTGATTTGTACGAGGGGTATATATGATGAATTAATTATAATTGTTATATATCGCGAATTAGAAGAGCTTTATTGTTTCGTTAATTTGTCATATTTTGCTGGACATGCTTTAATGTCGGCTGGTTGAAATTAACTGAGAAAATATAAAATTTTGTTAATCCTTTACAAAATTTATAAGCTTATTATTTCTTAAGATAAAGATTTCTTAATTATGTCTCTCCCCAAACTCTTGCAATTTAATTAGAATAAAAATAATGATTTAAAATATTTCAATTTTTCCGCGGTGGATTATGCACCCAGCATGAAGTAATAAAAGCTTTTATTTCTGCGCAAAATACAAGAACTGTAAGCACACAATAAGCTTTTTCATAAAGTATATATATACTATACGTGATATACACGAGTAATTCAATACACGGCCGCGCACGTATAAGAAATCGATTGAACATAAAAAAACAATTTCTCTTTTTTTTGTTCGTTGTGAAAGTTCCTCTTTGCGCGTAGCGCACACTTTTTCTTTGCGATAAACGTTTGATGTATATAATACACTGCAGTATACGATTAGCAAGCGCAGTGCAACACAAAAAACTTGTCGAAGCCTATATCTAAAGAAAAGCTATGGTCGTACACATCTGCGTGACTGTGTATGTATGTTTGTGCATGAATGTATGTGTGTATGTTTATAGGGTCAAGCTCTTTTGTTCATGCGATGTACTGGTTGGCAATGCATGTATAAACATACACCCTATTCTACCATATCTCCCTCGCAAAGTTTTCATTTTTTCGCATCGCTGTATCATCGTGTCGCTGCTATTGCTACTACTGCCACTGCTGTTGCAGATGTCAGACAGGTTCTACGTGTATGTCCCCGCGTGCACTTTATTTGCTTTTTTCATCTACCGTCCAGCGTAAAGCTAGTGAGTATTTACCTTCAGGAGGCTACTTCGATTGAACAAAGTAACAGCCAATTGCGTACACGCTCGTTCGCGAGTCACTTTTCGATATAATAAAATATCCGAGCTTGCTTGATGAAAAAGAAAGTAAAAAAACATCCTGGGTATTACATACGAATTTTTGCTGAGATATAAGCAATTATATTCGCGCCAAGGAACCTCAAATTACGAAATCTTTGGCTAAACGTTTCCTTTTTCATTCACCGGCGCAATCTGTTTGTCAGTTCTGCACACACACACACACACACATATATATATATAGCCAGAAGACGAAGCTATTTCTTCTTTTAGCCACTAGCGTAAAAAACACAGACCAGCCGAGAGTTAATGATCTCGTTCATTATTTCTCGCCTCGTCTCTCCACTACTTTTTCATCCTTTTTGGAGTGAGCGAGTAAGAGAAAGAGAGCGAAGGGGAGGAAAAAAATTGCATATGCCACGCGTATACATCATCTACGAGTACACGTACGTAGGCTACTGTGTGTAAACGCGAACACACACGCGTATACATATGCGGCAGTCGTTTCTTTTAGGCTCATAAGAGCTCAAAAGGGTCGTTTGCGGAGAGGGCGAGGCAAAAGACATATCTATGTCGCTCTCTCTCTCTCTCTCTCTCTCTCTCTCTCTCTCTCTCTCTCTCCATAAGTTTGGAAGACTCTTTCAGTCCTTTTTTATATGAAAACGTGTGTGTATACCTTTATCATTGTTGTGGTTTTGTTTTCATTTCACTGCCTACGCCATTCTAAGATTTAAGAAGCGCGCTTTCTGAGAGTCAACTCCATTGAAAGGATTTCGAAAGATATCCTATCCAGGTACGAAAGAAAAAATTCCTTTTAACGTTCTGCTGTCGTTTGAAAATATCAGAGTGTGGATTTCGTTACATTTTAGATGATTGTAAGAAACGAATCAAAAAGCACGAAATATTGGTATCTTTAATATAAAAAACCCTCAAGCTTTTATTAAGAATTGATTTTTATTCCACTTTTCTAAATTAAATTTTAGCTTTTATCCAAAATATTTTTTTATTGTACTGGAAAATCTGATTTTTGGATTCAGAGCCAAATTTTTTCGCATTTGATAGAACCTTTTTTAATCTCATATCTTATCTCTGGTAAGGATCTTTTGGATTTGAAACCAATCAAAGCGATTAAATAGAAAAATATAAATCCTTTTTTACCAAGCCGTTCAGCCATGCGAAATCAATCGATGAACATCATGCACGAAACAAGTTGAATACTATACACACTAGCAGGAAATGAAGTGCGAAACCGAAACGTACGTCGAATCTCTTCTAAATCAAAGTTATAAAGGAGAAGATGCGGTAAGACAAGTGAGTAAGCTCACAACGGCAGCAGCACCATCTGAACTCCGCAGCAGTTGTCCCTCCTGGTATCAATGAAGACATCGAGAAAGTCAGTCGAGCGGGTAATCGTTCCACTTTCAGCTCCCCCTACAGCCTATCCATATACACGATGCACTGCTGCTAAGCGTCGATATGTGTTATATGCGTTGCTCTCTCTCTCTCTCTCTCTCTCTCTCTCTCTCCTCTCTCTCTCTCTTTCTATCAATATATATGTTGAATCGAGTGGCGACGTATATAGATATATCGTTTAACATCGTAATGTCATAAGGCCGCAGTAGCAGATCCTTTTCGGGGTCGAGCCGTGCACTACTGTAAGCTCCGTCGAGCAGAAACGAAATGAAAATCCATGTGTCAGCCGATGCAGCGCCGAACACACGTCAGTGAAAGAAATATCAACGAAAGTGATTCGACAATTCTCGGAGCAATAGAAAGTATATCGAAAATCTGGTTTTCTTTTTCTCTCTCGTCCATTGCGATATTTTAGAATGATCGCCACACCGCATACTTATATATTAAATATAAAGCTAAATTCTCGAGCAAGTTTCACGTTCTGTAGAGCTTATGATGTATAAAAGGGCCAAATGATAATAGCTGCAGCAGCTCGGCTTGCAAGGACAAATTATCGCTCATTACCAGCACAAGCTCTTACGTGCAGTGAAAAGCTTTAACACAGATCTTTTTGGACATCTTCACGATAATAGAAGCCCGGCTAGCTTTCGAGCTCGCAGAGGGCCAAATAGCTGGGACACGAGAGACGCTCGTGGCGAGAAAGTACGAGCTTGTGCGCGTACGGCACAGCTGAGCAAGAGAGAAAGAGAGAAAGAGCTACGTGAAAGATGAGGCTCTACGCTTGGTACGCTAGCGCGCGAGGGCGTATAAAATATGATGCTTTTAAGACCTCGTGCGCGCTCGCGAGCTTGCTGCAAGCACGGATTATGTATACGACTTGCACTAGTGCTTTTAAAATTCGTGTTCGAAGATCGAAAGGCAGTGGCCACTCGTGCCTCGCACCGGCTTCGTTAGGAAATCAAGCTCACGCAGCTCCTCTTGGCGCGATTCAATATGCAAAGACTCGACTCGAAGCGCGAGGACTTTTCTCCAAAGTCGCTGGAGCTTGCACTGTTGGCTGCAGACGCGGGGCTGTACGAACCACTGCCAGAGGAAGCAGGAGAGAGGGAGCCGAGCGAATAATTTAGACAACGTTAATGAACGACTACCTATACAGCTGCCGTAATTATAAATATCTATACATCCGCTTACGCAGCCGCACTTTACAGTGTGATGAGAGCGAGGGGCAAAAATGTAAGCCAAGTGAAAGAAGATAATGAAAAAAAAAGAAGAAGGACCAAGTATAGAAAGTTGTGGCCTAGTGTAGCAAGCTCTACTGCGGAATAATTTTATCCTGCAATTTTCCATTAATCAGGGTATTAAAGATAGGGCGTGATGATGGCTGTGTTATTAAACTGCTGCGTGACGCGTGTATAAAGAGGATATTCTATGCATAATATATACTCGGCTAGCTCACCAGTGACGACTCTTCCCGGTTTTTTTCCCTATAACCCTCCTCATTCAAACACTTTAACACTGGGCTTCGAGCTTTGAATTAATGCGAACGCGTATATTCGTTACATTGAATTCTTTGAGGATTTTTTACGGCCACTGTACCGTTATACGTACCGCATAGCAGCTCTTATCGTTCTACAATTTATGAAATCAAATACGGTATATTTATGTCAGGATTTTCACGAAATTGATGTTTGTCTTTTTTTCTCTTCTGATTTCAGGTAAAATCCTGGGTGAATAAGGGACCTTCCTGTATATTTTTTAATTCAAAATGCTGCGCGAGGCATCCTTAGTGCGAGATTACGCGTTGAATTTCTCACCGCGCGACGTAGTTGACATTCGGTCGAATATGTTGGATGCTCTTATCGGAAACATAACAATTCATCCCTATGAAAAAAGAATACAATGGCATTATCTTACATTCATTACTACCTTCGCACATGAAAGAGAGAGAGAAAGAGAGAGAGAGAGAGAGAGAGAGAGAGAGAGAGAGAGAGAGAGAGAGAAGAGAGAGAAAGAGAGCATAGGACAACAATAGAAAAAACAAAAAAAAAAAGAAAACATTGACAAATCCATGATAGCTGCTTGAGCTTGCAATACCGCACGAATGAGAAATTTTACGCGCTTTTTTATCAATCTATCGGTCGAGCAATCTAAAGCTCTCGGGTAACAAAGGCGGTTCGATCGGACTACGAAGCATGGCGGGCGTGAAAAAAAAATCACCGTCACTTTTTCGAAATTCATTTTCTATCTTTGTCCAGTGCATTCTTGTGCGCTCGCGCAACGATTGCACAGCAGGCGCAGAGCACGCAACCAACAGTACCGACACACGCACACACGCATGCACACACGAATTCGCCCATCTATATACGTATACCAGCTCGTACAGCGAGAATCCAATTAAGCTCAAACTGGTAAGCTTTTCAAAAATCTGAAGCGAGTTATGCACGCACGCGCTCAATAGAAAAAAATAGGAAAAAAAAGGAGTGAACGAACTTTGCAATTAATTGTAGTCTTGTGATGTTTGATGACTCGAATGAATTTTCGCGCAACGCCGAGCAATGTGCACGCGCGTTAAGTGGAGTGCTTTTTCGATTTTTGAGCGATCCACTCACACGTGTCTTTCGCGTTACTTTGGCAAGCAAATACCAGCAGCCCCAGCAATAGAAATAATAGTAACAGATCCTGCATACCTACCTCATGTACGTGTATTTACATGTGTATTATGCAGTACTATCTGTTCATCGGACTCTTAAAATTTTACAACTGCACTAGAAATCTATCCAATCGATCTTTTACTATAACAACATCCTCGGGAAGCCGTTTCATTTTCAAACGCTCGACACACTTTTTTCAAATTTTTTAACTGATCAGTGAACCCACAATTATTTATTCATCCGCGAAATAAATTCCGAAAAATTTATGGTATTCCCTGAAATTTTTATCCAACGCATTGTTATAAGACAATTCACAATAAACGAACGAGAAAGAGGCAGGGCAAAAGTAACAGACCTGCACTCAACAATCACGAATGTCAAAAAATACGACGACGCGTTGGCTAAATCGGCTTTTCTCGGCAACATATTAAGTCTGATCTTCATGTAAATCCATCGTGATCCGACTAGGAAAACAAACACGACCAAATGAGGTACTCTCTTTTTAAAGAAGCTCAGTAGCAGCAACATCAGCAACGCGCGACGTATATATACGAAAATGTTGATCGGCGTACACAAACATTACAGAACGATGATGCAAAAAAACCTCTCTGCATACACACGTGTATACGTATATATGCCTTGGTATACACACTCGCGTAGCTACGTGAATATTCAAATTTTTCGCATTGCAACATCTCTATAATGCGATAAAAGCTGCTTTTTTCTCGGCTAGCGCTAAAAACGTTCGTTGGCACAATATTATTTTACCGATTACCGTCTCCGTGCATCGCCTCGACCGTTGCCGCTACCACCACCGTGGGTTGTCCTCTTCACCGCGGATCTCTCTCTCTCTCTCTCTCTCTCTCTCTCTCGCTCTCATTGCTCGTTCTCTGCAGCTCATTCGACTTTCTCTTTCTTCGCTAGAATTTTACTTCCTCTCTTTCTCTTTTTCCCTGTAACCGGCTCCGGTATTTTCTCCTCTTTTCTCTCACTATCTCTCTTTTTTTTTTACTTTTAACGGCCGATCGCCCGTAGACTTTCAACGTCACCAGAAAGAAAAGTTTCATGAAGGCGAGAGAATATACATATATATATATATATCTTCATGTTTCGCGCTTCAAAGAGAAGAAGAAAAAGAGCTACAGTGAATTTTCCTTTGGTACAACATCGTCTCGCTCTCTCCCTCTCTCTCTACCTCCCACGTTCGTGCTTTTTTACGGGAAAAAAAGTTTTTCTCGCGGTTCTTTCGTTGGCTATCCAACGGCAGCCTCGACGCGCTGAGGTGTACAGTCTGTCTATATACGCATTACTTCGCTTGCAGGCAGAGTGCTCTCCTTGGGAAGATTTTTTTGTGTCTTAAAGTGAAAAACGTCGAGATTATGGCGCGCGTCCCTGGAAAAAGTTCCAAATAACAACGAAACGAGATTTATTAAGTATGGAATGTTAGCTTCTAGGCTTAAAATGTACTTATCCTGTAACTCATAATTTTTCATTTCATATTTCTCAAATATTTAGATGAGATCGCTAAAGGCGTTCCATTAAACGCATTTAAGATATATACGTATACCATCCATGTGCAAGCGACACGCAAGTCAAAAAAGCAAGCGTCGCTTGAGCTGTCTACAAACGTTTTTCACGGCGATACAAAGCGATACGTTTTCTCGGTGACTCGTTCATCGATAAAACTCGTGAGTGAGCTGCGTAATATGCGTTTGAATCCATGCTCAGCCGAGGTAAATTCCATGCCTGCCCAAACAAATCTAAACAGCCCTTTATATGAGGCAATAGCAGTCACCGTATTCGAACTGGTCTTGCGTGTATTTTTCCTCGTCGGTGAAAAAAAACTCCACTTGACTCGAGCTATATACACTATAAGCGAAACGACGACTTTTAGGAACAATTCATTTCACGTATGCGTTGTATATACACGTACGCCCAGGACGTTCGCCTACGCTTTGCATTCGAATGTATAAATTCCCCGATTCGCTCTCTTTTCTCGAGGGAATCTATATAGCATCTTTCTCCGGTTCCCATGCTGAGCTTCCAAGACCAGTCCCGGCTGCCTTTCGAGCACCTATTACTTCTTTGCTTTATAGGCGATCGAAACATTCCGTGAGCAATACATTCTTAAACGATGCATCGTCTCGCATACGTGACATTTTATTTACCTCATTTCTGTATCTTGACGTATGAATCCTTTCTCAAATTGCTCTCAAGGGGATAATATCAACTTTATTATGGAAACTTGACGTAACTTTTTATATATTCAACAATTAGACAATTAGACGGTACTTTGTCAAGCCAACATAGAGTAGTTGCAAGAGAGAATAATACGAATTTCCGGTCACGGGCACATGTGTGGGGTAATTGTCGATGAAAACCAAACAACGAGAGAAGCGAGAGAGGCTTAATGCTCTTAACGAGGGCACGAGAATCTGCTAATGAATATATCGAATGATTATTTACGCTTGTACGCGCGACGTGCATGCAATTAATCCAATCCTCTTTTGTTCGAATGGACTCATAGATTATGAGAAAGCCCAGTGCGCGCAAAGGCAGAAGCAGTAGCAGCAGCAGATGCTGTCTCGATGCTCGCAGTGAGCTTTTCTTTAACCAAGATAAATTCAAGCAATTAAGAGCGAGAGCTACTGCCTCGCAGGCTAGTTCGTAAACGGAAACTGACTGGCCAGTATGCGCGAGCGAAAGGGAAAGAGCAAGAGCTGTAGCTGATATGAACGAGAGCAGAGCCAAAGGTTGAATAACGATGAATGTGCAGCGGCGCAGTTCTAAAGACGCTAAAAGATCGCTCTGGATTACCAGCTGATTGGGTGGATCTGAAAGAGAAAGAGAGAAAGAGAGAGAGAGAGAGAGAGAGAACTAGCTAAAGCGGCTGTACCAGGTTTTTAAAATCGAGCTAGATTTACATCCCAATTCGAGTCAATTGAATTACGTGAGCTACAGGCCAAGCTCTCGACTCAGTACAATCGATGTAATAATGGAAATTGATGTTGCCAAAGAGAAACAAAATTGGATTGATGTGAATGAAGTTCGATGCGCCGTGCGGCAACGACTCCTTGAGCAAAGTGGAGAGAAAAAGTTGGTACGAATAACACATGATGCCGCGTCTGCTGTGATCTTGCTCCTACTCGCTGCTATATGCTATACGTGTATAAATATACTCTATAGTGTTTGACAAGATAAACGAAGAGAAGAGCGGAAATGCAGAGAATGACATAAGAGTCATCGTGAGAGTCTCGAGAAAAAGAAAAGAGAAGGACATCAAAGTATAATATATTACGTAATGCGGATGCACTGCGAGAGAAATTGTCTACTCACATTCTTAGGTATTGTCTAGGATAACGATTAACGGAATTCAATCAGGTGATATATGAAAAAAGACGAGTTATTATTCATGTGAGATATCATGATTACAATAAAATTATCGGAGTAAGCAAAAAATGGCAAACGTTCACTGAAATAACAAGAGAATCCGTGGTATTGATTATGTTCTAGTCATGGAGCTTTTCGTAAAAATGCTCGACTTGTAGATGAACATTTTCAAAGCAACGGACTAGTCTTTTGCGACAATGCAGCACAATCACGAGGTATGGGCAATGTTTTCAAAAGAAACACAAAGATGTACTTTATACAGGAGAGCAACGGCTTGCCACATTTTTCTGTAAATTAGAGCTTCCGTTCGATCAGTATAAACAATCTACCTGCAGCGCAAGAGCCAGTCTACTTTTGCCGGAACTGTAAATTACTTCGGTCGCAAGCTTGTTTTTCACCAACTGGGGAAAACAAAAACACGTGCGATTCGAGGAACTTTTTCAAAGTCAGGTATTCCGAAAAGGAAGCGCAGCGAGTTATAACAAAAGGAAAAGCAATGCATCAAAGTAAAAAATGAACGAACTAGAATAAAAAGTACAGGGAAATTGCGAATAACTGACGATGAATAACTTGCGCTCTCTTGTGACAAGCTTGAAAAATTATTTATCCGTACTGTGCATATACACGCATATTGCCTTGCGAAAGCTCTGTCCATTGGTTGGCGGAACAGATCGAACGAGCAAATATGAAACATTATTGGAAACCACAATAGCGTTCTATAAGAGCTTTACTCGTAAGATTTATCCAAGCTGTTCGAACGATCTTGGCACATACGAGTGCAAGCAGCAGTACGCACACACACACACACACACACATAAGCAGAGTACGTATTTACAGTTGCCACTATCGGGAGGAGTCAAATGAAATATGCAGAGAGCCACACGACGACGTTTGTTCGGTGGTTGAGGCAGCTCCGTGCGTGCAGCTTTTGCACCCCTAGTTTCGAATTTGGCCCGCAACTCTCATGGGATGCATAGACGACGACACGACGACGACGACGGTGGCGGCACAACAACGAGGTTGTGTCTCTGCTGCTGTTGCCGTTGGAAAAGCTGCTGTGGCGGCTCGAGGCATCAAAACGCACCTGCAGCACACGCCGCCACACCAAGTTTGTGCACACAGCTCGAGCTGAGCTTTATATATGCATATCCCCTCGCGCTATATGCCGACGCGTTCGTAGCTATGCGCTCGACACCATATACGTATATACTCGAACACTACTTGAAAGAGTAATATTTGCTGCTCACTGCTTGGATTTTCTTCGTTTTGCCATATTTTAAACTCGTATTACCGACGTAAATAAACACATATATACTGGTGAGTGATAATTTTTGCCTCGCTCGCACATCGCAGCAATGCAAACGTGGCAGGGTTTTCTCAATCGAAGCAATCGTAAAACATATCGCTTATGGCATTGAAATCACATGCAGACAAGGGACTCGTGAGATGGCTAATTTTACGTTATTGTTCCATATCATCAAACATAATTAAAGCGAACGAGCGCACGAGGCGATGCATGCAAGCGCTAATCACCATCAAGTATTCAAATTTTCATTGCGGAAAATATTCTTCTCCAGCAAATTCTGCGATTATAATGATGTAATTTAACGCACGCGCAGCCAGTAGATATCAAACAAAACGAAAGGGGGCAATAACAAGTAAATCAGTGCGCCTCGGCTCAGACTCTTCCGGTCAACAGTGAATTTCGGTTTTCAGCACTGCCAGTACGAATTCGCGTATTCGCATTATATACAATGTATGTGGAGCAAATGAGCGCTCCAAGTTGGCTTGTGTATTTTGCCGAATTATCCATCTCGTTCCTCTCTCTCTCTTTCTCTCTCTCACGAGCTTGCTTGCAGGAAATTTGATTTTCGGATAACAAGATGATAATGTTGGCTCATAGTATCGTTTAATTACTAGTTTTTGGCTGGTTCCATTACTTGACATAACCTAGCAAATACAATAACATGGCGGCTGCAGGCACGACTATTGTTGTAAGTCACCATAATAAAATTGAGTTCAATTCATACTTCGCTTTGACATTGAGTTTTCAAACATAATTAGCTCGGAATGACGGGTTATATTATCAGTTTTACGTGGTGCTTCGATATTTACCTTGACAAGCTGCCCCTCGTAAGATGAGAGCTGAAGACGCCTAACCTCTTAGCAAAAATAAATATGCAAAAGGGGAAAAAAACTTGCGCACGATCCATGTATAAGTGTATACTGACTTTAGAACGAGTCCTGAGCCTGTCCAGAGCTTCCGCTGATGTAATCAAATCAGTAACTTTTACGCTAATGATTAATTTAATTTGTAATCGCGTGAAGCTTGAGCTGTATAGTCTAACATCTGCTTGTCAAAGTGCTGAAAATCAAGTTGAAGATCTTTTTTATATAATTCGTTGAAATCGACCATTTTACATCGTCGCGCGCTCCATGCTGACTGTGTATTAAGCCATGTGTAATCAGCGTGTACCTATACAACGCGGCCCTTACAATTCTTGGTGAGCGCGAGTTTTGCATTTTTCTCACGCTTAAACTACGGGGTAATTAACGTTGAGTCCCTCGCGCCCGGGCGCACCCAATTAATTCATATTTTTCGCGAAGGATGGGTTGGAAGAACGCAACGCGCGGGACTGGGGTGGGCACGCGGTGTACACTCGAAAGCTTCGGCGCGAAATGAAATGTTGTTGCTGGCTACACTTGTACTGTATGTATGTATATAATATGTGCTATATCATGTTGCGTGTTGCATGCAATTCAGCGATCAGACCCCATTACCCGTCTGTGTATACGTGAATGTGTGTGTGTGCGTGTGTGTATGTATATGTACAATGTGTGAGAGCCTTTTTTGGCGTATGCACATCATAGCCTATACTTTCTGACCAAACCCAAGCTGGAGGATGGAATTTTGATGGAAATTAGCTCGATGCTTCGTATACAAAATTAAAATTTCTCGATATTATAACGCGGCTTCGTGACGAATTTTATGAATCGATATATCAGACGTTCAAGTATTTGAGGGAACTCATCAGCGGATAAAGAGCCATTTTAATTATATATCTTAATAATTATCTCAGGCTATATACAGCGAGTTCATATTATGATAAAATTAAAGAGGGGAAAAAATATCCATAGTCTGACGATGTGAAATGTGAAAAGGATTTAAGACTCTTAGCTGACAAATCCTTAATTGTGATAATGAGATTTTCAGCTGAAATAATCCGACTGATGCAGGAATTTATGTACCGGTAGAAGTATGTGCGTGTGATTAATGCGAGCCTGTGTTGTTCCGTGTGAGCGAGAGCTACGTGTATGTGCACGGGTAAAAGAAGATCCTTGTACCAAGACTGATAAATCGCGTCGTGCTCACTTCTCCTCTCTCTCTCTCTCTCTCTCTCTCTCTCTCTCTCTCTCTCTGCCCAACAATGGAATTGCAAAAGCTAATTGTGCACCAGCCATCGTTGCGGATGCATAATGCATCGCCGAGCGTTGGCATTTATATATAACGCAGTAAAATAGAGGAACCCATTCGTTCCTCTGCATGACATTCCGGAGAGAATTTTGCTACATATATAGAACAATATATATTTACACATCTGTGCATTTGCTTTTGCGAACATACAAAGAGGCGCGCGCACGCGCACGTTAATATTCTTATTGATTAGCTGGTTGCCACAGCTATGATTACTCATGCGCGATTATCTAATAATAATAGGGCTTATTTTTGAACGTGAGTATTGAATTTCGCAGTGCTACGCACGCGTGAGTTAAACATATTTACACGTTTGTTCAATTGCGATCTGTGCACGTACGAAGTAAAGTTATATCGACGCACATAGCGGATTTTCGAAATGGCGTTAACAATTACAAACTCGGTGGCCAGTAAGTGCAGTACAGTCTACTTGATTGAACCGTCGAGGAATTAAAATTTAACGAAAATATGCGAACTGCATCCAAGAGAGCTTTGTTAATATATTACTAAAAGAGGATATGTAGAAATAAATTACCGAAATACCAGATGAGCTTTGTAACACGAGCTAATTTTTAAGGCTTTTAAAAGATATGAAAAATTGAAAGTATACAGCGAATTAATTAGTCCAAAAAGTCGTAAATTGTATTCGTCGGATATTTACGAGGCTCGGGCTGCACGATCGCAGCTTGCAGCAACGTCACGACCACATTTCCCTCTTTTTTCCTTCACGTGTGCAGCAACAACAAACTGTATGTTTTACTGCACGTGCACACGTTGTGCTCATTCGCATATACACCCACACGCACATACGCGCGTAACCCTTGCCTCTTTCCATCCCTATTACTCGCTTCTTTTTTTCGTGAAAAGGCCAAACAAACAACTAACGAGTAACGAGCGTAAAATCGCCGAAAAATTAGAAAGTTCAACAACAGTAGCAGTGGGAGAAGTAGCGAACGAGCAAATGCTTGTAGGCAAATGTTTGCTTAGCATTAAAAATCAGTCATAAATTAACAGACTCATTATTATCTTTTTTTTTCGTCTTTTTATTCTTTTTAATTTCAACAAAATTCATCGAGCAAATCAAGTCATCAAAATGAGCAACTCATCTTGTTGAATAATGAAAATGAGTCACTCGTTATGTGCAGCAGGTAGGCACAAGTTGTGCACCTCGACGCACCGAATGTAGCCAGCTATATATCTTTAGTACACGAGCAGTTCTGCTGGTAATTAACGTTCAGTCTGCGTCATTGTCACTTTACCGGTGCAGTATCTGAAGCACATATACATAGCTTCGAGCATGCCCTCTACTTTTATGCTCAGATTTTGCGAATCCTTTAACGTTCGCTTCGCAACGATTATTGCTGCTGCTTCGATCTCTCATCCTATTACCCTTTATCAACGAGCAAACTCACGAGTTGAGATTCGTGTGTACGAGTATTTCGCTCGACACTGGCTGCTTTTTTGAGAGTTGACAAATTTGTTGCGTCGGTATGAATTGTTGGGCGAACAGGAAAATTATATTAATATTGTGATATTGCATGCATAATTTTTGAAAATTCATCATCTAGAATCACCATCAGCAAGTGCAGTAAGTACGTGCATGCAATGCAGGAACGCGCGGTGACATTGCTCTTGTAGTAAGTGCACGCATCAATGCTCGCGCGCGTAATCTCGCCAGTCCAGTGAGTGCGCACACATACATACACTCGGGCATACTGCACACTCGTATACATAGAGTATATATTACTGCACTGGCAAAGCCTCGAATCCGGAAAATGCCAAGAGCGCGCGCGCATTCGCGTGTCCGGCACAAATAGCCGAATGCGTAAACAGGGCAGCAACGATCCATGTCGCAGATACGGAGTAGTTACAGCAATCCATTGTGCAGAGCTGACCCAAGTGCGGCGTTGCTCTGGCCAACCATACCAATAAGAGCGAGAGAGAGAAATTTGCGTGTGCACGCCGCTGTATATATACGTTTAACTTGCTGCACTGCTTGTAAAATTTACGATCATGAGCTGAGTGCACTTTTCTAATGGAGCATTCGAGATCCGTATTTTTTACTTTTTATATAGCTAATCCTTCCGGTGTCTTTAAACTTGTACAGTTTGAATAATAAATTCCAGCCCTTCGATGGCCTGTTGTTAATTTTAATAAAATGAGAATTTTTCTATAATTTTGCCACTATCTTTGTATGACAATGAAAGGTGGAATGATGCCTAAATTTTATCTTGGCATATCGTAGCTCCAGCTTAACATAGCTTTTATTAGAAATCTGTGTCCATCGCCGTGTAAAAAAGATGACAAATCAAGGGTCACACGGGTTCAGGCGCAAAAAAAGGAAAAATTATACTATGCATTTCAAGAGGTCCGAGATTTGTGTAAAGCAGTATATGCGTGAAGTCTAGCGTAAAGTCGAAAAGTTTGTCGACAGACGCACGTTGGGTCGGATTCGTATACTGTGCATACATACGAGGGTGCTAAACGCTCACAGTATTGTTCTTCAATGAACTAATGTATCTCTCGCGTATATCCTCGATACAAATATGTATGCATAAGATGTATGGTACATACAATCGTAAACGACCATTGTACTTTTGTTATACGGGTGGAGTAACGCGCAGTTATAGTCTGGCCTCGGGATGCGCGCAATTCTGTAGCGGAAAAACAACTGCGCCGGAGCGGTTCTCGCGTGACACGTGACTAATCTATTTTTCGTCCATCGTACACGAAGTTGCTCACAGCTCGCTATCGGTCGTGCCTCGCCTGCACTTATAACAAATACACATACATTATGTGCCTCGTCTACTGGCTTTGTTGTTATTGTTATACGTAAGCGCGCGAGCGAGAGAGAGAGAGAGAGAGAGAGAAAGAGAGAGATTGCTGTATATTATATACGTGTAGATATATGCCACGTGGAGCATAAGCGCGTGTGAGTGTGTTTTAGCGAAGCCAAGCAAAATTTGTTTAGAACTTGTGTGCGGCTTGGGGGTGCACGTTACGTTGCCTCGCGTTGCCTAATTGAAATTGATGCGACGCGCAGCCAGGAAAATTAGGGACTTAATTTTGATGAATTCCCTCTGTGTGCGGATCCGGGCGTGCGCCTGTTCAATGCTTTACTCTCTCGCAAAGCAACGTGTATAATAACATATAAATATACTTGCAGTTTGTGCTCTTCCTTCACGAGCAATATTATACACATGCACACGGACTGGGCTACTTCTGAGCTATTTTCGTTGATTTAACTTGTTGTCGTTGTTGTTTGATGCTTTGTTGGGAAAACAAGGAACGCGACGCTCGTGACTGGCTTCTTTGGTTTCGATGTGAATTAATACCTCGGTATTTTATGTGCCACGTCAAAATTGATAATCGAATAGAGACGTGTGTCCGAACGCGTTAGCAAAGGCAGATGTTTCGACATCGCGTAAACCCTGTGATTGATATTTTTTTCTCCCTCTTTTCATGCTCACCAAGTTATATGGAAGAAAAAAATCGGCTTGGTTTCGTATTTTTACAACTAAAATTAATCAAGTCAATGCATAAAGTACTCGTTCTTTGGCGCACTACACGAGGGTAAACGAATTAAGGAGAAATAGTTACCGTAATAGGTACGCATGTAGAGTCTAAAGCATAGAATAGTTACGTGAACGTTACCTCATTGGATTCCAATTAATTTGCCAAGTAACCGATGGAAACTATTATTAATTTTCCCCAAATGGTATTCGCAAATCCATATTGTAGCTGCCCTATTGAACGCACGATTAGATCGACGAATTGCCAATTATTCATAGCCCGTTTTGCCATTTGAATCACGTAAACGGTAAAGTCTGAAGAGCTTGTACCATACATTTAATATTATCAGTTTTTGAAGTAAGATTTCTTCATGCGCGTTGGGTGTAGAGGAATAAACCCGTGAAGACCGAGCAAGCGCGATCATCGAAAAAATATATATTTCTCAAAATCAGAGTTTTTCGCACGCTGTGATTGGACAATATCCATGATTAATATTATTCATCTCAGTGTTATACGTAAAACTTGAATAAATTTCACAAAATAATTCAAATCGAAGCAAAAGAACAATTCTAATTTAAATTAATAAATTTAATCAAATGACATCTGGTGGTTTTATTTTTGTTTCTAATGCTTTAAAATTAAATCCATAGAATTTTGTAGAAGTTTCACTTTTAATAGCCATTTTTACACAGTTGCTTATTGATTTTAAAAATGCGATTCTTATTATTACAAGATTTATCGTAATCAGAGATATCAGTTTTGATTGATTATGAGCTCATTGATTCCCTTATCAAATGAGGTATTGTAAATTTGCAAGTGATAAAACATATTTTCGATTAGTATTTACACGAAAGATGTCGAAAATGTAAATATTAGATTATGACTTGGAAGGGAAAAATTGAAACTAAAACAAATTAAAAAGGAGCATATATAAATGAATGCCTGATTAAACACGTTTAACTGGATATCGTATTGGAATGATTGGTGGGCACCATCACCGAAGTGGAAGCAATAAGCAATCATTAATGCAAACAATATGCTAACAGCTACTCCTCACTAAAGCATTTTTTCCAGTTGACGCGTTTATTAAGATTGCTTCATAAATTATATCATCAATGAAAATGTCAGATCTCAAAGCCCAGAGTTGCGAGAATCGAAATTGGGAGAAACGGGACAATTTTGTTATAACGTATTTCGAGTGAGCTTGTACGTAGAAGCGCATCGTCTATCTAGAAACGCGTCAATAAACGTTGTACGCAAGGCAGAGGCATGATCGTCCAGCCTATGCACAATGCATAGCAGTAACTTGAGAGCCACAAATCCCATGGACTTGCTGTAAGCACTTGCTCTTTGATTTCTCAAGCTCGTTCGATGTATAGTGTCCACGACATTCTGCCTGCCTGCCTGCCCATCTATCTTAAAAGAACAAACTTGACTGAACATATAGGCTTATTATTATATTCGATTTATATAACGACGATGAGTGTCGAGCTTGTAATGACCGATCAAAAATACGATAAAGATGCCCCTGTAGTAGTAGATAGTAGGAGTGCTCAGTGAACAATGAAAAGCTGCAGTACATGAGTTATATTATATACATTCGTCGAGCCATCCTTATGGATATTTTCGGTTTTTCGCCATGTTTCTCTGGCATGATACTTCTTGATGGAGATAAATGACTGAGCGATGACGGCGGCTGATGATAACGTCGGTTTTGGATTGATAATGAAGCTTGATGGCGAAGACGGATCGCAAGCTCGCTGTTGGCTTCAACCGCAGAGTGAATTTTACTGCTCACGCGTTGCTGCAACTATTCGTTCGCTTACTCGCTTGCTTGCACACATTTCCTAAACACCCTCTGTTAATTACTCATTGGTTGTCGTGCACGTGCGCCCGCGGATTTCGCACGTGAATTAATAGCGATGCCATGAGATGGGATGGCGGGAGTGTACCCGAGAAACAGCGACCTGGCCGTGTGTATAGCTTCGACTACGGATCAGAGCCGCAGTCGAAGAGCTGCGCGCAAGCTCCCACTCGCACGCTCGCCTAATCCAATGAATCAGGTCTTCTCGCTGCACACTCGGGCTGTCGCGCGAGTTAGGGAAACAAAATGTGTAGCCAAGATTAAGTGTACACGCTGCATTGAACTTTGAAACTCCACGGGTGCGTGTCTATGCTCAAAGATGTACCGCGTGTATGTGTGAGCAAGAGAGGTGTGAAACGCTCAGCGGGTCGATTTCAACTCGACGTTTTGAGGCTCATATTCCTCGGTCCTGGCACGGAAAGTTTGACCGCTACATCGCCACCATATGTCTATCTATCTACGTGAGCGAGCGTGAGTGACTCCTACTGACCTGCTTCCTTTGCAATATCTAGCATGTGTTATAGTCATAAGCGTACAATATATGTGCAGCTAGCCTGGGTTATCATAGTTTCCGGTGTTACTCGACATTTTCGTTCAATCAAAATGCATCCATGACGCTCGCTGCGGAAAGCCGCACACATACATGTACACATACATGCACGTACATAGCAGGAACTAATTAATTAAATGCACGCACGCGCAGACTTCATTCAATTAAACTTGAGATACGTATTTGACTCTAAGAGATTAATTTTGCTAATGGCTCGTGTAATTCATGCTGGCTAACGTTATCTACATTTGACAATTGTTTCAGTCGTTTATATAAAAACTTATCATTCATCATTTAGCTCTCGAGATTTACGAGTATAAATATCGTTTAAAGTTTGTTACAACCAACTTGCAGACTCTCATCTCAATATCGCTACTGGTCGCACTCATTTTTTCATTCTTATCTATTATTGCCTTGATCGAACTTACATGACCTTCCATATAAAATGTCAAAGTTACGCAACTATGTGCAATCAGATAGCATTGCGGTGACATAACGGCCTAAAGGACAGCAAAATTATGCGAAACTCGCCTTGTACAGGGACGCCTCAAATGCGCCGCATTATCCAGCACCTGTTGTGCTACTTGGCTAGCGAGACGCACAATTGCGATAATATATATATCTATGCATAGCCAAGTTAAGATGAGCTTGTACCGAGCCCTGTCTTGAGTATGTCGAGTACGCGATGCAATGTTATCGCGCCTCGCCCGATCGTACACGTCAATCTGGTGTGGAGATCGCTATATGTACCTGGTACATAGTCTACTACTTCTCATGTTATGCGGCTCAAAAATTTCGATTATGTAACTGAATTATGTGATCTAGAGTATTTTTGACTTTTAGTATTTGGATTATAAACGTGAAGTAAGATATATAAGATAACAAATAAATAAGAAAATTCATTACTCCATTTATGTTTTTAGGCTTTTTTTTTAATTAGCGTTGTGAAAATATGTTTAAAATGCTGACTAAATTGACGGAAACATCCTTTAAAGTAAATATGAAAAATTTCAAATATTCCAGGAATTTATTAAAGTTAGAATTATGTATAATTTAAACAAGGTTTCGAAATTCAATTATGCCTTTTGGAATAAAATTGCTCTTTAGAAATTCCATGCATATTATGAGGCAAACTTTATGATTATTATTTCAACGATATATAGTAAATTTTTTGCCTGTGTCCGTTAACTATACCTATTAAAGTCCCATCGTTGCTGTTAACCCTGCATAATCAAGAGGAATTATTATTGCTTTCAATGTCAAGTAGAAAATATTATCATTGAGTGGTTCCGTTTCTTTAATCAATGTACACATATATATCAGATTGTTTAATCGATGTCTTCATGATCACGTAATTCTCGTCCCTTTTTCCTTTCTCCGATATAAGGAAGCTATTATAATTTCATTTTCGAAGGGTTCGAAGACAAGATGAAAGAATAACCCATTCTGAAATCAATTTTGAAACCACGTACGTAGAGATATTTGTGTTAAACTTTAAACGACGTATAAAGCTTAAATTTTTCAATACACTGTGCAATGATGAATTTAAATAGATGTTGCGCAAAAGTTACTGAGTTTACTTTTCTCTTGGAAAACTATTGTATTTCTGAATCGATAAATGTACCGATGTATTATAGAACATTTTGAATAAAATTTAACATACACAGTTTTTTCATTTATAGCACCAATTACATGTTATGTAAAATCATACAAATTACGCGTCGAAAACTTCGAAATAACGTCTCAAGTGTTGAAGAATAAGACGTGCCTGCAATTGTTTGCTCAGATATAGTTATTTGTGTAAATTTGGAGCGATCTATTATTACGTGCCTTGTATGATTAGTATATTATTTGAATAGTATTTTTATTTTGATAATGTATCATATTCATGCCATATTACAATATTTGATTTTCATATATTTTGTATAATTTAAAAATTTAATTTATAATTATTACTTCATCTTGTACTTAAGTTGTATCATTTAAATCAGTGAGATAAAATATCCATCTGAGTGCTCAAAATATTAAAGTGAAACTTTTTGTGGAAAAAGTGTATATCACATATATGATTTTAACAAACACATTTGATTACTACTTACATTAATTATATGATTTGATTTGATGATTATCAAAGCTTAAATGAGCAATGAAAAAATATATAAATGGGAATTGAGTAAATTTATGAAAGCTAAAAAGTACGCGTGGCTTTTTTGTGTAATCTACATTACAAAATTAAACAGTTTACATTTCAGATTTACCTCAATTCACATAAATTCGGGTTGAGCTGTTGTTCAACAATATAAGTATTATATGAACGTACGACATCGGAACTTTTTTAGCAGCAAAAGCATCTTATTACTAAATAAACTAATTCAGACATGTAAATGTATACTCCCTAGAGCTTGACATTATTTTAATTTAACTTCTAAATGCTCGTAATCTTGAATGTATCTTCAAGAGTCAGCTCATAACAAGTGAAACATAAAAAGTTCGATTTATTTTTCATGTTCTAGGTAGAAAGAGCAGCTCATAACAAACTATCAGGTTTTCTCATTCTTCTTTGCTTTCTCACCCTTCCATAAACTAGTATATTTACGACTTTATACAGCTAAAGCCGGCGCTGCAAGCACAAGTAGATATATACATGCGACGGCACACACAAGGCATTAAAGAGTTGTGGGCACTTCAACGGGTAATATCGTTGCTATGGACTAATTAAATTGAACTTTGCACACGCGCCCGACCTCCCGATGCTTTTGAACGCAAACGCTTACAAGCGCTCGCAGAAGAGAGAGGGAGTAAGAGTGAGGGCTGCAGCGCAGTGCCAGTAGTGAAACTCAGTAAATTCGTTTGTGGCACGTGACTTTAATTAAATCACTTATAGTGTTAGTATCGAATTATTTGCAAATCAAAAAGCACACGCAAATGCGAATAATGTTAAAATAATCTTGGGAAAAAATATAGATATGTACACAATATTTAACTCAAATTAAGAGTGGGTAGAACGCGAATTGAACATTATTGATGAACATTTCTTTCTATTTAAAATTAAAAATATTTATGAGTATAAAAAAATTGTAGGTGCATTAACCTAAATACTTTTCTTTTCTTACAGGTATGCCATGTATTATGCCGTATATTCAATGAAAACGTACGTAAATGAAACATCACTATATATTCCCAATACCATTTGCAAATATAACGTCAATGTTCAATATTGAACTATTGACTTGACGAGAGTAAGTCTGACGCGGAGAAGCTTTTGATGTTACACGGTATCCTTTTTTTTAAGGCTTTTGAAAGAACGAAGAGTACACGAGCTCCTGCATGCAACGGGTGAATATCATTCAATCATATATTCGTATTGCAATATTTTGAAAGTTAACGAACTACCATTTGAAATTGCGAAACTTCTTCATCAGTATTAAAAAGATAAATAGAATGTTGGTATTAGTTTGGTGGTAACCGAAAGATATGTGCAGCACTGACATTTCTGATGTAAATACATTCGTCATGACTACAATTTTGATCGACTTTTCTTAAAAGTAAATTTAATCCATTATTAGTTCCGGATCTTCAAGATCTTTATCGATTTCCATTGGTGACAATTCTACGGTATCCGTCACAGGTTTAATAGGAACTAATTCCATTTTCTCGAAATTTTCTGGAAGCCCTTCAATACATTGACTCTTTGCCACTGGTCGGAAGTAAAGATTTTTTATCATTTTTGCCCGCCAATTTCGAATCGGCGTAAGGCAATTGTAAAACATTTGATCGCAGAAACAATGAGATCTAGTAGAAAAAATAATATATTATGCACTTGATTTTTTTAAATGTTCAACTCTTGCAATAAAAACTTACATAGTTGAACGATAATCATTCCGAAGACCATACCGCTTATCGTGCGGTAAAATTTTTATCGGGCAAAAATCGTGAGCTCGGCAACATCTATAAAAAAAAACTAGTTAAATAACTCATTAGCTAATTTTTTGAAGTGAATTTCTTATTCATACTTATCAACAACAGCATCAGCTCCCAGCTCATGATAACCCGAAGCTGAAGATCCGGGTCCACACCATTTTGTGCCTGTGCAGATATTTCAGTAAAGAAAATTGATTGATTTATTGTAAGGTTCTATTTTAAATGTGAGTGTTAAATGATTGTTAACCTGGGAAAATGAGTTGCATCTTCATAGCTACTTTTCTGATATCAATATCGTCAGAGTTTGCAAATTTCTTGTACTCAGTAGCTTCGTTCAGAGTATCACATTCTTGCATAAGTGAAACTATTTTTGCCATTGTTATTTCCGAAGTAGGTACACCAAATGTTTTGAAAATGTTCAACATCGACTGTTCGTCTGATTTTTCACTAAAGTCAATTTGATACGAATTAATCATGTCATAGGAGAAACAATTGCATTAATTATTTTTTATTACTTACTACACTTCCATGACTGCGCAGCCAGTAAGCGTGCGATTCGGTGCATAATTTTGCACGACGATGGCCTGCTGGTAATGAAACACCCGGTCATCTTTTTTTGCTCTCGCGAAGGATACCACAGAGTCGAACGCACTGCACCCGATGAAAATGAAAACACAAAAAGCGTAAAAGTTCATCGCGATAATAACGATCAGCATAAACTAGCACGATATAGATTAGTAAACGCGCCGTGCTTAGTCGGATCAGTACGCGCTCTCCAGAACTATTTAATATTCCGTAGGCACTGAGCGCTATTTCGTGACTCTTCGAGCGGTCTGTTATTCATGTCTCTTCGATTAGATATAAATTATATGACGTTAAGTCATAGCCGTTCGCTGAACGCTTGAAAACGTTATCAAATTTTTTTGCGATAATTCGAGCTACGATACGGAGGCAGCGAGACGTGACGATTCCTCTCCTCTCAGACGATCATTTTTCGGAATCCAATTCTTTGTAATCTCATAGGTTCATTCCATACGAGCCCGACACACAAACAGACGCATACGTATGAGAGATACAAGCGCTCTCATGCAAGCTGGCGTGTACGGCGTTTGTTTGCAAATTGCATTGTCGACGTATAAATAGCTATGCAGCTCGTGTGTGCACTAGGCGATATACGCTTTATGAGGGAGCGAAACAGAGAGAGAGAGAGAGAGAGAGAGAGACACGTCTGTCATAGGCAATAACCCAAGGTAACGGATGGCGCACGAGCTATACGGCGGCACGTCCTCGACGCTCGTCTGCAAGACAATTCGAGCGCCAATGCTACACCTCGAAGCGCTGCCGAGAAAATACGTGCGTACATACCGTATACGTATATGGATGGGTAAACGGAATCGTAAATTTTATTTCACAGCTCCGCTCTCGAGCGATACATATCGATCTTGCGTATAAGTCGCGAGGGAAGAGAGCCGATACCTCACCAAGGAAATTGAGATGTGGTCGTGATGAGAGTGACAGATCAGCGATGCGACAATCGTTGAGCTTGCGTGGATAGACGCTTGGCTTTTCGCATCCCTCGCTGCTGTGCCAAATCCGTGGAGCTGCTTATGAACTAAAGAACCGCCCTTATACGCTCGATTAAATATTTTAGATGCTCGAGGCATAACGCCTCGAATTAATCCAGCATAAACGCGACTGACTAATACTTTCAATAAATAACCCCGTTGTCGTTTGTTCTGTCAGTTACACGATTATGAGGATCGTTAAACCGATGTGCGATGTACGCCACTGCCTATAATATATATCAATGCGCTGCGAAATCCGATACAAGCATTTCCCCTCTCTCGCAGCCGAGCTCCGTCCGTATGATTTGGTGCAGTATACGTATATACAGCAGCTAGACACAATACGCAGACGAGAGACGGCAATGCATCTTGGCTGGGAAATCGTGTATTCGACGTGTGTCGCTGGAGCCCTAAAAGAATAAGGAGCCCGGCTGTGATTTATGTCGTTTGCGGTGGAAAAGTCGGCCGATACTTTTCAGCGACGAGAACGACGTGGCGCGTTTTCAGAGGGAAAAAGCCATCGACGACATGGCTAAACTCGCGCAAGCAAAGTGCTTACCTGAATCGACAATTTGCAGCTGGATACGGAGACTCGAAAAAAGTTTTGCGTTATATCGGCTTGTTTGCCTCGTAATACAGCTGTAGCTCTGTTTCGAGACTCGCATCAAGAACCACGAACGAGAAAGTATTTCTATGAGGGATCGGCGATTGCTTCGAGACGCTCTCGCGAGCCCTGACATTGTCTTCAAAATGTACGTACGTATAGTAGTGCATAAACAGCCAAGAAAGTAAGACAATGCATCAAGCTGCGCGGCTTTATTGAAACTATATTCTCGAGGCTCGGGGATGATTCAGCAGCAGCAGCAGCAAATGCACCTGTACACCGAAGTACATAACCATCGAACTTGAGTACAGAGATGCTACAAAATTGACTTCTTGCGAGGCTCTCTGCCTCTCCCTCTCACGTCTTGAAGCCGCTAAACTGCTGAGATTGTAATTATCTTCTCTAGTCCAGGCGACGAGTTGCTATTACTCGTATTGCTGCTAGCACCGCTGCTAGTGCGGCTGTTCACGTTGCTCCATTGTTCCCTGCACGAAGCCAACGATTACGCTTGTTCCGGCCTTGGATCGTCAAGCCGAAAACCGTTTCATCCATTACTCCTGATTTAGACAGACTCCAAAAGCGCCATGCACGTGTACATAGGATATCTGTATATAGTCTCCTTTTTGGCCGCTATACATTCTGCTGAGCGTCCGGGTGCGCAGCTGATCCTGCTCTCAATGTGGTCGAGCTCGGCAGATCGCGCGAGGCTTTGTTTGCCACGAGCAGCCGTTGACTCTCGGCAACCATAGTAATTATCTCTTTTTACCGAACGAGCCACATGTTGTGATATTGCTCGATGAAAATCAACTTGTATGCGTGCATTGTCGGCACGATAAAAAGACATTAGCAGTCCTGTGTTACAATCAATCACGCAAGCCCGCAAGGACAAAGCGCTGCAATCCCGTCGCCTTGTAATTATATGATCGGCAAATCGATTTCCATTTTCCAATACCACTTAAATACGTATATATTACATACGTAGATGGCCGCTCGAAATGAATGATCAAATGGTGCCAGCCGCGTAAATATATATATATATATATGTTCGGCGAGTAATCTTATTCCCATACATAAAACGAGGGGCAGGTCAGGGCGCGCTCGCATCCGCAGCTCGAACATAAGAACAATAAGAACGAATACACTGCTTTGGATTAAAAAGTGATTATCGCTCGACCGTGTGATGAATCGACAAATAAATGGGATAAGCCCGCGCAGGCTGCGATGCGCGATGATTGTTCCACGCGTGTAAAATGACGAATAGGCAAAAGTTGAGCAGCTATAATGGCAGTGGTCCACGCGCGTCGACGGAACGGCATATAATAAAAATCCCGTTAGGACTGCCTCGAGCGCCTCGAGTGCAGCGAATAAAATACGATTATACCGTAAGGAGCCATATGATCATGGATACATCGCCGGAGCTTCAAGTTCGATACCCTGCTCCATATATATATTACACGCGACTTTGAAGCTAGAGCCTAGCCCACTTCGCAGATCTTGCAATCGTGTTAGTTATAGTGTGACCATACCCATGTTCGTGGTTATATATTTGACACTTTGGACATAAGCGACGAGTCTATAATATATGTTAGACCCTTGCACAAACGCAATGATAGCTACATAATGCCTCGATGACACAGGAAATAAGAGCCTTTAATAACGAAAGTCTCTGAGGAATACCGCCTAGGATGCAGTACGAACTCCTACTAATGCTACTGCTGCTGCTGCTGCTGCTACAATAATAAATGGAACTTTTCGGGCATTGGAGTTTTAATTGAATTTTGAAGAGTTTCATTTAAAAAGAGCGCCAGCAGTGACTGAGAGAGAAATGCATCGACCACTTGATGCACCCCTTCTTTCTCTCTCTCTTTCTCTTTACGTTATCCGTAGCCACTGCGGTGTGGCACTCCATTTCTTTCTTTTTTTTCTGCTTCACTTGCATAGTCTATACCTGAAGCTCGTATCTTCTTTTTTCATGCTAAATTGGCTTGCTCGTGTTTTCGGACGACCGATAGTTTGCGTTCATTGCAATTTAACTCAAGAGCCGGTCGTTCTTCCCTTCGTCTCGCTCTACGCTAGCGCTTCAGCTGATCAGTTTTTCGGGGCTTACTATTATTATACTACTGCTACGCGCGCAGCTACTTGAATTTAAAAATTAAAGCCTGGATCTGTTTTACTTTTTTGGCTCTGGGGCTAATCACTTCCAATGTTCACCGATGTTTTCGACTCTTTCCTATCATTATCCAATAAACTAACCAGCTTTGCTTTTTTTCATTCGATTCCACACTTTTTATTTCATTCCGTGGCGACAATTAAAGAAATGAGCTATCTTGTTCGCCTATGTAAACGTTTCTTCCTCTCTTAGCAGCCTTTTATTCGCGATCTAATTTTAAATAATATGTTCTTTTTACGACAGCCTTTCTTGATCATTTTTCCTTTTTTATCAAGACAATGGAACTAAATGAGCAACCACAAGGAAGAATTGATTAGATTGTTCGCAATTATCCTCTGGAAAATGTTCCTACCTACGAGTAACCCTCTTACCACACCACTTCAATTGATATTTCTTTTATTGCCTATGCTACATTATGTATGCAATTCAAAACAAATCAAATTCATTTTGGTTTGCAGCATCGTAATTGAATTTATGTGTAACTCTAATTTTACTCGAGAATTTGTAGAAATAATTTTCTTTAAAACCAATTACGAGTTTTCGATAGCGTTTTGATTCATTTAGTTCTAGAATTAAAAATAGAATAAAATTTTAAACATATTGGATATAATAATAAAATAAATAAAGTATTGAAATACCGAGCTTGCCGTTGGCTCGTCTCAGCCGGAGGCAGGCATTGTTCAATATTAAATAAATGAAATTTTGATTCACGTTGTAATCTTATTGATATTTATACAAGCTCGTTTATTTTATCAGGCTGTGGAATCCTGATTAAAAAAAGAAGGGAAAAGAGGCGGAATGATTCATCATTGTTCTCGGCTGCGCGTCGACAGTAGCTCGTACAATTCGAGATATAACACAAAAGCGAAAAGCACTCGAGAGTCAGAATAGCCTCCCAATCTTCGTTCTCTCGGCAAGAGCGAGAGAGAGAGAGAGAGAGACAGAAGGGAGAGGGAGGTAGGTGAAATGGCTTCAGCACCAGTCACATCGCACCCCTGCGTTATACACTGCGCGCCACCTATATATTTGCGCTACATAGGTATATACGTAGACTCCATCTCACATCTTCATCTTCTCTCTGTCTGAAAATTACTTGCATGCCAGCACCTCCACCACGGTTATCTCGTCTAACAAGGCTCGCCGCCGCTGACGCCGACGCCTGCAGCAGCGCAGCTCGCGCCTCGTATATGTATACGTCATCTGTATATAACCCTTTCGGCTTCTTTGCGAGTTAGCCAACGGTGTATATTACTGCTCGAGCTCACCTATAGGCGATACAGACTTTCGTATACATGTTCACTCGGCAACTACTTCGCGATATCGTTCTCGTGCGGAGAAAAGGCAAAACGACAAAAGAGCGGAAAGCCAACGTCGGGGAGGTTTACGAGCATCCGCTAACGTAGAGCCGCCTCGTAAAATTCGCCCTCGCTGCTCTCACTCCCTCTCCGTTGGAGCCTGCATTATGGCTCATTGCTCGCGCGTTTCGGGCCGTACAGACCAAATTCGTCCATATCTAGAGGTACAATAGCAGCTGAGCTGGTAGACTGCTGTTGCACTACTACTGTGAAAACTAGTAGAGAGCTTGCATGAGAGATTACGCGCGCTAATTAGTTTATCCGTGCACGATTCGCTTAAGTGCGCGAGCATTAATCATGGCTCGAGCTATGGGCCAATTAGCCTTTTTGGCCTTGTGTGTTACTGCTGCTGCTGCATGAGACGTCACCGAATGCATGCCCACATAGATGCAGTGCAGCATTAACACGCGACGATGAAAAAAAAGGCCGAGCGTGCGCGCGATCAATGAGCGTCGAGACACCACCACTGGCCAAGTATCTCCCGATATTATAAAGCCGTAAGTGCTGGCCGTTGCTGATTCTTTTCAATTGAAAAGGATCAAGTACTAAGCCTGACTTGATGCTTGCATTAGCTTTGCCAGCTGCAAGCACTCATTATTGATACAAAAATTATAAACTTAACATTTGAAGTGGCATTCTACATAAAAAATACTTCTCAGTTTTTGAAGAGAATTCATTTGACATACCAAGGTTTTCGATTTGAGTTTCTTTATGAAAAGGAGAAAACAAAAATTTTGTTCATTTTTAAAAAAATGCGTCTAATCGCGCATCGACAATATAAGCTATTCTGACAATAGACTGAATTGAATGAAAATTTATTTAAAATCAGTAAAATGTTTTTAAAATAATTTGAATGTTGTTATTTTTGTTAGATCATAAATAAATGAAACGGGGGGTTGGTGCGCAAAACACGAAAGGGCTGCATATCCTCCCTAATAATATCGCATCGCTAAGCGTAGCAGATCGAGCAACTGCAGCAGTGCCGGCAGTTAAAGCTTGATCGCGACACATGTATGTAGGATTAATTAAGTGCGGAGCTTCGTTTATGGATAACCAATATGACGCAGCCCTCTCTCGATAGTGCTTGCAGCCAGCCTGGCTCGTTGCATCTCGCTAAATTATTTTGAGCGCGTTCGGCTAATTTGGAGATTCGTCGATTGCGCCTCTGCATAGCGTAGCTCGCTGTAAGCATAATATCGAATCTGCCGACACACAGGGATTCATGTTCTTTTGTCAGGATGTACGCGGACGAGCAGCAAATTATTCGCTGTGCCGTACGTACGAGCGTTGCAACGCAACCCCGAGTTTGTATGTGGCCCACTGTGTATACAAGCTCGTCGATAATAATTTAACAAGCTATAACCACTTGTATCGTAAAAAGCTCCTGTGGCTCGGCTCAAGTAGCTTCACTGTGCAAAGATAATTTTTAAGATAGATTTTTTCATTGTCTCCTGAAATGCCTAAGAACGTTAATGTTTATCTTTATTCATATTTCTTAGACTTTTTGCCTTTGTATCAGACTCAATAGGACCGTGGCTTGCCGAAATATGCCCCTCGCTTTTGGTACCTACGATCATAAAATTAATGGAACCGTTGGAATTGATCTGTGGATAGTCGATATCGTAATCAAGATAATATCCCTATGCTATGCGAGGATTAGAGTAAAGCATAGCGACGAAAGCACAAAGTGGAAATATTGTTACAACTATGCTTTGTCTCTGTTCAAGCAGAATAAAGCTCAAATGTTTGGACCCCTGCAGGACCGCAGCAGCAGCAACAGACAAAGTATCGCAAATGGAGACGATCGATCAATTATCAATTATTGCAGTATCGCGAAGAGAGATCCGTGCTCGTATATATTCATTTGAGGTATTTCGGCTGAACTTGCTAGGCCGAGTGGTAATTCAATTTTCGAGGATATACGCGCGCTACATGCAACGGTGACGATCAAGCTTGCAAGCATAGTATGCGTGCATATATTTCTAAAGAGTCTAATAGCAACTCACGGATGGCAGCTGCGTTGCACGATCGTTAAATCTTTCCGGCTTTTTTAATGCGCTTCACTCGCAGTACGTACCCACCCAGTCAAAAGGGGAATTTTTCCCCTAATGGTTGAGTTTCTGAAGAGAATTTTTTGGATTGGGTCGCGCGAGCGCACGTGGTCGGGAGGTCTCCATACCATACGAGCGTGCAGGGGAGTACCCACGCACGGTAAAAATTTGACTGAAGTTGCGCGGAAGGAGATAATGAGAAACTGTGAAGTATCGCAAAATGAATCGCAAGAGTAACTTTTTTTGTGTACTTGCGGTGTAGCTAGCATTTTTTATTTGCTCGTGGTTATACAAGAATGTCAAGCCTGACACACTGTTCTGTAAGCTTAATCGGTAATTTCTTTTTGCAAGATACTAAGATTTCCCAACTCCATTTAACATTTGAGTTCTTCGAAACAAAAAAAATTAATTATACCTCATTTACAATTTAATTATGTTTCAGTGATTGTGGTGAATAATCTTTAAAATTTGTTAACCTTTTAGAACTGAAAATTGTATTTAACTCAGATTTTTAGTTTAATGTACTAAAATACCCATCGTATTATATTTTCTGATCTATTCTTATTATGTAATGCGGCTATAGCATTCATCCGAGTGAAAACTACAGTTACATCGTTTTGAACACGATCAACTAACGCGACGAAAGCACGTCCTATAGCAAAATGCTCGAATAAGCAATGTAAATTATAAACTAGCACAATATCCAAGAGCGCAAAAAATGCTTGACAATAAAAACTCGAGGTGCACAATAAGTGGGTAAAGGGAATGAGAAGAAAGAGAAAAAAACTCTGATAATTACATGTGAGCAGCAAACCGTTAAATCGTATGATGAACCATAACACAAAGTCTCTTATTTTTCATTTTGCCATGTTTCCAGCGAGTCGCACTCGCTCTTTCTCTTTCCATCTTTTTCTCTGTTGTTACTTTCTTGCTATTCTCTAATATATTGTATACGCGACGCGTGATTGTCTTATTTAGTTTGAGACAGAAGCTGCGAAGAAAAATATTAAAAATAAAAAAACAATGTTTATAAAAAGAAAATTTAAAGTGCAAAAAAAGAACAATAGGGCAGCTTGGTTGGAAATACCGAAAATCTCTATTAGTTTTCAAGATTAATCCGCTTGGCGCTTCCCCATTATAGCGTGTAATATCAGAATTTTCCGTTCACGTAGTGATATATATATATAGAAGAGCGCAGACTTCACATTTTGTTTTTTATCATAGCAGCAGCACCACCTCAACAGCTTAGAAAATTAGCTCCTTTTTCGTTCTGCAAGATAGCGAGTGCAGCAGCAGCAACAGAGCATTTCAGCACAAGTAGCGGCTTGATTAAAAGTTTATTATACGTCTAGTAGGATGTATTATGGCGCGAAAAGGTTTAATGTCGATATATTTTATTTTTACGAAGAAATATTGGACTCTTGGAGAGTAACGAAGCGCAACTCCGGGCCCCGAATGCAGTTGCACAAGAGAGAAAGAGAGAGGAATTAAAGTTTCATCGCGCGAGGAAAGTTTAAAATTAAAAATGACGGAAAAGTTTTATCAATGCTTAAAAAGTTGTGTGTACGCGTATTTTTTTACTCGCATCTAGAAAAATAAAAAAAAACACAAAAGATATTTCATAATGACCAGAGTAGATCTAAAAAAATGCTATGCGTACGCGAGTGTGTGCAGTTGATAATTTCAAAGACAATACTTTAAGAATTATCTGAGTGCAAATACTTTTAAATGATCAAAGTCAAAAACAGGGCAACGCACAATCCGTCTATTTGATTTTTTGTATAAATATATATCGTTCCTTTTATTCGACCAACCTCCTCTTTCCTCTTGCTGCATATGCACCATTCTTTGTCAGTTAATGCCAAAACGAGTGAGAAAGAGAGAGAGAGAGATAGACAGATAGAGTGAATCGGTCTCAACACTTTTGGAATTACGACAAATAGGGGTTACGAGTTCAGCAGAAACGTTTAAATAGAACTTTCCATGACAGACTTTTGAGCGCACGCATCTAAAAGTCGAGTCTAGGTGTGTGTCTCTTTACACACTGCTGCCAGAGTCCAGCTAGTTGGGACGCCGAGTGTCCCGCTGCTGCTGATTGCTTTTGCCGCATCGCTTGATTTTTCGAGCTCTGTCTAACTATATATTTCCTATTTACACTGCCTTTTTCCTCTTGGTGAGATCTAGCACATAGATAAATCATCAACTGCATAATTATAATTCCATTAAATTACGTGCCTCGATGTGAAATCAACCTGGGTTAAATTTGTGCCTTCAAAGGTTTTCACTGAACAAGCCAACAAATTATATTGGAGGACATTGTGAAATGATTTTGTAAAATTTTAATGAGTTACTTTTATACCAATGAGGATTACCGCAGGAGAGTTTCACAGTATTATTGATGGTGCATCCCGGCTGAAAATAATAATCAGTGTTAAGTATGCAAATTATATTTAAACACGACGAAGCAAATGTTCTGTTGCTGCTGCCGTTGGCAGTTGTGGCTAAGAGAGATTATGTATAATACATTTTTCATGCGACCAAAGTAGAAGCTCTCAAAAGCTCGAAACTGAAATTCAATAAAGTTATAAATAAATAAATGAATTCAAAATAATGTTGAATAGTAAGAGAGAAAAACACAGCTGAATTTCATATGTTGTAGTCACTGTGAAAACAAAGTTATATGTGCAACACATACACTTTAAGTGATTCCATGTCTTGGCAAATGCGTTAATTGCCTTTCTCACATCGATTTTAAATTTAATTACGATCAAAATCTACATTGCCTTGCGCGTAATCTGAGGTGTATGATAGCATCTCTTAGCAGCGTTGAACTACGCGATCGATTTTGTAGAAATAGCTCACGCGCACAGCGCAAACTTAACCGTTGGGTATATACCGAGAGTTGAAAGGCAAAAAATACATTGTTGAGAAAATTAAAAAAAAAGCAGTAAAATGCACGTGAAAATAAGAGAAAAAGTTACTAAAAAGTTCAATCGTCCAGGGTGTGTGGGTGTGTGTGTGTGCGTGTATGTGCGTGTGCGCACGTAGACAACTGCGTACGTAGCTCGAGGCAAGAGCTGCTGAAGCTTACGGCATTGAGGCTGTATTATATAATACGTGGCGCGTTAACACAAAGGTGAGTGCATTCCACTGAGCGCGAATTGTAGATCGTATCTAGTAAGGGGGTATATAGTGTTCTGCGCAGCATAGGCCAAATGAAAGTGGCCCGGGTGCCTTGGATAACTTTTGCTACATACATGTGTACGCAAACACATAGGTCAGACGAAATTTTCTGGCATGCTATACATATACCACTAGTCATGTGGCCAATTTTAATTTGATGCTAGTTCCGCTTTCTTCTCTCTGTGTGCCTGTTTACGGATAACGTACGTGTACAGGTTCGAAGCAGTGCATACCAAGACCGAAATTTCTTCTGAGCTTTCACGTGTATACTTTTACTTTGCCAGCTTTTCTTAAGACAAGTTGAGAGAGAAAAAAATCTGTAAAGTATGGTTCATATGAAAATATCGATCGCTGAAAAAATCTAACGTTCTCGTTTATTTAAATACGTAAAACTCGAGTCAAAGTCAGTAAGAAATTAAGATTACAAATTATCTCATGAGATGTAAAAATGAACCGTTATTTATAATTCATAGTAACAAAGTTAGGTATTAACATTTGATTTAACCTTTCGATAATCAGCCCTAATGAGCCTCAGAGAGATGGAATATTTTCACGACTACCTTTACGACATTTCACGCAAATATTGGCTATTATTCCAAGAAGCTTATCGCCCCATGTGTATAAAGTAGCGAATACGGTTGGGGAATGTCATCATTTCGCGCGAGGCTCACGATGACGCCGCTTCGTTGCAAGCTCATAATAATAGTTTCAGCGAGTATTGATCACGGCTTGCATCGTTCAGCCAGAGCCTCGCTCATGTGTGCATTCCCAGTACCTCTCTTTGTTTCGCGTGCACTTGATCTATATCTCTCGTGCTTCGAAAACCCGTTCGATCTATATAACGACCGACGCTGGGGCTACAAAATTCGTGCTAATATGTTTGCTCTCGGCAAGCGCATATGTCTGAATTATGGATTGACACTTCGATGCGTGCACGTACACGGCTATATAATGCGAATATATGGCAAGACTTGATGGGATACTTGGAACGAAGCAACAATTATTATACTCTGCTCGGGGTAAAAATGAGCTACGATATCTTTGAAATCGAAACTACGAAGAAAAAACCAACCGGGCGATTGTTTGAGGGGCTGTATAGGTTTTAGTACAGTAAGAGTGCGAACTCACCTCAGATCCCAAAAGCTGCAAAGGGTTTATTTTTTAATAATTTCCATATTATGAAAATTGAAGAAATTAAAATTTTTTTAAATAATTATGGTGAAATAGAGTTAATATTAGCATTAAACATAATTAAATGATTATATTAGTACAGAGTTTGAAAAATGTTTTAAAGAATTTTACTAACAAAAACTTACACACAATTTTATTATATCATAAAAAAAAGTTTATGAAAAATTATTAGAACAAATCATTATTAATAATTTAACAATAAAAACCAATTATAATTATAATCAACAAACCTCATTGTCTTCCATTTTCTATAGACTTCAGCCACCCTCTTCTGGGTGGCATGGGTAGTTTCCACCCCTACTGTACCAGCACCTGCAAAGCCCCTCTACTTGCGATGTTACCATAATAGCGTTTTTCGATCTTTCAAGAATGAGACTACGCAGCATAATTCGTTGATCAGCGTGATCAACATTTCATAAATATACTGGTAACTGCTAACTCACTAAAATATTGAAAGTTCAGAACTATGTCGAGAAAAATTTTAAGACGATTTACCAATATAAATGGAGTTAATCTGCAAACGTGCTAACAAACAACAGAAAAATGTTGACTGATTTCATTTGATATTACGTAGATTAGCTAGATGACAAGCAACAGTTTTTGTACGGTTGTGTACAGAATTTTGACTTGTATAATTTGGACGGTGCCTCTTCCATTATATAATATATTCATATATTGTCGCGTTGTAGTATATCTCTGTTCGTCACACTAGCTGAATTTTCTTGACAATCTCTGCTCCCTTTCTTGGTAAATGAAATAATAACCATGTGGAATATTACCCTCGAATTCTCGTTCTCTTTCTCGTTTCACGTGCAGTGGCCCTCTACGAGCGCATTGAGCTCGCCTTGTTTTGTTTCAGCTCCCAATTCCCTCCAACGCGCGCCTACGCACATTCGGAATTGGATTTTAAACGTTGCAATGCTAATTGCAAGTATTACCCGAGTATAATTCATTTGACGATTGCCGCAGAGAATGAGGAAAAGCAATGCTACGTACATACAGGAATAACGAAAATCCTCGCGCAAGTGTAATGGATGAAGCATAAATTCGTACAATTTCGTAATTGTATTTTATTTCATTTTAGCGGTCACGTGTCTTTTTTTGACACGCAACTTGCTTTGTACTGAACTAAATCTCAACTTTATTAATGAGAATTAATGAGCTCTGCAGTCTTCTTAACTTTATAAATTAAGAAATTTACGCAATTTCTAATTATTATCTGGTAAATTTTAATGTAGAAGAGATAAGCGACATCGACGGGTATCTATATAAAAGCTTTACTATATGCTACAACTGTATATAAGATATTGACGCCATATTGAAGACTCGCACACAATAGATCGTCGCCAAATCAACTCGCAGCGCGCGTCAAGCGCCAATAAAGCAACAGCACAGCCAGAAGCAGCGGCAGCAGCAGCAGCAGCAGCAGCAGCCAGGAGTTTGCTAAAAGTTGGTAATTCCTCGGAGAATGTAAAAGTTGGGCCAAAACGCGGCGTGCGGTTCGATCGCAGTCAATTGCATGCGCAGAATATTCGCTGTATATATTATATATAGAGCAGCACGCGCGAGTAACTCGTCGTCACGTAGGAAAGTTTACGTCGTCGCGCGCGCTATACACACGCATACATAACAGTCGGAATAGAGTGAATTCAAGATGAGGCTCGGCTTTTACAATATATAATAGTATACGCAGTTCTCGGGCGTAAAGACGCGCTTTAGCCGTGCGTTGTACTTTACATCAATCAATTGATTCTCCAAGCATATGATCTGAGCGAACGCGGAAGGAAGCCTTGATTTCTTGGACTAATCAAAATTCAGCGACTCACTTGACTTGCGGGTAGAGCTGCGAAAGAAGAGAGGCTGGAGAGAAGGGGGCTTCGTAACACGCGGCAGAAAGAAAATATTCACAATAAGCGGGTGAGCGTGTGCGAATTACTAATGCTCGTAGTACACAGCAGTCGTGCGCGATGTATATACGTGTAAAAATGCTTCGCTTCGCTACTCGGCATCGCTGATCGTCGTTCTCTCGGCTCGCGCAACGCATACGTACCGTACTCACACGATGTAATCTGGCATGAAGCTCCCTACTCCCGAAGATGTGTATAAGTCAATCGACCAAGGCAATCGTATACGTACACGGAATATATATATATTATATATATATATATATAGGTAAGACCACTCGAAGCGAGCCATCCCGGCGACTCGCAGCTGACGAAGAAACGCTCGTGGCGTGGCGCGCTTGTCATGTAAATGCATAAATCATAGAGTATAGCGCAAGCGAAGCAGACTACAGTGCCTGCGGCTTAGCGTATATTTACGCATGCGTTTGTAGTGTGCTCCATGTATGCACGCACACACGAGTAAGTAACATCGCACCCTTTCGCGTTTTGTGACGGCTCGCTAATAAACGGCTCGCGCGCGCGCTCCCTTCCACGTCAAAAGCCTCAATGGGGAAGTATCCATTATGCGCATTTGCAAGTTCAATGCTGTGCGCGTTAGTGTAACGCGACTGGAGGGGCAGAAAAACATATAGAAAGACGACCGAAACTCCCTTACTAAACTTGGACAGCGTAAGCAGCGACATGCCCTGCATGCGCCATACTAAATACGCGTATGCATTGACCGATGGTGGAGCTAAGTTGTGCACTTTATGGTTACACGTCTTACATTTTCCAGTTGTCAGCGTGGATCGCACTATTGCAGCTTTTGCGCACAATAATATTATTACCATCGCTTTGAGTTTACACAAATGGATGTATACATACGAGAAAACGGCTCACTCGTTTCGCTCGGCCTCTTCTGTGAGTGAAGCCCGCTAAGAGCATCGCATAGTCATAATAATAACGATGATATTCGTTGCAAACATATACAAACCGTGTAATGCGCGGATCGTAATTTTGAAAGCTCGAAATTTGTTAAATCATTTCGCAGTGAATCGCCACTATTCATAATACGCGATCGATACGCATTAGTTCGTGGCATGTATAAACATAAACACGCACCTATACTACTAGACACGTTTTCGGATGATATAAACTCTCTACGATATATATATATATATGCATGTAAATGTGTCGGCATGGAAGATAGTTTATATATAATACATACACTCAATTAGTAGCTCTGCTGTTATCAAATATTACTGCTAATCAGATAAATTGAATTTTGTTAGACAACTCTCGACTCTCTTCCTCTCGCGCTATCTACGCGTCCCGTGCATATCGATACATTTTCGTCCATAATTCAAGTAGTCCCGGGATATCGCCAACTCTGGTGTAATTTTGAAATAAATATGAAGTCATTCGTTACGATGTCACTGTTTGTGTGTTGTATGTGTGTGCAGTTTCAATAATGAAAAGCCCGCGCGTTGTTCTCTCTCTCTCTCTCTCCCTCTCTTTGCAGCGGCAGCAACTCTCGACGCGCAACTGGGTCAAGCCAAATAGCAAATATAAAGGTACGCACACGGATAAATGTAATAACGCGCGAGAGCACAAGAGTGACGCTGTATTTATGATAATGTTACATCTACATTATTTTGTCAACTCGAGAAAATTGGAAGCGACTAAGAGACAAAAAGAGTGCCATACTTATAAATCGCAAAGAGGCCAGCGCTGCTGCAAGTCGCACAGTTCATATACGTAAAGAAAAAAAACGGCATGCGAGCGACGGGCTTACATATTATTATACACACGCAGAAAATGAAAATTGTTTCTACTTGTAGCGTAGATTAGGCATGAGTGGTTTTGGTCTCGACGCACCGCTTGCTACGCTGAATTCATGATGCCAAGAGAGCCTAACGCCTGGGCGATATGATGCGTCCGTACAGAGCGAGCGAAACTGCTATTCACACAGACCCAAGCTCACGTATACTCTTGACTATATATATACTGAGCCAACCAATGAGAAATGTTGCGCATTCGAGAATGATAGATTTTCATTATTACGGAAATTATTATCTATATACTGCCGGCCGCGCTCGTAATATATCTTTACTGCTCTCGAGAAGAACGAGTCTCGAGTTTTGGTAAAGGAAAATTATAGCTTTGAGAGATCACCTCAGAGCTTTTTACACTAGTCTGTAGGTGAGTTCAGTTCAAAACAAAGTTTTGACAAAAATACACTCGTGACCCTACTTTATAGTGGTGTCAAAATGCAAATACAAAGAATGTTTCGAAATCCTAATTCTTCCATGAAAATGGTGAGAAACACTTACGGGATGATAAGAAAATACTTTCCAATCTTTATGAAGTCGTAAACATATAGATCTAACATCATAAAGTGTACGTGCGAAGAAAAAAGAGAGAAAAATCCAAGTTATCGTTATTTTTACATCTATTGGATTTTGTCGATTAAAATCGACCCTAGCTGCGTTCGCTGCAAAATAAGACCGAAGCGCGAGTCGACCTGTACTTTTTCGTGTACATAATAGAATAAAAAAAAGGAACGGAGCGACCGGCTCGCTCGCACAACGGATATCCGAACAACTGGAAATTTATTTCCACTCGCGCAAATGAAAACAAACCAAATTTAGCCCTGCGTTATCCGGTTGCGGGGTTGGGTGGCACTAGTGCGATTCGTTATGTTTCGCTACGGCGAGCTTCTTATTTTAATTCGCTCCTCGTTTTGCAGTAAATCACCCTCGCCGTGCACGAGCGAAACTTTGTTTTCGAAACGTGACCACGTATTTATCGGTATACATCACTAGATAAAAACCGTCCGACTGAAAATTAAAAAACTAAAAAAATTAAATAAAAATTGGTTAAGGAAAAAAATAGCGATCAACCCGAAAGATACGCTTGAACCATTACGCTGAATTTTGCAAGATGAAGTGTTTCATACAGTTAATCAGTTAGAATGCGCATACAGTACAAGTTTTGTAAAGTTAATAAGAGAAAAATAACTCAAAGTGGCAAACAAAACCACCGCACCGCGGCATAGTTTTAAGCAATTATGCAAAAACTAGGTTAAGAGCTTTTTTGCGAGTAAGCTCTCGCCGGTCGCGCCGACGCAGATAGAAGTTTGATATTTGAAGAAGAGATATATGCACATTGTAATACGTTTGTACACTTGAAAGAAGAATCGTAAATGTTCGCTTACCTAACGAAAAAGTTTCCTAAGATACCACGATGAGCATAGGGTCGACTCAAGATTCAAATCTATAACACGTGAAAAGGTATAGGTAAACTTTGTCAGCAAACAAACTTTTAATGGTTATGTATATGAACTTATTACTTATTTACAAGAACTTCTATGAATATCATCCCGTGGAGAAATTATGCGAAAAATCTCGTTAAAAAGTTATTAAAAAATATTATTTTTCACTGACACATTCACAAAGCATTGATTGTACACGCTGACTTCTCTGGCCGATTCCGAGGTCGAGTTACAAAGTCATTCAAATTAGTTGCGTCTGAGGCACGAAACTAGTTAATTTTTCGCGACACATTTAAAAAAAATTGAACAAAATAAAGAAACCAATAAATTATCGATACAAATGATCGATAGAAAAAAGAAAATATGTACAGCGCAAAAGAGCTCGAGGGGGTGGGAAAGTTTAACGCCCACTCAAAGAGCCGTTATAGCAGTAAAAGAATAAAATTCTTATTCAAGTTGTAACTTTGAAAATATTAAGTATCTTAAGAGGAATCCCTATAGAGTTTCAAGCAGTGGCTCTCCTCCTCAAGCTATGGCGTGTAGGCAAATATGAGGGAGCAGTAGCGCCGAGATGATCGCATCAACTACAACTACTCAGCTCTAGTCGTCGTCGTCGCTCGACGAAAGACGACGTGACGTGAGCTCGCGAAAGAAACACTGCTTCGCTTTGTACTTTGTCATATATAGCGTGCACAGCTACGGTAGTGCCGTTGTAAAGTACCGAGATTTGTGTCTCCCCCGAGGACAGAGCTCTGTATATGTGTGCCTCGCTTATACAGTCTGCACGAGTAAGGATATCGCACTACATCTTTCTAATTCTTTCGCTGCTGATTAACGTAATTAAAACTTTGACCCAAGCTAGTGGAAGTTCATTTCACCTCCTCCTTTCTCGCGCAGCTACACCAGCGAGTTATAGCACTTATATATCTTATATATATATATATGCAAGCGTGGCGGTGAGCAACTTTATCCAGGCAAAATCGATCGAATCGCGCGCGTAGTTTTGTTAGTCAACCCAAGATAAAAATCATATAATCTCTCGATAAAAAATAAAACAAAAATTTCAATCGAGTACTCATCTCATTATTACGCGTCCGACCAGCTGCATATCGAAGCATGTATCAATGAAGTAAGCTATATTCTTGCTTATAGTTAAAAACTGCTTGAAACGCTCGAGTCAATGCACAAGCTGTCAATTATAAAGGGAAAAGTTGAGATCTCGCCCGAATGATGTAAAATCTGTGTGCAAGCGACAGTCGCTTATCATTCCATTATTTCCGTTATAATTTGATGTCGGAAGAGGCGACAGAAGAATTTTACGTATATATAATATAATACAGATAAGAGAGAAGGAGATATAGACAGCGCGAGCTTTTGCTTTAACTAACGAGCTGAGTAAAAGCAACGAAGAGAGGGAAAGAGGGAAGAAATCTGACTTGTTAATTTTTTGTGCATAAATTCCCGTTCGTTGTCTTCCCTCATTTCTCTCTTTCTCTTTCTCCCCGCCCCCTCCCCCTCTCTCTCTCTCTCTTTCTCTTTCTCTTTAATTGATTCGACGGGGCTTGCCGCGGCGCGACTGCACTGTCTGCTGCTGGTACATACGCTAGCTCGCGTACTAAATGATAACTCGTACCTTTGGGGCTTCGCTTGGTAGTATCTTTATAATACCCAAATATCGTGCTCTTTTGGCTTTTGTTCGGAAAATATGTTCCTCGGCTTGACTTTTCTTTACCGGAGAATTAGGCTTCTATTTCTCTTTTTGTCGTAAAGAGGACGAAATCGTATTCCATTCAAGAAAGGTCAATAACATCCGATGCCTTTGCTCAGTATTAATATTTGAACTAGGACGAAAAATGACAAAATGAGAAACAGCAGCAAAATCTTGCTGGAAACATTGGCCCGCATTTATTTCGCAAGCTCATTAATTCACAAGCTCGCGCGCGCATAGGCCTGCGGGTCACGTGAATATGCATGATTTTTTTTTCTTCGCGACAGTACCGCGTTGCTATTGTTGCCACCACTGCTCGCATTTTAGCCAACTTTATATAAATGCCAAAAGTGGCGCCAGTAAATTGCCAAGCAGCACAGACATTTATAAATAAGTTCAGGACGCACTACTATATTCTCGACGTATTTCCATTCCCTGCGACGCAAATCCAAAGGGAATGTTGTAATCTTGCATTCTGATTCTCGCTCGAGCTCGCTTGTCCAATAGTCCTCAGGCGATGTTAATTTCCAGAAAAGAAATTAGACCTAAGCGCGTATATGTGTGTACATATTTACGAGGCGTAGCAATGACTGTAGGATGGTCCTTCGTGACTGAGTCAGTCCCGCGGCTTCGGGCCTGGAATATTCATAACAGAAGAGCCCAGGGCAACACTTTCCTACTTCTCTCTCAGTGCTTCTATTTCTCTGTCGGGTGAAGTCAAATTAGCCACGTCGCTGACGTTGTAAGCTAATTTAAAATAATCGATTCTATTTTGGAACTGCTATAGACTCTTGGAGCTGAATGCAGACTGTGTGACAGATGATCGTACTGTATAATTTTATTTACAATGCGCTATTTTGAGCTAAAATCAATTTGTCGAATTTTATGTTTCAGGTGAGAATCCAATTCACATCAGAGCTTGCGATCGAAAATTTACAGTTCACAAAAGCTTGCACGGGTAAGCTTAAGCAATTATTTGCTTTTATTTATCTCGAAATCTGGTACGCGTCGTTTGAGTAAATTTCATCTGCTTAAAATAAAATAAAACAACTTTTCATCACGCTTATATCTGTGGCTTTTCCAAGAATGAGAATTGAAAAAAGCACACTGGGCTGCCGCAAAAACAAAAAACAAAAAAAAAAATATCGAGAAACTGACGAAAAAGATTTTAATAAAACGTATACATAGGATTCATTTTCTCTTCCTAAAAAAAGAAAAAAAAGAGAGAAAGAAAAAAAGAAGTGAGTTGCGCAAAAATCACGAGCTGGCAGCAGAGCAAAAGAGCTTCGAGCCGAAAAGGCAACGAGAGAGGGAAACAGATATATATGTGTATATGGAGAGGATGAGTGAAAAAAAAGTAAAGCTCGAAGTTGGTTGTAAACAAAGATTTACTCCACCTATAAAGTATACAGATATATATGCGCTACACGCAATGGGGAAGCGCGACGCTATGAGCACACATAGGTATACGCGCTCTCGAGGCGCTCCATTGCTAAAGAGGTCGTACAGGCCTGCATTTTGGAGGTCTAATTAGGGTGACGAGCAGCAGCAGTGCCCCGTTGCGGGCGTTAAAAAGAACATGTACTCGCGAGCGGGTATATTCAGTGAGAGACTCACGCATGAAAGGATTCACGCGTGAAGAGGCAAAAATTGCTGAACTCGCGACTAAACAAGAGAAAAAGAGACCCGAGAAGTAGCTGCGCGAATAATTTGCACTAAAAGTATGCGCATATTATTTTTTTTTCCGAAAATTTAAATTAATCAGGATATATATTGTATAAAAGCACGAAAAGTCATAAAACCAAACTTTTTTGAAGACCTTTTTTGAGAACCTGAATACTCAAAGTGATGTTGAATATGAAATGTTGACAATTTGGTGTAATCGCATCTTTCAATCGTCGAAATAATGAAACGGTTACTATAATGTCAAATCCGTCTTTTTCTATTTTGCGACCGCCTCTCTTATATTGTATGTAATTCGCGCGCACCGTACACACAAGGAAACATCGAAGTTGCCTGGCTTTCTCTCTCTCTCTCTAGAAGTTTATTGTGCATGAGTATATATAGAGGTGCTACATGGTTGTGGAGAGAGCCAAGAAGGAGAGTGTGAGAGAGCAAGGCAGAGCTCATGGCTGCAGAGCGAGGCCTATAGGATTCGGCAGTTGCGGGAGCATCTAGCTTCCTCTCTCCCACTCTGCAAAAGTGAAGCTTGTGCGAAGCTTTCATGCAGTAGCATTATATATACGCATAGCCACAGCCGCCTTCGACTGGTGGTGGTGATGGTGCTGCTGCCGGGACGCAAGGGGGAAAAGGAAAGGGGCTTGTAAGTGCCGTTCCGTGTACAGTTTCTGCGCGCTGGTGCCAGTCCTGCACTCTATATCTATACCTATGGAGCTACATACTAGGCGGCAACTTCCTTCGTTTCCTGACATCTTTTAGCGAGCATTTTTCGTTACTACTCGCTAGCGCTGCTATACTGCACTCACTTTTACTCTCGCGCACTACGCTACACGCTGTTACTTATATTTCGAGTAGTGCGAGTCGACTTGTATATAAAACCTAAATGTCTACGTGTGTATTCGTGCGCCGACGTATTTGCGGTCTCCCGACCAACGAAATTTGAGCCTCGCACACACGCGTGTACGTACGTACACGTACACATATATATATCTGCACAGACGCGCGTGTATCCGTCAAGTGGGTGGAAGGTAAGATTCGACGCTTGTTATCTCTTTCTCTCCTGCGCACAAGCGCATGTATACGCGCGCAGCGTGCAGATTGTCAAACTGCTGCCTCTGCGGGCTTCTCAATGCTTATATATACGAGACACACATACACGCACATAGACACGAAGGGATGAATCGTAAGCGGTAAATTCTCACGCATACATCGCGCGTATGTGTTATACTCGCTGCTGTTCTGCCGTAGCTCGGCTCCGAGATGCCGCGCTCAGCCCAGCGTCACTTCTGCTCGAAGAAATCCCATTTCTTCGCACCCACACCCCTGTCATATAGTCCCTTATATTTTAACCCTCCCTTTATCTTCCTAGTTCCTATATGTAGCTCCACGCTCTTGATATCCAAGTGAATTGTATTCGTACACCCAAGTTTTCTCGACGTATGCGAGTATACGAGGCTTGAGACGCAGGGACTCGTTTTAACGAGTACTATAGAACTGCTGCTGCTGCTGCCACCGCATAAAACGCCAGAGTCAAGATGGATTTGGGGTTTTTTCGAGTCGAGGGTCATACGCATCGAATTTTATTCGACATCTCCAGTCTCTCTCGAAGAAAATGAATTTCTGATTTGTACGTGAGTTGATTTTCATTGTAGCGTCGAAAAGAATCGTTTCTTATATACAAGGTAGAAAAATGAATAAGATATTATAGCTATACAAGAGAAGTAGGATTGAACGATTGCGGTTATTACCCCTGGATCTCTGGTACCTGTTACGCCAATTTTCACCGCAATAGGTTTAATTAACGAGAAAATTCGAAACAACATCGTCGTCGAGCGAAACTACGACGTTTTCCTAGCTGTACGTGCTGTAATTTCTAATGCTCGGCGCGACTCGGCATACGCTTCTGTACTTTAAATTGTCGCGCACATATGATCTCTTATCTTACTGTAAGTACCCCAATACTACTGCTGCTGTTGCCGTTTGCGCTTAATGCGTTTCCACTCGAGTAGGCGCACAAAACTTGGAATATGCAGTTAGAATCCGCAATTCATGCGTGTCGCGCGTAAGCCAAACTTGGAGCGTGTATGCTTGCAGGCGCTCTGCGACTCGCGACTTTCGGAGCAGCTTACTGCTACTCGTGTACACGTACAAATGTACACCCGAACTACAAGACGTTGCTTCGCGCAAAATATCTTCTCTCTTTTGTCCATTCGCAGAAGAATAGCAATGTGCATGACTCGAGTTGGGGACACGCGGCAACGAGGGTGCTATACATATTCTACGAATTGCTTTTGGATGAGATGAGTGAAGTTACGTAGTCGTCGTTCTGGTATTTCCGACAGAAAGACATGGAAAGAAAGTCGACTGACAAAATTGCTGAGATTGAAAAGTGATGAAAAGAGGACAATTTTTTGGCGTCTGCAGCTCGCAGGCTTGATATATACAGAGCTTGATGGATCTTTGTTATTTGTCTCTTATTACGAAGAAAGACGATGTATCGTGATTGAAATGATGCGCACTATCGCGAGTGCCGTTAACTCACGGCTTTTTGTACGCATGGCTCCAATGAAAATCAAAGAAAAGACCCCAACACGAAACACTACAGAATTTCGTGATATTTCTCGTGACGTACCACAATCCAACTGAAAAGACGCTAACATTTGCAAATGGAAATAATCGCCCTGCATCATATACGTACGTATATATATACTAGCTGTTCGTGCGCGAGTTTTAATGAATATTTTATGCTCGCTTTTCCAGATGAAAGACAAATTCGATTCGCGACTCAGTGATTCTGCTATGGTTGATACACGTATGTATGTGCTCCTAGTGTGAGATCTTCCCCTTCATTATATTTTCAAACCCCTTCTGTGCGCGCTCTCTCTCTCTCTCTCTCTCTCTCTCTCTCTCTCTCTCTCTCTCTCTCTCTCTCTTTCTCTGACAACACTATAGCAGAATTTTATACGCTATAAATTCTCTATTTCACTTGTGCTGCTCGAACGCGTTTCATATCTTTCATTAAATTAGTTTTTAATAAAGGCTACGGGGTACGTATATATACAGCACGAGCATTACAGACCGTACTTGCATGCACGTAAAGTTTGACGCACATGGAGAGAAATTACTTTTTGGTCTGTGTGAGTTTCGAAGGCAGTATGGGCTATTGAGCCAACTTGTATAATTTATGCATGTTGATTTGAATGGACACCCGTAGACAGTGTGCACTAGGCTACGATCATCATTATATTGTGTAATTACTGAGAAATTACTTTTTTAAAATCCTCTAACGAGGTTTAAGTGCAATCAGAAGGTACGCAAGCATAATTTTCAATAAAATCTATTGCGATAAAAATAATAAAAATAAAATCGATTTCGCCGGAACGAAAGGCTAGAAGCAGTATTTTTAGATACGCTAATCCAATGCAAGCAAATCAGAGCTTCAAATTGCGAAATGTGCGCACATGCGTACTAATAGAAAAAAAAAAATGAGCACGCACGACGAATATAAAAAGGAAAAAGAATTCCATTGGCCATCGTTTTTCCGTATAGTATTTTCTCCCTCTCGTTCAGTTCTGCGCAGCGCTGAACAGCTCTCGGTCCTCTCGTTCTCTCTTCAGCGCCACCCGTACAGAGAGAATGAGAGGAATAGTACAGTATACGTGTGGCAGCAGTGCGCGAAAGCAGTATAAGCGGCACACTCGTTCCATATCGACGTTTCGGGACGTAATAAATCACGAACCGGTAGCGCGGCCCGCAGAAAAACCATCTCGAGCCATTTATTGTCAACGCAGCCGGCTTTTCCAACTTCACTACACATTCGCACAAATACAGAAGCGGGCGCGAGGCTGCACATACACACATTACACAGGCACACACGCACAGAGCGAGCGAGGGAAAGAGGGAGAGCAGGCGAAAACACACAGCGAGACGTCAGGCAAGATAGATAGGCACAGAGGGAACAAAAGCCAGAGTCAGAGTGCGAGATGAGAGGAAGGAGGCCCGCTGCCGCCGCCGTTGTATGCGGAGCTTTCGAGTTGCAGCACGACTATTCGAGACTTTTGCCTTGCTTTTTTATCATTGTGATTCTGTATGCTCGCTGTACCATAGGCTGTTGCTGCTACTGTAGCCCCAGCTCTGCCCACCTGTCACTCTCGAGTACTGGCTTTTGCGTAAATGAGGAATTTCGAGAATGGACGTCGCAGCGTTTGATCAGTTTAGTTTCGTTTCGCCTGGATGCTTGCTATATCTCTACTGCTGCTGCCTATCGCGAGTACCTATGCCGTTATTCAAATGGAGAGCTATACATATATATATATATATATATGAATTATCTATCGCAATATTTTACACTTTTACCGCTATTAAAATCAGGAAATGAAATCTTATTGAAAAAAAAATTTTCGTTGAGCAAACAATATCTTTTAACTATGCTTTAAAGTATAAGTCGAATGGCATTCGTAAAAATAATGATTTAGCCTAAACAAGCAAAATTGGTACCTGAAATTAATTAGTCTAAACTTTAGACGATAGTTTGACATATGGCTTTTATTCGAAAAGCAAATGGGTTTCGCGCTTTTCTGAGCATATACATAAATCTCGATTGTATCGTATCAAATGGATTTCTGTACTTGTTGAATTATTTTTTATTTCTTTACTTAGTAGCTCTGAGCAATGCCCACATAAATTATTCAACCATTTCTTCTGATGTTATTCCATTATCCTATAAGTCTCAATAGATGTAACAGTGATAAATCACTAACTATAAAAGAAACTAATTTCGAAAAAATCGAACGCGTGTATAAAGTAACCCAATATGCAGGGCCAATAAATTTTTAAAAGTGACGGTATATAGACTGGACCTTCAGAGAAAGGGAGAGAGAGAGAGAGAGAGAGAGAGTAGTATAGGCAAGGAATCATTAATAATTCCCGAAGCTCGATATGTCCCTTCTTTCCGCACGGAACCAAAACCCCGAAATTTTAGCGAAAAAGCGAAAACACGTTACGTTACATACGATCCAACCGTAAGTGCATCCTTCGTTTTTTATTCCGAGCACAGACCAAGAAATAAAACGAAACTGCAACAGTAGTTGGTGAAATAGTGGACAGACGTCCTAATTCAAATGGATCAGCGGCAAAAAGCAGTAAAAGTCCGCTTGTCGGTACGCAACGAAGGGTCGAGTTTTCTATTCTGCTCGGCGGATAAAGTAGGACGTGGCATAGGTAGAGACAGATCGGCTAATGGCTACGTATCGAGGGCAAAAGTCATCGAGTCGTATAGTCGCAGTGAATTCCGGTATAGTAAGAGTATAGGGGCAGCGCCGGCCTAGAGAGTAAACACATGCATACACGTACGCACACAGATAGACAGAGGGAATCAATTCGAAACTGGGGACGAGTCAGATCTCTCTATACAGAACACACAGCGATCTGCGCGCATTGCTTGCACTCTAATAGTCGGTTCAGTTGGCCACAGCGATTCCAGCTGTTGTCTTTCACCACGTTAACAAAGAGGGAGCTTGATTGATATCTGTACTTCTATGCGCACCGTGCCTAGACTATACCTACGCACAAAATAACTTAACTTTCTGACTTTTCGACGCTTTTCGCAGCCGATCAATCGTTCAATTTTCATTTTTATCCACGCGCAATGAGACGTAGTCCGGCAGAACCGTGACCTTTTGATTATTCCTCATACGTCATGCATTATAAGGCCAAAATTGCCAAAGGTAAATCTCCTTTTTTTTACATTTCCATCGAGAAATATTATAGTCATTGCAAACTCACAAAAGACTTTGGAATCCCAAGCTCGGGGGCTATGAAAGTATACAAGCTCGCCTGCTAGCTGATATTAGGGAATCGATCGTTCAAACGTCCATATAATATGTAAAAAAGAAAATTCGATAAAGTACGTCAGACAAATAGTAACGACTACAATATGATGGACAAACAATAAATTAATTCAGATAAAATGAAAATTATAATTATGTGTTTACGCTCTAACATATTATTAGAAAAGATTATTGATTTGAGATTCTAACAGGCCCTGATACCTGTCAAATACACGTCGCGAGGCACAGGCCAAATGAGTTTATCAATGAGCTGCGGTCGCCAATCGCAATAGGCGAGCGTCTTCATTCGAGCCGAAGAATAGTGCTTGAATTATTCATTCGAATGCGGCAAAATATATTCTTGGGCGCATAATCCAATGAAATAATCAACGTCACTAGTGACTGTATACACGCGCACCGGGGTCCGGAGAAGTGCGCACGAGCTGCTTTCGACAGAAGTCAGCCACCCTGAAGTAACCGACGCTCGATCGCACAAAGCAGCAACTATAGATGATAGATGCATCCCGTGCAGGCCGACAATTGAATACGATAGTCGTTGCATTGAGAAAGCCGGAGCAGCCGAAGCAGCATTACACGTAAGCAGCCAGCGCATCATCCCCATCCTGACTTTCCCACGGGCGTTTCACCCATTATTTCCGGCCGAGATCTTCAGCGTCGATTTTTCGCGCTTGCTCAATTATCGCTACTCAGATGCGCGCCTGCCTACGTCCATGTTCTCGTATCATATATACGAAGAGAAAAAAAGAGAGAGCCTATAGGTCCTTTCCCCTTCGCGGGGGATATTCGATTATCTTGTGCAGTGTATACAGCTCAGCGTTCGGGCGCGCGCACCGCCTTTTTTCTCCCCAAAGTCCCGAAGCACGTGGCCATTCGGCCATGTGTTCGTTCTGCGTCTGCTGCTGTCTTCTTGCAGGCAATGTAGCTGAGCCGCGCGCTCTACTTCTTGTATTGTGGTTCCATTCTGCCTCGATTGATTTTCGTGCCGCAAACCAGCGAGCATTTTTGGCACATATACTTGTAACTCTGCGAACGGGACGCGAGACAGCTGCTAATGGCTCGTTTCGTGCTGAGCTCGCTCTAGCAGAATAAAAGGGCCAAATTGATGACTATTATTTTTTCGACCAACCGTGCAAATGTGTTGCGCGATTATGTTATCATAAATGACAAAGAAATTGTTGTTTTAAAAATCGTATGATATCAAATTATATGGTTTTCCGTGGAAGGAAGATGCGTGTTCCATGAGTTATATTGATTATTAACAAATTACGCGAAATATAAATTCATTGTACCAAAATCAATATTAATTTTTGAACGAGCTCAATAAATTTTTTTCTATTATGAAATACAATTTATTTTCAAAACATACCTTAAATAATGTGAGATATATACCTTGAAAAATATTTATATATTTTTTTATTAAAGTTAATTGTAATCGTGAATAATATTTTCAACTGTATAATAATAAAAATTGTTTTGCACTTCGTTATTGTTTAATCATGCATGCCACTCTCAATATTCATTAACAATTCAATAATTAAATGAAATAAGAAGGAATATACTGTGAAAAATGAAATACAGTCGAACCACGCCAATTTTTCAAATTTGTCGCTATAAAATATCCAACCAAAATACAGTCGTGAAAACAATATACGCGAGCTTAATAGACCAATACCAGACGCGTCGTCCATGGCGAAATTTAATAATTTCGTCTCTCTCTCTCTCTCTCTCTCTCTCTCTCTCTCTCTCTCTATTTCTCGTCGTAAAAGCATTTTCGTGGGCACGCCGAGAATGCGGCTCAGATCATCCAGGGACTGCAACACAGCGCCGCAGTAGCAGTGTTAGATAGTCGTAGGTTGCTGCTAGGGGCGGAAAATTGAAACACGAGAATGCCAATAATCGATTCGTTGGAATGTACACCAGCCGACTAAAATTTCGAATTCTGGGACAGTACTTGCAATGGACTTTTGTGTGGCTCCCAATGTGGATGAGCTCGTTTATGGCTGCTCTCCCGAAACGATGCAAGACATTGTTTCGCCTTAGAAAGACATATAGTCCATCTAATCTTGAAAATAACCAACCAATTAACGAATCAATTACTCAAAGCTCGCGTTCCACATTATTGAACAAAAATTTTTATCTGCCTTCAAACGGAAAAATTAAATGACAAAGATTTTAATTCTGTCCAATTAACTTTCATTCGTTGTAATATCAGAATTTTCTTTCATGTTTAGCATAAATTTAGTTATTTCGAATCCCGAAATTTCTAATTTCCTTGCAGTACTGATACTACTTTCCTTTAATCCGTCGCCTACATTTTCTTCCTTTTCAGAGCTCACTGACGCATCTCCTCCTTTTACAGTCTACTTTGGCGTGTGTTATACGAACGTCGTCGTGGGTCCCTTTAACATTTGTCCTATATCGAATTCAATCGGAATTCAATGTCTTTCTTTCTTTCTCGCTCGCTTTTCCAGTTTCATTTCTATACCTCCTTATTCCATTCTCCAAAAGTCATTGAAAGGGTCGACTTTAACTCCCTAACTTTGTAAGTGTCACGTGTTTTAGACATTGCTATGTACACTCTGAAAGACAAACGATGCTGTTTAAATATAAAATTACTCTTTGCCCTCTTTTTTACTGCAAAAATTTGACAATAGTCAACGGGTATTGTTATAGAGAAAATTCATTTTAAACTATAATTTACATGATTTTTCCAAAATCCCCGAGTTTCAAAGTTTACCATGAGAAATTGAAATTACAGTCAAAATTGTTGCTTCTAGCGATTTGTCACGTAAAAATGTTCGCGGATTTATATATTTTTCAAGCTTCAAATATTCATACGTGTAGATGAAATTTAAACCGGAAATGAACATTTTCACGACACGTTGATGGAAATGCAAATTCATGAATGTTTAACCTCCATGCTTGGATAAGTTTCTAAATTTGTAATCGCCTGCATATAATGATGACATCAAACAACGTAGAAGCTGACAACGAGTGAGTCGGCTCGGATTTTAGTTTTTCCGGTGCGAAAATTCAGCTGTAATTTCGTCCCACAGTACAGATATTTGACTCAAAAACCCCTCTTTTCCAGTTTTTCCCTCTTTCCCTCTGAGTAAAACTTTTACAAAGATTGATTAAAAGCCGTTAATGTTTAATCCCATTCGAACCTACCATTACTCGTGCGCTCCAGCTCTGCAGAATCAATATCGCACTTTGGCCGTTTTACAGATTGCTCGTTCACCCTTTTGGCAACTAGAAGCGATGCGAAGGCTTCATCAGCTGCGAGCTTTTATCCTGACTAAAAAAAAATAGCACGTAGGCACCATAGTTCAACAAAAGCATCCGACATTGCGCCTATCTCCTCCTCTTCACTCTGCGATGAACATGTATTATGCGTACCTATACATGATGCGTAAGACGAGTAGAACGAGAGCTCAACATTCAGACGTCGCCTCCTTAGTCATAATCCATGATTATAAGGGTCGTCTTGTCAATTTGATGCCACTGCCGCTGCTTCTACTGTTGCTGTGCGAGTTATTAGATGAAATCGCGCGGTAGAGATCATAAGTTAACTAAAAGTTTCGCCGAAAACCTAATTTATCTGTATTTGAGCGTAACTCATTTTCCCAACTATCAAATTAGAATTGATGTTTTCGCCACTCAGATGATTAGACTTGATATGTTGGTTTAATTTTGCTTATTATATTTATAAAAACGTAATACTTAAAATCGGAAATGTCTGCGTACACTCGTTGGCAAAGAAAAAAAAGTATAAAAGTCAAAGCCTATTTAGATACGGCAGGTACACAATAATGACTGTACTAGTAATACGCGGGGAGATATTGATTAAATTCGGGGCGGAAAAGAGAGCTGGAAGCTGGAGTAAAAACAGTACAAGGGACGGAGTAGGCGGTTTGCGGCTTCAAGCCATGGCAATTAATATTATTTATCGGCTCCTTAATCGGCCGTCCTGAGCTCGAATCGCGCTGGATGCTTTTGTGGTCGAGGGTCCAACGACGACTACACGACGTCGCTGCTCTCCACTGGGAAAATAGACGAGATCGTACGCAGAGCAAGAAGCGTATTATATATATATACATCGAGTCAATCCTATTGCGAGGCGTACTCAACCCTATATAGTACGCTGGGAAGGAGCTGCGCTGCTACTGCCGTAGCAACTTGTGCCACAAGGGCTCGACGCTCTGTATTGCACTATTGTTAACGATCCTCGAGATATCTGTTTTGTATAATTCACGAAGCCAGTCACGCTTGTGGTACGATCATTTGTCCATGCGACCCGGAGCTTAATGAGTATACATCTCCGGCTTTAACGAGCCATCCAAATCTGTCGACTTCTGCACTATGGGATCCCCTCGACCGATTGTCTTTGGTTAGCCAACAGTTTTATTGAATTAAACGCGCGCAAAAATCTATCTGATGTATATACAAGCTCGCGAAAGTGAGCAAAAGCTATTGCTAGCTCGTCTACTATGCGCACTGGCTGTATGTGAACGCTTAAAAATCAAATTCACGTGTATCAACGAGAGCTGCTGCAGGCGCCTGAACGAACTACGGGCGCGCAAAAAAAATTGAAAATCAATCGTGCTCGGTGTCTGAAAAAATGTTCTCTTAGAGATTCGCACATATACACTTCAGCAGTCAAGCGTGTAGCTCATCAGAGCACAACTGCACATATATAGACACATTCATGCAGACTTTGCCGAGCCATTTATAGATCAGTTCTGAGGGAATGCGAGCTAGTTGCAGCTGCTGCTAGTGCTGCTGTTGGCAAGTGCCGCGAGAGAAGAGAAAATAAAAGGGCTGCGTCCTATACTTGCTCACTCTAGGCATTGATCGGCCCGATAAGCTTTCTCTCCGCTGGAGGATTTGATTCGTTTAGAGCTAACTCGTGGATAAAATGAAAGTTACTTTTTCTTAGAAAATGGAAAAAGTATTTTTTATGCTCGACAATCTTAGTATGCGACCTTTTTGCCCTAACGTCTCGCAGTAGGGTCGGCTAGCGGTTAAGCTTATTATTAAATAATATTGAATAATAAAAAATGTTTTTATAATAATTATAAATGAAATCATTTTTTTCAGGTGTGTACTTTTACGCCAACTTGAATTAATCCACGAATTATAGTAAGTAAAACTGTTCAGACTTTAAACACTCAAAAAATTATAAAGGAAAAAACATACATAGCCACTCGGTATAAAATGGTATATTATAGATGTAAAAACTGTTAACGACACGATGGAAATAACATGCGGGTTCATGAAATTAAAGCAATTTAAAAAGCCACCCATAAGTCAGGATATTGAGCGCTCCGGAATGCGCTGCAATGAAAAGCTGATTCGTTAAAAGCCGAGAGAGTAAGCTCTACAGCGCGCAAGTCAAAGTCGATTTTCAAGGCGAAAGGGGTAGTACTCACGAGAGAGAGCGAGAGAGAGAGAGAGAGAGAGAGAGAGTTGAATCACGCGCGAGTCGGTCCTGAAGCTTCGAAGATTTACTTCAAAATTGAAATTCCTTAGACGAAATTGCTCAGCGCGCCTACGAGAATTTCAGTGACTTTTAGTACTATTGCAGTAGCAGCAACTATATAGAGAGTATATATACTCTTTGCTTCATTGTACTTAAATGTATATACAAATATTGTAAGTCGACGATAGAAATGATATCCTGCAGTAGCTCCTTTCATTAACCTTTCATTCGTTTCAATCATCTAATAGATGCGCAATTTGATATAGATATAGAGCTTGAGAATTCGTGCGTATATATATATATAGTATATCTCACAGACATACACAGATGAGTTGAGATGCTACTACGAGAACTTTTGGACTCTTCAACCTACTTAAGTTTAATTAATTACAAGTTTTCGAGAATGCAGATGCTATTATTATTTGTTGCAGACAGATTCAAGATGTTTCACCAACAGGCTTCCTTCAATTTAATTATCTTATACCTCGTGCACCCAAAGTCCCTCACACAAGGAACGCGTTAAAGATATATTCTTAACTTTGCGTAACTTTTTATTCGGAGCTGCTGCTACTACTGTTGCTGCTGCTGCCATGATGCGTACGTGGATAGACGATGCCTTAAGTTTTCGTCGCTAAAATGTTTACTTCTTATACTGGCACGCAGCTGCAATTTGCCTCTTCGTCAACCCTTCCTTGGTAAGCAAGAATTTACGATCGCACACTCGAGCTCCTTAGTCATTTGTCCTTTTACACTTTTTATACGACTCTTTGTCATGAAAACTTTAGACTCTTTCTCTCTCTGGTTTTCTTTTCTGACTCTGTGGAAGCGCTTCGTTTCTAGAAATTAAAAACTTTTTTAATTTCGTTAATAAATACCAAAAATTAAAGAAAATTGAAGGAAAAACAAAATTTATTCAAGTAAAGACGTTACAACAACTGCAAAACACGAGAAAAAAAGAAGTAAGGATAAAGCTTGCAAGATCGAGGCATTAGAATAAAAGAATGTTCTTAAACTCCAACTTGACACTGCGTAAGCAGCGATTCGTAGTGCGATTGCAAGCCTACGCGCGAAAATGTTAGCTCAAAAGTGTAGGTACACCATCAGAAAGCTAGTCGCGGAACTAACTGAGCTTACTAAAGTTTTTCCTGAGAAAATAAACTTTCGTCAAAAATGAAAAGCTTGTTTGGTGCGAAAACTCTCGACTTAATTCCGACGCATGCGCACCTACGAGAAATTGGCAGTTTTCCTCAAGTTTGTTCTAGTTCGTTTGTTTTTTCGTTCGCGAGTAGAGTATAGCTAACATATCTACTCATAAAGTAGTCGGGAGTTCTCAAGATGCTCGAAGATTGCCAAAGGCGCTGCAAAACAAGGAGGAAATTTGGTAGATTCGGTTACCAAGGCTACAAATGCAGTCGCAGGTGCGCCGCGCATCGAGCGAGAGCGTAAACAAGGGCGAGGGATTTATCGAAACGACATCGTTAGCTTTGGGCAGGCAAAGCCCTTACGTGTGTTTAGCGTCGATATATATGCGCTTTTATGCGCGCATGTGTCTGTCGCCGATTCCACATATACATCTGGCCACGGCTAGCTATCTCCACATTAGCCCGATCAGAGGATATCGTCCAAGTGGGCAGTTAGCATATATACGTCGTAACCCGAGCGATGATGGGCGCTCTTGAACTTAACTAACTGGCCGTTGTGACCTCGAGAGACTTGCAAGTACCTCAAACATGTATGTATGGAACACGCGCGCGCGCATACACACACACATACGTATAAGCACCGAGAGCAGCGAGCATCGAGACTAAGTGACTCCAGTGTGGTTGATATCGAAAACGAGATATGCGAGTCGAATCCTACACTTGCTGTGTATCGATTTCATCGCACCTGCTCTCGCAATTCTCTCTTAGAATACACACGCTACATGGCACACACGCAGTCACGTGTGTATGTGTGATTTTGTACGTGTTTGTGTAAAGTCCGCAACACCAATTCTCTTTTGTTTCCTGCCTGCGTATGCGCGAATCCTCCTGCATTATCGGCCAATAAAATCCATTACCACAATTCATTCGGTTACACGACTGTAAATTCATGACGTGCACGCGCTACCGTGTAACGTTTTATTCTTTTAATTTTTGAAAAACGCGTTAATGCCTTAAAACGAATGACTTTCAGATAGGTTGTGATTCACTGTCACTTGATTATTGATCTTTTTATCAAAAAAGTACATTGTGTTGACTAGTTGTCATTATACTTTTGGAGAAAAAGGAGCAAGAATAATTCAAAAGGCATGAGATAACTTACAAAATTATTATAAATGGAAATTTTTTCCCATGATTGTGAATAATTGTTTCTTTTTCTTTTTTTTAATACCTCGACGCGTGTACAATAATAATAATAATTAAAGCAAAAGCGTTAATCGCTATACCGGCTGAGGCTCCCACACTTTCACCCGGATAAACGAGCAAGCAATTTATTTATTCTCGCGCTTTTCGCTCGTTGGAGGCTAGAGTTTAACGAAAAAAAAGTCGAATATTTTTGCACACCCTCGAACCGTTGCGCACGCGAAGCAAGCTCGAATGAGGTGTTGCTGGTCCGTTTTTTTTTGTTTCTCCCAAAAGTACAAAAAAACTGAAGAGTCGGAAAAATCGCGAGAAGCTAAACAAATAAAACAACAATTATTTCGTACCTAAATATAGTCGGCGGCATACTCGCCTCTGTTGGTCAATTGCTGTTGCTGCTGCTGCAGCTGTACAGTTTCGTGCAAGGGAGCACTGTATATAAAGTGACTTGCCAAGCTGGCCATGTATAAGTACTTGTACACAGGAGCTACCCGGAAAAGACTGTAAATACTGGCGATAATATTGTTGTAATAACTCGGCGTCACGTAGCGAGCATATATACTGCACACACACCACAGGCACACAAGAATATATACGTGATCGCGAAGTCAGGTTTACTTGAGGGCTAATATTTTTGTACACACGCTTGCCTAAAGGCATTAGCGAGTTCAGTGTTAAATACACGCACAAACACACATCGAGATGCGTCCTCACATAAGTGCATCGATGTCATACGTGTAGGTCGGTACACGTGTGTGCACGGGCGCAGTCGTAACGCACTAGAGAGCGTCCGCAATTAGACAATAATTTAACGAGACGCCATGAGAATAGCTTTTATGGTGCCCGAAGCATTTTGAGCTCCTTAGCTAAAGCTGTTTATTTATTGCTCTATACGATGCGGGTGTAAACTTTGCGGCAACTCCTCGCGCACTTCTAACTAGTTTCTCGAATTTATTTTTAATTTTTTTTTTTTTTAACTCCTCACTTTTTGCAAAAAGGCAATCGTTAAAACCTCTCATAATAGTAATGGTATCGTAGACATTGAGAATAAATCGCTCATGCAGGTGTGGAGAAAAAAATTTGTTTCCGAAACTGCTGCGGTTCCTGTAGTTATCTTCTTTCCTTGCCTCTTAAAACAAATAAAAACTTTGCCTCCCAAAAGCACGTCATAGCTATACAGTAAAGAGGGAACGAGAGAAGAGGGAGAAAGAGAGGGAGAATAGTAGAAGCAACCGACGATCTGATAACTCACGCTCCAGCTCGAGTCTATCAAAGCATTTTCATCTTCGAGCGCAAGTGGATAGAAACATTGTCTCTTGACCGGGCCAAGTTTTTAAGAGACTCTTCTTTCTCTTTCTCTCGGCAAGGGCACGAAATAATGGCATTTGTCGTTTTCTTCGACGAGTAACGCGCGTCGACTTTAACGATACTTGTCGTTGAGCGCCTTTTTTGTTTTGTTTTAACTGACAATAGTATACAGTTTACAAACAAACCATAACCAAGCACTAGAAGATAATAGTTTCTTCGTACGGGACCACATATCTTACATCAAAAATTTCACTTGAAAATCATATCGATAAAAAAAGGATTACAGAAACAATAAAAAAAACGAATCTAATTTAAAGTGAATTCAACAAAACAACTTGCCTTCGATAAAGCTGACATTTGAGAAACGTAAGGATTGAGTTTATTTGAAATGGATCGGTGCACGTTAATTAAAGAATTTCCATCAAGATCGTCAAATGTCCTCTTGGAGCGTAAATCATCACTTAAAGTTGGTCAGTAAAATTTCATCAGCCAGCTAAATTCTGTACCGCAGCTCGCTTGGATTGACTTATCACTTTGAATTTCCAGATTCGAACTTTGAGAAAATTGACTTTTCACGAAAAATTAATATTTAACCGTACAACAAAGTTAAATCGAACGAAATAAAATGTATCTACGTGTATATATATATATGTGTGTAGGTAAAATCAAGCAAAGAAACTTGAGTCAGTATATAAACTTAGATATCAGCGTTTATCGGTCGATTTATCGAAGTGAACGGAGCAGCAGAGACGGCAGCTCTCTCTCTCTCTCTCTCTCTATCGAAACTCGTTACAGATTCGCGCGCTGTGCTCTTCGGCTTCTTCTGCTCTTTCGCCTTATCGAGCCCTCCTGTCCCGCTTTGCCCGATTTTCAACTTGCGCCAAAGTTCGAATTGAAATATTAATTGGTCCAAGGGTGTGCGCTGCTACTGCCGCTGATACTAGTGCTGCTGGGCTACATTTGACGTTCGCTTCGAGTCGTTGTAAACTGTACGTTATATAAAGTATAACACGGAGATCCAATATTGCCGGCTCGTGCTTATTAACGCGTCTAAAAGTATGTGTATATAAAGTTGGCTGCGTCGAAGCGAGGGCATACAGCCCCCGTCGACGACGACGACTACGACTGATTAGAAAAGTTATGCCGGCTCGGTTTTACTCGAGAGTCAATCGATGCTTATAATCGTGCGAGCCAAGTATGCCGTAGAATTTGAGCAACTGCCAGACCAATTAAAAGTGACCGTTTTTAAGGGCTGCACTTTATAGTATGCGAGGCTGCCACCGACGATTGACCTTCTGAAGGAGCAGCTCAAGTAAACTTCAAAGGCACGAGTCGAGAGACAAGAATTTTTATCGGATGTAAACTGACTTCTTAGATCAGCCGTTGAGCGATTATCGTGCATAAAACTACGCACGCCCATGCAAGCTGGTAAAAAGAAAAATTTAATTACTGTGGGTGCGCGAGAGCAGTCCTGAGGACTTGGGCCACGTGTAATCCTCCGAAGTATCTGCGCGCGCTCGAGTACGTAGACCGGGTTATGTGTGTGCACCTTTGCACTACCGAGCCGAGTCTGATGCCGAGTGCCTACGAGATTTAGTACTGTTTAATATCCTTCCGAGGCCGCAACATCGCGCAGTCTCGCAATTAGCGAGGCTCAACTTTCGAGGATTAATTAAGCGGTTTTTAGTCTGCGCGCTTGGTGGCAATGCCGGCCAGGATGAGCGTATATAAGAGCAGAGTACAAGTGAGAAATAGCCAGACGCGACGCACCATGCCTTGTATGTGAATGTATTTATATATATTTTGCCTCACAGAGAAAGCCCAAGTCGCGATCGGGTCAAGTTACGGAGCTTGTGTATAAAACGCTATACATATATATTATACACCAGCGATAGTGTGGCTGACCTCGGCTTAAGCGGCTGATGCCTTACGGAAAGAGAGAGAGAGAGAGAGAGAGAGAGAGAAAGACTTTTCTAGATTTAGGAGATGCGCACACGGTGTAAAAGAGATAGAAGCTATACATAAAGCCAGACGAGCGAGATACTTGCTGGATTTGAGTAAGTGCTAGAAGTGATATCGGTGGCTTAGAGCTTTGACTTTTACACTCGACTGTTTGACCTGATGGCTGTATCATGGGATCCACCAATGCTTGACTCAACTGGATTTATCAACTTGGACGAGGACGTTTTAAACTTGCGCAGAGCCAACGAGAGTCAAATTGTCAAGCGTTAACCGATCTCTCTCTCTCTCTCTCTCTCTCTCTCTCTCTTTATCATAAGTAATTCAAATGACGATCGACGTAGGAGCGAGCGATTCATTGTTCTTTTGCAGCATCTTTATCGAATATGTCTCGACTCTGTTTCCTATGGTGTTTTTTTGAGTCTACTCGACTGTAGCTCGATTAATTCCTGGACCGTAGAACCTCACTACGGGTGTTCACAGAAAGACCAAACTAGCGCTGCACACAGAGCAGAGAGAAAGAGAAACAGAGAGAGGAGAGAACTGAGGACCGAGTGGTGTGGGTGTGCTCGGGAGCAAGAGGCAGCGCGAGTAAAAGAGAGAGAGAGAGAGAGAGAGAGAGAGAGAGAGAGATGATTATTAGAAGCAGAGGTTTGCCCTGCAACTTGCTTGCTAGTTCAAATTGCAGCCTGGCTAAGTTGTGTGCGGCTCTGCCAGCCAGAGACAAGACCACGGAACTTTATACATAGTCACACGCACACACAGGTTGAGACTCTCTCACTCTTACTTGCATATACAGAGAAAGAGAGACAGGCGGAGCTTGTCTTGTTCCTTGAGATAATTAATCTTAAACGAAAACGCTGGCGCTCATTCGCTCGCGTGGCCATGGGACTTGATTCGCCTAACCGAGCTGTCGCCTTAGCGCAGCGTCGTATAATTCTAACGAGTCAGCCCAGGGAAAAGGAAATTTGGAAATCGAGCTACAATCTTCATTATACGCTTGCGTAATTGGGAGAGACGCAGACGGGAACGACACGTATAGTCGCGCAAGCCGAGAAATACCAACGTTTACCGAACTTACAGCACTCGAGTGTCGAACGTATCGAGGAAGCTTAATTTTCTTCCATGACGGAATGCAACGCACGTGTCTGCGGTTCAATTCTTATAAATACGAACGGAGAGAAGTAAGAGTGACAAAAATCAATTTTCTTAGCGTGCAGCAGTAGCAGCAAAAGCAAACAACTTCGTGCGTCACACTACGGTTGCGGGACACATCAGGCAAGAGGGAAGGGGAGGGGGGGGGATATAAAAAATTTCCTCTTTCCACTTCCGAAGCGAGCGCGACACTCGTGCGCGCACACTCGAGAATGCGAATTCCATCTCAGACTGCAAAAATGAAAAACCACTTCTTGGGAATTTAATTCAATCATGCAGCCTCTCCTCTCATCCCTCTCAGCCTCGCTACGCGCTCGACTTTCCTTCTTTTTCCTTACTTTGGAATTTTGTCAAATCAAAAAGAAATGAGACGCGAGCTGAGAGATGATGCACAAAACCAGCATCAACAGCGAGGATGCACGTTATAGTAGCGAAATAAAAGGCTCGTCAAAAGCTCCGGGAGCTGGGCTAAGCATCCGCGCAAGTGGAAGAAACGTCGCGTCGCTTCAATTACGATCGCTATCGTTGCAGCGCGTTTTTCTCTCCGAACACGTTCAACTCACTGTTTTCCGTATTTAGCCAACGATTATGTCTCGCGAACAAGTATTGCACACCATCAAAAATCATGCACATACAGAGCCACACAAGTACATGCACGGTTGAATGAGAAAAAAAAAATTGAAATCTACTCGCAGCTGTGAGTAACGGTTGAACTAAAGCCAAAAGCACGTACGGCTGTCGCTCGCAGTGCAATTCGTTTCGAGAAGACTGAGCAAAAACTTAATAAAATTCGATTGTGTGCTAGGGAGAGAGAGCTAGAGAAAGATTGAAAGTCAGAAGGTTGGCTCGAGCTATGTATACGTACGCTGTACGTACAGAGAGCGTATCGGCGTATCTCGTTGAGCTTTTTACAACGATCCTCGTGTATGCATAGCCTGCTCCAAACGAGCAGTCGACGATTTCTATTTCCTACATGTACGTACACAGTCAAACCACATTAATATATATCTATACTGGGTATATGGTTAAGTCATGAGATGTGCGTGTGTGTGTGCAAGTGCAGGTATAGAGGCGGTTATCGCGAATCCCCTATCGATATACACGTTATACTCTAGAAGGCAGTGCACATCTCAGGCGTTCCTCGCTTTGCTCTGTGTACGCGATGGAATTCGATTCACGTACGAGTGCTCCATCCGCACGAATAAAAACGTTAACGAAGATACAAATGAGCGCGCGGAACTCCCTCTACACCGCTACTCGTTTCCTCGTCAGACTGCGTATATATATGCTACGCGTGTGTATAACCATCGAGCTTGAAATTTCGACGCCCGGAAAGACATTGATAATTTCTGCAGGCTCGGGCATGCCTCCGTGAACTGTATCGCGCGAGCTCGAGCTATATACCATACATGTATATGACACTTCGTCAGTCTGACTGCAGCCTTGTGTATATTCACGCAGCCCCGTGTACACACACGAACTCGATGAAACTCCCCCAAACCTTTGGACTTGGGATTCGGAAGGACGTGTAATTTCCTGACGCTACGCGCTCGCTTGTTCGCGCAAGGCTTACCCCAGCGCACAATATATAGTTACACCTCAACGTTGTGGCGCTTATGTAGACGCGCGCTGCAAGTGTAATACACATAGATAATGTCTCGGCAGTGTGCGAGCAACTCGCAGCTCGTCTCGAGCTTGCAGCCAGCGAAAAAGCTTAATTTTGGGGCCACGCCGGCGCGATTTTGTTGTTTGCACGACCATTAATTAAATTTGTGTCAGTCGAGCCGGAAGAAAAACGCGCGCATTCTTGAGTAATGAATTTCTGCGCGCCGTACGCGCAGCCGCACCGAGGTCATCATTAGCGTGCGCGAGCGTGCAGGTGCAGCTATACTGGCTTTGCGTCATTTGTAAGCTTCAGCACTACGCGTTTAATATACGCGTAAACCGTGCGCTGTCTGCTTCCTTCGGCAACCTATGCGTTTATGTTGCGAGTTCAGGGGGCTGACGAATTCTCCTTGCTCTATCCCCCAACGGTAATTTACTTGAGGGGCAACCGGCCAGCTTACGTCCGTTGATATTTCATTAAAGATTCGGAGCCACCGCCAAGTGAGTCGCGGGCGTCGATTCGCGTCAAATACCTGACAATCATGGTACACGTGCACATCTGACTCCTCAAATAATCTTTACACGAAAATCTAGCTTGCCTTATCTTTATTTACTTATCTCGTTGGAAATTCAATTCAACTTCAGTTGGCCAAGACCATTAGTAAACTATACGTGAATCACAGATCCAATCATATACACTAACGAATCACACACATATCAGGCAGCCCTAGCCAAGATCCTACTATATCGATGATCATTTTCGCCTCATCTTGCCTTCACTATCTGCGAAGTCACGATTTCATTGTAGTAATTTCATTGGTGCTCCCACAAACTATTTATCGCCCATTTGCTCCTTGTTTATTTATTATTTTACGTCGCAAGAATCCAATCGACTTAAAGCTTTGTGCAGTCTATGCTTTACCTTGTGTGTTACAATAGAGTCCGATAGTTCGAGACCAAGTGCAACACTACATTTTAGTTACAGATACCAGGACTATCATTTTGAATTATGTGCAAGCCATGCATCTCGTTTAAATCCTATCTCCTTTTCTATCGCCGAGACGCGAGTCTTTGACGCATTCCCGCTTTTATCATACGAGTTCGCGCCTCGCCCAAGTGACATACACTATCTTACATCAATAAACATACGCAGCACATTTCGATAGCACTACATCGTTGAGAATTTTGAATACCAGTAAACTTATGCAACATAGCCAGAAATAAAAGTCAGTTGCTGTGACAATTGTCACAATATATTATGTAAACGCAGGGAAGATTTTTAAGACCATGAAAATAACCGCGATTGACGTTGGCGTGTAAGCTTCAATACGAAATGAATATGCAATCGATATATAAACGAGCACGTTATCGAGCGATACATCTCAGAGTCATGTGTAAAAAGGAAATATATGCCTAATTCGGGGAGCTTGAAATTGAAAAATGAATGCGTGACTCGAGCTGCAGTCGCCTCTATTCATTGACGCTCGAATACTTGATCGCACAAAAGCTAAATGGCATCTTTTATATTCCTACGACAAAACCCGGTATGGCTGGTGCTGCTTATACGTGGCACTATAGGCGCGATGTCGTAAAAGGAGGTCTCGCCGTCTGCGCAGACGTCGTTTTCGAAGAGCAGCTAGTGCCTCGCTACCGCCTGCGACGCGGCACAATCGCGAAATCCCTCATGGCCAAAATCCTCGGATGACACCTTTCTCCATTTAGCGACGCGCTCGGCAACGCGGCCACTATTTTTTCTTCTCTCTCGTTTCCAAGCTTTTCTGATCCGAGCTTGCAACTGGCTAGCTGACTGGCCAGTGCTTTTTGCTCGTCCAAGCTTGTAACGCGACGCACGTGAGAAAGTCATACAATTCTCTCTCTCTCTCTGACACACACACACACACACACACACACACACACATAACAAGATACGCGCTATGTCTGCGGGCATGCGAGCTTTCCAGACTCCGTTTCATGCAGTGTGCAAGCTCGCATGGTTCGGCGCCTCGGCTCTAGCTCTTTTGCCGCTCGCTAAAAAAACACACGCGCATCACGACGAGATAAAAAAGGACAGCCCCATAGGCGGCACCAAGATTCATGAGAAGAAGAAAATAGTAGGAAAGTCATCGCATCGTGACTAGCGAAGAAAAATTCATACATATATTTGTACACATCTCGAAAGTTTGAGTTGTGACGTTGCTTCTACAATATGACAACTCTCACTTATATATTGTATGCGCACGCATGCGCGTGTGTGTGTGTGTTTTTTTTCTTCTCCACCCCATTGGGACACTCACCGGTAACCGACGCTAGGCATTGCTTCGGCAAGGCCGGGGTTAGTTGAGTATTTCTGCTGCTTCGATATTTTTGGTCGTTTCCATACATCCTCCATCCATCGCATAATGATATGCGACGATTAGGGGTTCAGGGACTCATCTTTTCTACTTGGAGAACCTCCGATCCTGCGCGATGCCGTCTCTCGATTATCGTATCCCACTTCCGGAGCTGTAGTTTCCCACTGCGTGGTCACACATTGCTGTCGACTCCTCTTGAGTTAAGTATTATAACTCGCTGCCCAGTGCCATCTTGTGAGTGTGGTTCTCGCTTCAGGCGCCATCGTGCGTGCTTGAGGAGCATTGCCTCCATGCGTCCACGAACCTAGGCTCCCGCACCTGGCGCCATCTTGTGAGTGTGGTTCTCGCTTCTGACTTCATCAAGGGAGTGTTGTGCTCCCCGTCTATCGCCAGCCTTGTGAGTCCTCGCCTCGGGCTCCTACTTATGATTATCCTCTTCGTTTCCAACTCGCACAGTGATCGGGGTTTTTTTACCGCTTCGGAGGCTGATGACATAGCCCGGGTCTTCTTTTTGAGTGGTACCCGCTCCACCTCGGGCACGGGCTCGACTACACCAGGCGAAAAAACGCCATCGAAAATTCGCCCAGTGGGGATCGAACCCACGCCCTACGGCACACCTTGTATCAGCAGGCAAGAACTATGCCCACTAAGCCAAGGAGGCCGATTGTGGGTGTGTGTGTGTGTGTGTGTGTGTGTGTGTATGCGTATGCCTGGGCGTCAGCAACTGCTGCCATGCAGAACTAGCAGTTCATAGGTCTCCTTTGCAGTATCTTCTGATACTAATCAACCTAATTCTTAACTTGTAAAACACACACTGAACGCGAGTACATATAGAAGGAGAAAGAGCGAGGCTAGGAAAGCGAGTCCAGTGAGTTCTAACAAGGTTATCCCTTGTTAGGCATCAAACCCTTTCCACGCAGTCGCTCGGTTTGCTGCTGCTACACATAGATAGAGCAAAAATCTGTGCGAGCGAGAGAGCGTATACTGTATCGTTCGCTATTCCAAAGCTTGCGCGCGAGTGGCAAAGTATATACTGTCTCGCTGGCTGGATTTCCGCTGCGTCGGCGAATCAACAGAAAGCTAGAGAGAGAGAGAGACAGATACAAACTCCTAGTCTGATCGACGCACGTCTAACTGCACAATTCAGTGCAATGACATTGCCCTCCTGCCACGTCCCCCTAGTATATCTACTAATACAAGTTTCTCTCTCTCTTTCTCTTTCTCTCTCTCTCGCTTGCCTGTGAATCACTTTATCGTTTCGACGTTTGCCCTCTGCCAGCCTATGTAAACCGAGATTTTAACGAGCCAAACGGAAGAGTCGAGCAGCTTGATCCTTTTTATACGGAGCGATCACGCGACAGCCGCGGTACTATACTGACTGCGGGTAGTGAAGAGAGAAAAAAGAACGTAGTTTTGTGCCCGCTGGCGATATATATACCATCCATATAGATAGCAATTCGTGTATAGACGCGCGAGGGACTGGCAGTTGTGCCGAAGTGATTTCGGATGATCGTCGGAACTGCTGCTGCGAGAGATGGCGCGTACACCTTGCGCCCTACGTAAGCGTCCGCAACGCGCTCAACGGTAATGATGTCGTAATGCGAAATTAAAAGCACAGCACTTTCGAACGTTCGGAATTTTATCTTGGCTTACTCCCTATTTATATGTGTACGTATAAGTGCATACCATTGAATATCTATAGCTGCGCCAGTACAGCGAATGATCTTTACGATATCGAAATTTTGCATGACCGACCCGCGTGGCTCGTCTTTTCTGTAACGCGAGAGCTGACTCGTTGGATAATATATACTCGATTACATTCTCCTTCCGTCTTTTTTCCTCTTTCTAAAACGCTAACGTACGCGTAACGTATACGTACAATCTATAACATGCACTGTAAAAAATAACCATCTCTCGTCTTTGGTATAATATCATTGAAGCTGATGGGAAACATGACGATGGGAATCAAGGTCGAGCAAAAATAATATCTCTCGAGTGAAATTACAAGAATCTATAAATATTTACACGTACATTTATTCCGAGCTTGCGAGTTTTCGCCTTGAAAAACTTAATAACTGACCAATTATTTCTCATTAGATCGGGAGCTGTTCAAAGGATTAGAGCCAATGATGGGGAGGGGCATTCTTTTTTCGCTTCGTTTACGCGCTTGCTCGCATCAAATGAAAGCTACAGCCAATTGCGATTAAGCAGCCGGCTATACTATTATTGCCGCGTGTACGCCACTGCTGCCGCTGCTGCTGCGCGATCCGGCCGCACTAGCGAAAAGTGCTTTACGATAATTGTCTGCAGCCGATAAAAGTTCGCTTGCACAATCGTCAGTTCTAATTACGTTTTCCTGTTAGCTTCCCCCACCTTCTTTCTCCACCCCTTCTTTCTTCGTTTTCTCAGCCTGTTATATATATTCGCAGCTTCTTGTACCCCTTTTCCCATACGTACACCAGCTTGTCTGCTTCTCAAGGCATTCAGCTTTGCATTATCTTTCTCCTCCTTTCCGTCCTCCTACTCCTCTTTCTCTCTCTCCTCTCTCTCTCTCTCTCTCTGCTTCTGTCACCCTTGTACATACAGCCAGTTGTATATTATCCCTAACTTTGTATTACTCGTTTCTTTCCTTATCGCACTTTGTTCTCAATTATCTTCTGCATCTTTTCATTAGACTTCTTCATTAAAGCTTCTGCAGTTATGATAATGCGCGCAAAACCCGTGGGTAGCTGCACTTTCATGTATACTTAAACGTTGATGATGCAAAAAAGAGAAAATTCTATCCGAGCTTATTATTTCCTAGCATAATGCCTGATATGTCTTTAAAAGCAGCTGTATTTTTATCGGCAATATGATCTACACAAATAATTTTTAATTGAAAATCAGTGACAGGGGCCAAACAAGGTGTCAATGAACGATTTTGTATTTTTGTCGTTGAGCCTTGCACCCGCTGTATTTCATAAATCTTACGAGCTGTATCTTTCGCTCAGCATTCCACTTCTTTTTTTCCTTTTTTTTTGTTCAGTCCCGACGACGATCGTCTTTACTCCAACCTTTTTTGAGCGTGCAAAACTTTGAGTCTCGCTTTGAGGAGACGAAACTCTTGTTCTTTTTTAAAGCGAGAAAAAGAGACGAGATATGGGAAAGGTCGCGCAACTCGCAGAACCTTGCTCGCACTACAACAACCGTCACACACGTGGGTGTATGCTTACGTGTGAAGGTTTGCTACACTGCAGTACTCACACACGTGCACAGATACAAAAACTCTATTTTTACTCGGTACCGGTATGCGCGCGGGCGTTAGACTTCGAGAAAAATTACGAGCGAGTCTTGAGGAGCGTGAGCGCGCCAAGATCTCGGGATAAAGAAGGTAGAGTTGATATTTACGCCCGTGTTATTGCAAAAGTAGAGAAGGACAGCGGGCTTTTTCTGCGTACCACTACTAGCTCGGAGCTTTGCAGTGCACAGCCCACACGCGTGACGAGACTTTTACAAAAGTTGAGAATTTGATACAAGAGTTCTATGCTGAATAAGAGGAACGCTGATTTCGAAATATAGAGCGCAAATATAAAGATAAGCTTTTTTTAGCCACTCAGCGGCAAAGTTATTCTTTGTACATGACTTTTTTCTTACTTTTTCCATGTACACAAACGCGCATATTATGTATCTACACTAAATTCAATTCAATTCAATTTATTGCATCAAGCTCGTTGGTAAAGCTTTGTTATGTATGATTTCCACGACGAGTAACAAGCGTATCAGAAAAAATGCAGTGCCTATAGCGAAACCTAGCTATTGTCTACGATCGAAAAAAATTAAATTAAAATTTTAAATGTATTTTTTAAATTATAAAAAAAAACCTTAACATTCCAGTTATTTCAACGGTTCAAAGGGCTCAATTTTGGCAAATCCTTCATGAACGAAACGAAGAAATTAACATTTTTTTTTTATCAAAACTAGGATTTCACGATAAATTAAAGCATACTCAAAACATTTCACAATTTTTTGAACATTTCTAGCTAAAAAATAATACTTTTAATGCAAATGTCATACCGTTAAAACATTTAGTCTGAAAAGTGGCCTCAAAAACGAATTCGACTAGACAATTTTTACAAATCAGCACGACTTTTGCCTCAGTGTACGCTTGGATAAGTTATTTTATAATAATTTTTACAAGCAAAGCTACAGAAAAAATAAAGAGCCACGCTTGGAGTAATATGAAAGGTCGAAATAAATTCGTGCGCGAATAAGGAAGAATGAAATTCCTTGTATATACATACATACGTGGCTGCAGCTTATAACTGTGTGTAAAAGCGAGAAGACGACGACGGGTGTATATATACGTCAGGAGCTACCGCGTAAGATAAGAGGGTGAAAGACGACCAAAGAATGAGCGTGAGTATGTGCTTGCGTATGTGTGAGAATAAATGTGTGTACATACCCGCACATACGCATATAGAAAGTAAGGAAAGAAAGCACAAGCCGAGTACAATTAAGTTCGCGCCCTCGGGCCTCGTTCCTCTTCTTATTCCTTTTTCACACTGCTGTATATATAAAGCCATACGCTCGCTCGCGGATTACGAAAATTTATTTTTTTTCTCGCCTCTCGACTTACGCTGCTGCAGGACTATAGTACATTCCGTATGCTTGGGTGTACGTGAGCGTTGCTGTGTGCAACGTGCAGGCACAGTGGCTTGCTTTTTTACTTTCTTTTCGGCGAGTAATTTTTCGCAAACGCGTCAGACATGATCGGATTGGATTTACCCACGAATATGAACACATTGTTTTCGAAGCGTTGACTTGTGGCGCTCTTGGAAGCGAATATTATTTTTTATAGGCATAAGGAATACCCTTGATATGATGGAACATAAAATCAAATGTTGTTAGAATACAGAATTCAGCCCGGACAAGAACTAAATGACCGAAAAATATCTACTTTAAAATTTGAAATTTTTCATAGTTTTTATGTACCAAAAAGAAAAAAAATTTTAACTTCAATTTCAAATAAATTCAAAACAAACTTAAAAATGGTGTACCTGCAAATTCCGTTATTATTTCATATTTTTCCGCATAGAGCTTATCTCCGTTTTTCTGCTCTACGAAAACGTTGAAATATTGAATAAGCCTGCCTAATATGTATGCCCTACTATCCACGTATGCAAATATGCGCAAGTGTATATCCAGAACATTGAACTCTCTCTCTCTCTCTCTCTCCCTTCGCACGTCCATCCTTCGCTTACATGAATTTGTCTCTACGAACACACATACAATGCTTTAGAAAATGTTGCCCGCCACACACACATACACACACACACACACATGTGCATTATATTCGGTATATAACGGAGCTGTATGCGTGAACGACCGTTCATATTATAGCTTACTCCCCAAAGACTACGTGTGCACCGCGTATATAACAGCGGCAGCAGTGAGTCTATCATTCGTGTGTCAGGCGCGTTAAATATATATCTATACGTGTGCATATAAACTCAAGCTTTTTGAAAAGACTCGAACGATGGAAGAAGTAAGAAGAAAAGAGATGCACTCACACGTATGCACATACATACACCCACGAGCACGATGCAAGTTCCCAGCGAAAAGCGATAGATGCCGAGGCTGCTGCTGCTGCGCCTGTCGCACGCCACGAGCTGGCCCAGTGAGCGTGAAATTGCATATTAAAATCAAGTATACGCCAGCTCGTATTCTTCAAGGCTTTTCTCCTATATATTTGCAGGCCTTGCGTGAGTCTCTGCATCCTCGGCGCGTCGCTATACCGATGCTCTTTCGGATAAAAAACTGCTGCGTTAAGTGCTTTATGTATTGGATAGCCTACGAGAATAGAGATTCTTAAGTAATGAGACTTTTTCGAAAGCTCGCTACGTGTACGGTTGCGCGTCGAGAAACTTGAAATATGTGCTTCATTAGATGGACTTTTCCAACAGATTGGCACGATGGAGATGTAATTTTTTAGCGAACAATCTTTCCGTGAACTGATTGGCGCATTATTGCTTACTGTGCGCGAGCTTGCATTCCTTTTTAATAGCAAAATATGTTTTTCTTTCTCGTTTTTTTTTCTTTTTTAATGATTTTCCTTTACTTTTTTTCAATAAAACTCGTTCCGAGAATATTTTAATAACTGCTGGATCTAAAAAAAAGTAAACTTTTTAGTTAGTTATATTTCTATAATAAGAAAATACTTCAATAAAAATTTATGTTTATTCAGTGAAAACAATGTAGCTGCGTTGAATTTTTTACATATAACTGTTAGGAAAAGGAAAATAACTATAAAATTAAATAATTTTTATGAAAATTCCACGCGATTCTCTCATTACAATGAAAACAGAAAATTTTGCTGTATAAGTTTTCTTGGTGCTGTTGTTCTGAGCAATTGAAATTTCTGGTATAAAAACAATAAAGAATGTGAAGTGGAATCATCAATTAAAAAACAGTGACTCGTCTAGAGTGTAATTTTAACTTACATTCATAATATGGTAATAAATAATTTTAATAGTACTTCTTTAATATACGGTAATAAGTCAATATTTATAGCTATATCTATAGTTTTCTATTTACGAGCGAAAGTATGAATCTCAAATAAATACCAGTGAACCTTAACATAAATGTTCAATCAAATTTAATAGAGCGTTATTGTGTGATGTTGAACACGCGTACAGTAGAAGTTCAATCGCAAATAAATCATTTCAATTCCATTTTTGTCGCAGAAAAATAATTTTGATCGAATGTAATATAAAACTACAAGGAGCAAGGGAATGTATGAATTACAATTTTTACACGTGATAATCATACAAGAATGAGAGAACTTTATTCTGAGTCTTCATCTTATCCTCTTCGTCTTCGCCGGTAATATTTAATTCTTGTCTCTTTTTTCATAATTTGATGGTAATTTCAATCACAGTTCTGGCTGTTTCGATTTATGGTGGGAGTGGGAGTATGTTTAAAAATAGTTTAGCCTTTTTTAAATTTTGCCCATTTTTTCGGCGTAAAGAACTGCGTGTACAATCTGATAACCGATTATAATTTCGATTAGCGCTTTGCATTTAGTCAAGTATGAATGTCTTCGTGTGTGTTTTTTTGCGTCTTTACGTCCGTCATTTATGTGGGCTAAAAATATTCAAGCTTACGTTGTAATCGGAAGTATGCCATAACAATGTATTTTAGTATGCAATCAGACTTATCAGGCAACCAATCACTCTTGCCTACTTGTACGAAATTTCGTCGATTTTTCTCCGAGCTCAGACTTTAACTGGAGCAGCTCAGAATTTCGCTGATTTGGATAGTGGCATTTAATATTTTAGCTTAACTGACTAATTGAATTGAATAATTTCCGAACATAAAATGTTGAGGTCTCATTAACACAGGCAAAAATAAAATAATTTCTCTAAAAATCATATTATACAAATATCGTACAAGCTTTTATAATTTATTTAGAAAGTCGAAATGAGGCATTAATTTTTAGTAATCGATAAAATTGTCAGATTCTCTAATAACGCAGCGCTGCATGCGTATCAGCTCCGACTTCGCCTGCAGCTTTATAGCTGAAAAGTCTGGGCACGAGTTATTTCAATGCTCGCTACGTGCAGGTGTACACAATATACGTGTACGATATAGAAGCGCGCATTCGGCGCGCGTACGAGTTGGAAAATCAATGAAATTCCGCGAGTCGTGCGAAGCATATACAGCATAATGCAAAAAGCCGCACGAGGACTTGCTGCGTGCGTATATATTACGCGCATTATCCATTGTGCGTATATCGCTGAGCTCGCGCGAGCGAACGTGCTATAAGCTTGTGTGTGTGTGTAAGTGTGTGTCTGTGTGTGCGCACAGGCTTGCTAATCACGAGCGCGGGCGACGGCTGTATACCGCGTACAATGTTGACTCTTCCGCGCGTGTGCTCGGCCTGTATTATGAGTTCGCTGATGAGGCTGAGAATGGCTGCATACAAGCCCACGTAGCATACACACATGCATGTATACGTATACATAATGGCCGTCTATTAGGCGCGATCTGCACGTTTCTCTTTTCTCCCGATTAGTTGCGTGAACAGCTGCCTCTATTGCTGCTGCTACTGCTGCGACTGGACGCGCATCGGTTATTTCAATCATTTCGCGGACCTATCGCGAGCATCGATTGTATACAATACCTATTTGGATAACTTCATTTTCTTTACACAGAGCCGAAATTATTTCATTCATATTCTCAAATAAGCAATTGGCCACGTAAGACAAAACGAAATAATTACAAATTACAGATAACAAGCGTTACTCTATTCAAATAATAAAAAGCGCTTAAAATAAATATTTAAGATAATAACTAAGGAAATGATGGAGTGAAAATATCTGCACTGCGATAATATAAGGATCTAGATAAATAAATCTCAGTTTTTATAAAAATAATGATACTTTCTTACATTGGAACATAGCACTTTCGATTCAGCTACTAAAGTTATGAAAACAAAGAATGTTTTCATTCCAAGGATCATCAGCATCGAACGTGTACAGCTGCCCCAACAAATTCTTATCTCTTCGTCATTTTCTTCGGGTCCAAATCGTCGTATTTCATTCCGCGTCACGTATGCGTTCATTCACGTGAACGAGAAAGTTGTTCAGCTAGCGCGTGGCTAAGGAAATAGGGAGTGAGAACGATGGCCAAAGTAAACTAGAGTATATACTGCAAGTAAACAACTGCAAAATCACACGTGAGCTTGCGTTCTCGCAAAGAAATGCAAGCACGGAGGAAACGGCGATGCACATTTACACACACTCGATCTTGTCAGTGCAAAGTCAGCTTTTTTGTCCATCCTCTACAGCTGTTCTTTTTTATTCGATACATGCAAGAACGGATCCCGAGATAAGATACGCTCATTCCTATGACCCAATTTGCAATTTTATGTTACCATATCATCATTGGACTACCTTCCTTTTCTACAATTCGTTGTTTCAGCTGCGCATGTATTCTAAATTCGAACATTTTATTTGTTCTAGGTTTGTGTTGCTAGCCATTGCAATTTAGTATAAACAACAATTCTACCTCATTTTTGTGAATATTCATCATTTGGTTGGCAAATTGAAAAAGTATTATCGTTAGTGTAATATTATTTTAGTTCATTTGAAACAATAATAAGTGGTGTGGTTATATTTAGAGTATAGAAAAACATAGTAAAAGCAATCACATCTCGATTTTCGATCAAACTTTAAGCCCGCTCTCTATGGCGCTCAATTTACTTGTGAGTTTAATACATGCGTCATGTGAATAGCACTTACATATGGATGCAAATCATGGCAACTTTAAGTTCTAACTCAAAAGGGCATCTCACATGTAGAGATAGTGTTAACCATACACGTAAAGCCTTAAAAGTGGTCAAGTACTTTTAACTTTACTTGTTTATCAAACATATAGCTCAACTGAGCGAAGTACATTTCATCCGTTATCTATTATACATCCTTTTATTAAGGGGACAGATACACATTAAAATCGAAATTTTTTTATAGGAATTTTGAGTAGGAATTTTCCTACCTTTTCTATTGCATTCGTTAGAACTCCAAAACTACAAAACTTCTTTTGCGTTTTCTGGCAAGTCGTGTTTTTAGTTACCTGTCATAATTTTCAAAGAGTACCAATTGAGCTTCAGCACTAGGGTCGCGTACACTTCTTCAGAACATCAATGGTTTCGGTCAGTACCTTGGGTAAGACGGTCGAACACATAGAGTGCTCGGTGTGTATAGTTAGTGGTAAAGAAGAAATGGTATATTATGTGCCTAGGAAGCAAAAAATTGGAAAGCCTCAAAGGACGTGTAATTATCGTCCGAGGCGAAGCCGAGGCTTTCTTTTTCGCTTCATAGGTGCGTATACTATTTTTCATGAATCCCCCAGCATTTCGTTTTGGCTGCCGGGACGAAAAAAGTTAGTTTCGGCTGGGGCAGCATGAAAAAATTAAATACGAAAAGAAGATGAAAAAGGCTCACAGAATGTGCTATATCTCAGTGAAAAATCAACATTTTGGAATTCTGAAGAATGCAATGGAAAGGGACGGAAAAATTCGTTACTAAAATTGTAAGAAGTTAAATTTCGATGGTGTACGTGTCCGCTTAAAACTTGGTTTCAGAGCTGAGTAACTTTTTTAGCCTGATAATTAAGTATTTACCTATGGACTTCATTTACACTATCCACAAAGCGATCAAACTCTTCATCAAAGAATTGTCCTTTGCTCTTTTCATCTCTTTCTTCTCTCTATCTCACTCGAATGTTTCTTTTTTTACATTCAAAGAAGATTCTTTATTTCTCCTCAATTTTTTATGGATTTTAGTTAAACCCAGCCTTAACAGACTGAAGATATGCTGTGCCACCTTTGTGCGTGCATATGGCTGTTTCTCAGTGAAGTCGAATGTCCAAAAAAATTTTTTTGAACAAATATGAAAAACTTATTGTTTGCAACGTCAGAAATGTCCCAAAAAAATTCAGAAAATTTGGAGTCTTCTATGATCCCTTTTTTTGAAGCCCAAAGTTGACCATTTTTGCCTTATTCCGAAATTCATTAAATATCACAAATATTTATATGATTTAATTATTTTTGTAAATGATTGTGAAAAATGTTTTTTTAACATTCCATGCGGGGGGGGGGGGGGGGGGGGGGGGGGGGGGGGGGGGGGGGGGGGGGGGGGGGGGGGGGGGGGGGGAAAATATGCAACCAGTGTGTGAGGAGGAAGACTCACCCAGGAGTCTTTTCACCCTCGATTTTGGCATCTCGCTGCGCTCGGGCGTAAACAATTCCTGGATGAGTCATATTCTTCTCGCACTTGTTACATAATATACTATTATAGCACTGCGTGTCTTAGGTTCACATTTATGGCACGCTTTTCCGAGTTATAAGTCGCCTATTCTGGTACCGCGGAGCGAGGTTAGGGCACGAGCGCAGCGAGTGTGCTATAAAATGAATTTAAAATTTCGTCCCCGACATCCTGATATATATATTAGACTGACAATGAAAAAAATATTTTTTTAAATCGACGGGACGCCCCCTCAATGTTTTCAAACCCCCAAAAAAATAATCTCTGCAAAATTTCAACTTATATGAAGAAATAAAAAACCCGTGCCACAAGACGAGTGTTGATATACATTAAATTAAATGAAAAACCCGTACGTATATAATACGAGAAAATGACTTTTTCATTTAATTTAATGTATATCAACACTCGTCTTGTGGCACGGGTTTTTTATTTCTTCATATAAGTTGAAATTTTGCAGAGATTATTTTTTTGGGGGTTTGAAAACATTGAGGGGGCGTCCCGTCGATTTAAAAGAAAACGATTTTTTATATTGTCAGTCTAATATATATGTACTTATTATGGAAATGAAAAATCAAAATTCTATTGCATTCACAAATAGAGAGAGAGAGTAAGGAAAAAAAGGGGAAGAGAAAAAAGATACACACAGACATATCACACATTCACCTGCAGGCACACGTACACGCATGGATCAACTGAACTCTCGACCTCGTAAAATCATGACATAAAATCGCACTGCGAGTAAAAACCATAGTAACGTTATGTATTGTACGTTTATATTCATCAGTCAGTATACTTAAGACTAGCGTATATGTATCTACGTATAGAAAATACGTATGTATTTTAGAATGAAATAAATTTTAACTTTGGATTTAATGATGATACGGCAAATTGTAACTGGATGCTACGATTATATGAACTTTTGCCTATATTTTTCACTCAAGTTCAATAATTTTACCAATGCTATTGTTTAAAGTATTTAATACGATAACGAATTTCATTGATAAATAGATCAAATTATTTAGTGAAAGGGCTATCGATGTTTTGATTTAATAGCAGCAAATATTTTACACGATATCACAACAAGAAATAATTTTAAAAAAGTCCGCAAGTACATAAAAAATGGTGGCAAAGTTTTCAAAACTCGCATAAAAACCCGAGCTCGGTACAGCTCTCGACGTTCCTATTCAACGTCACGCACTTTTATTATACTTTAAAGCAACTTTAAATGCATTATCGAAGCTTGCAGTTATTTTTTTCGCGCAACCAAGTACTGGCAAGCACTGCACTGAAGCGACGTAGATATATCGAAAGAAGAAAAACGTGTAGTCTCAATGCAAGGCAGCGGCTCATGCATACGATGCCACTGCAGACAAACTCTTCACCCTTCCCGTGTGCTTGTTAGGACAAAAACAAAAAGTTATGTTTTCACACCACAACCCTTTTTCGACGTTGCTGTACTTCTAAGGGAAAAGTTGTAGCGGGTGGCTCTGGGGTACTTTGCCGTATCCGCGTCGAATATCGGAGAGAAAAAGAGATGCTGCGCACGCATATGAAAATGAAGCGAGATAAGAAGAAACAAACAAAACAAAAGGCTTTACATACCCGAGAAAAGTAGAAAGTAACTCTATACACGCGTAGATATGAAATAAATGGAAAGGAGACACGTGCATTCTCTGCCAATTTTTTTTCGAAGAAATTTCGTTTTTGGAATAGTAAATATCTAGCAAAAAAACGATGGATTTTGTAGCTTTAAAAAGTTTTATGCTGACTTGAAATAATATTGATTCCATTTAAGAGTTTTCTAGCATTTTGAATACTTTTTAGACTTGTACTACTGAATATAGAATCAATCAATGTAAGTACAAAAACTTATCTGCAGATCATGTTGATGTTAAATTTAGGTATTGTTCTTATCGTTTTTTTTTAATAATAATAAATGTACCAGTGAAAAATTTTAGAACCGATTAGCAGCTGTACAAGAAAAGAAGCAAACCATGAAACTTTTGCGCTAAGTCTTCATCATAAAGTTATTCTTTCCTGAAAATAATATGCAGAGGTAACACTCCGTCCATACATGACCACATATGTTTTGGCGCCCCTTCTCAGCAGCAATTGGAAAAGCTTTTCATCAAATGAGTCCCCAGCTAGTTGCAGTAAAACGAATAGCTGACCATTACTGAAGAGAGGAACTGGGAGAGTTTTAACTCCACAAAGCGCGGAACATTTCTTGCTTGTAATCAATCAGTTGCTACTGATACTAAAAACCTATGATTATCTCGCTCGCTCGTTCGTTCGTTTATTACAAATTTACCTCCTTACCCCAACGAGCCACAAGGAGTTTCACATCAAAGTCTTCAAAAAGGTTCATTGAGTATAATAAATGGATAAATACAATAACTTCATTTGTTAATAGAAAAAAGTCCATAAAAAGTTCATCAGAAAAAAATAATCTAATAAGTGCAAGTACCATCATGAATATATAGCCTCAGCAAAACTACACCTCTAGTAGCTAAATTGGGATAAAAATCTATCCCCATACGAAAATTAGTAATGGGTTCAAAACGAGAAAAAATTAATCCGCTCAGTCGGTAGCCGCTATATGATCGAATTTTCTCTTTTAGCGTCATCATCTTTCTCAAACATAAATGCGCACGCGGGGTTGTCGAAGCTATGAATAGAAACTAGAAGTGAAAGAGACAGGAGAGAGACTGCGGTCCTAGGTGCAATCGTGAATCAGCCTATAATACTCGAGAATGGGTAGGTAGTACTTGCCCGGGCGTGTCTGTAATTCACGCCAGTGCTAAGAGACGATGTCGTAACTACAGATCCCAAGAGTGCTTGTAATTCGCAAAAGTAGGTGAGGCTTGAGACGTCATTCGGTCGTTGTACATTGACTCTGTATGTGCATACGTACATTCAAATCTGCGTGCAAGCAAAGCCGCTTACACCGTCGTCGTGAAGATAAGAATTGGAATACAGTGACTGCAGGGGCTGCTGGAAATCAAGACACGAGACTTCGCTACGTGTGGTTAAATCTTATACGAATTTACGAGAAACTGCATTGCAAATATCAAATTGCATCCTAGCCTATAACACTAAAACCAGCAAAATAAGTTCGTTGAATTGCTTTAATTGTTTCATTGCCGATTGTAAAAAAAACGATGGATTGCAAGCTCGTAAAGTATATTGTTTCAGCGCCATAAAAAGATGAAACGTGATAGGTTACAGCGCGATAACAAAAAACGAAAGCTCACTCAGCAAACAATAGGTGTATCTAAATACGCGACATCGGCTGTATGCTTTGTAATGTGGTGCTGATTTAGATCCAAGGGATGCAGGGCAATGTAATGTACACAATATAAAATACGTAGAATAAGAAGAAAAAATAAAGTAGTATAGAAAATAAACGCAATAGGAGAATGAAAGTAGCGTACGTGTAGCATGAAAGCTGGACGAAGGTTTAAGAAAAATAAGAAAGAGAGCGAGTGGTCGAGATTTATAGGAAAGAGTTGCTTGTATGGTGAAGAAAACGTCAGCATCATACATGTGCGTGGATAGAAGCGCAAACAACGGCTTCAACTTCTCTATACCAGCCCGCTCCGACGCTAAGACCTCGGGTCTGTCAAATTTAGGATATATATAGCTAGCTCGACCAAGAGAGAGAGAGAGAGAGAGAGAGAGAGAGAGAGAGGTTGCGAGCTGCTACAGAGACAGAGAAAAAAAGGGAGACAAAGTAACGAGATAGCCAAGGCGCCTCACTCGGCAGAATTCTCGAGATTAACCCCCTCCGGGCGCGATAAGGATACAACGCGAGCCAGGCTAGAGCGCCAGAGCAAGTGAAATCCCCTCCACGTCTAGACCGATGTTATGGATTATTATCCGTCTTTGACTTTGTACACGAGCTTGTATATTAGAAAAGTGATGGGCAGCTTTGGGTCACTCGTGAAAGCTTTGTTGCTTGATATTGAGCAATCCCAGGGAATATCGCTCTTCGCCCAACGCGTCTGCAATAAGACGACCCAATTCTTGCTGCATTTTTCACATTAGAAAGCCGCAATGGCTTATTTTGCACTATTTATGCGTCTGATGCGAAATGAAGAAGACAGCATATTATGCACGTTGGGCACACAGCATAGCCACAACCAAGGTTTAGCTGCACTCGCCACTAGAAATTCTGATGTGTGCGAATCATTAAAGCGAAAAACCGGCCGAGATTTTCTTGCGGGTACATCAGGGACTGCGAAATTAAATACTTCTCTCGTTTTTTGCGTTGTGTATAATCTTCATCTCGTTAAAAAAATCCTTAAACAAGTTCACTCACTGCAGAGCTTGCAGCGGGGGGCAGTAGCAGCTCGAATTCTTTGTTCAGCTCGCGGGCATACTTCCAGTCTCATGGGTTGTAAAAAAGCTTGCTTGCTCTCACAAAGCTGGTCACTCGTGTGCGCACTGCAACAACCAACTTGCATGAGAAATTCTCTTTCTCTGTCTCTCCAATTTAAGCCTGGACTCGGTCCAATTTCTTCTTTTCTCGTTTTTTCTCTCGCTTTCTCCTTCTCTCTTACTCTCTTTTTTTAACCATCCATATGCAAGCACCAGAGCAGTCGACCTTTTTTCATCCACTCTCGCTAGTTGATTTTGGTAATCCAGCACCAGAAGCTATGCCAGCTCTCTGTATGCTACGCCACTGCTGAATAGTCACTGTGTCGCAACTCGACGGCCCTATAACGCGTCGCGATCATTCTTGTCTTGTCCCTGTGCGCACACATCGTTGCGACGACGCTGCCACGCACAGTCCCAAGAGGAATTCTCGATGTGCGTGTCAGGAAAGGGAGGGAGACACCGGGTGCGATATCGCCGCTCTAAATTTTCATTCATACGCGTAGCAGCAGCTTGGACAACTTACGAGCACTTCGCTTACTTACTTCGGTATTCTCTGACAGTATCCATATCTGAGAGCTCGGAGAAATGGCCATGTCTCGGACTTGAGCAAGACTTAACCAATCAATTCTCCAGTTGCGGCTAATGGTATACAGCAGGCAGCGAGCAATGTACGCAGCTGCATGATGAATGTTTAATGAACGAGCAGTCGTTTGAATTGTCGCAGCTTATCGTGACAACACCTACACCCGGCGGATTATATAGCCAGGATATGACTTGTTAAATCGAATGCGCGCGCCAATTCTTGGCCCCGCGCACTTTCACAGACAACCGCTTAAAACTTTGAGGAATTATTAATAAATCTTGCACAACCATTATAAAGTTCCGGTCAAAGTAGCTATCTAATTTAAAATTACCCGAAAACCCAGTTGTGCACTACCTCGTAATATCGCGATTGAGTTTTAACAACTCCGAAGAATTAGATAACGAGAAAAAAATTTCTTTATTAAGTTTTCTTCTTTTCTGAGATGTTATAGACTGAGCGTCGCTCGGTACTGTACTGAAAAAAGCTTAACGTACAAGTGCGAAGCTTAACTGAGATATTATTGATCAAAATCTTTTCCCTTTAAAGTTTTAAACAATTCGAGGTAATAATTACGAAAAGTTATCGTATCTTATATTATATTATAAACAATAAAGCTTGTCTGTTTACGAAACAGTGCGAGAAAGACAATCAAAGCGCATGAGAATGATCAGAAAACGGGTACTGCAGTGCTATATACGTATACAAGTTCACTACGAACCCAGAGAGCTAAAGACCTCGTTTGCACTAAATCATCTAAAGATCGAGGCAGATAGAGCTCGAAGTGAGCAAAGGGAAGCACGAAAAGAAGTTGTTGCGTGGAATGTAATTAGCAGCGGAGAAACTTCATCTCGGTAAAATGCAGACGAGGGAGAGAGAGAGGGAAGCAGGAGGTATAAGAGAATTGTGCCGGCAAGTGCGACGCCATTGTACATTATTCAACCAACTTGCAAAGCTCTGAGCAAATAATATACATGTTCATTACTCGTACTCGTAGCAATTGCATTAAAAAATGCGGCACTGATTAACAGGCATAAAACGATCGATTGGTTCAGGGCTCACGTAAATTCGAGCGGTCTACGGCTCATTATAATGTCCAACTCCCCCTCTCTCACTTTATCTCTCTTTTATACATGCGTCTGCGAGTAGAAAATAAATGAAATTAGGCTTTGTAACAGAAAAATATCGATAAACTGAAATTTATTCGAGACTTAAATCACATTTTGTAATAATTAAAACAGTAAATAATCCGATAAGCTATATGCATTGAACTCATTAGTTTATTAAAATAACTGCAGCTAAGTGCCTGGATCTACACATTAATTTTAGCTTATAGAATATATCAGAATTGCTGGCATTACTGTTTAAATAATTATAATTAATACTTTTTGCTGTAAGAAATTGTATATACAACACAGGTACTTACAATTTTTGTTATTTAAAAAACTTAGATGGACATTGAAGGGCATAAAAAGTTTATTTTTTTATCATCTCATCTAAATATAGAAACTGAACTTCTACTATAACATAGCAAACCACATCGTAACAATGACTGTAAATGATATACTAGCTTGTTTTGTTCAAAATTATGTCGTCATACAATTAATTATTCATTCCGACATTATATACGAAGAGTAGCTCATTTTTCTCTTCGTAACATAAACTTAGTTTCCGTTATGAGTGTTGATGACTCAATGCTAACTTTTACAATTCAAAATAACTTTTAAGGGAATATTTTTATGTATTATAAAAAAACTACGTACAATCGGAAATACGTTATAGACAAACGAAAATTGAAATATAAAAGTTAGCTGATCATAATGAAATTAAAGTTTCTTTGACTAGTAATGCATAGTCGAAGAATAATGATGGTTACCAAGATGTGCTTGAAGTCAAAACTGCCTATCGTTAACGAGGCCGAACAAACAAAAATCTACATTACACTTATCCCCATGCTACGCTGTACCGTAAGCTATTCGCACAAATCTAATAAGAAAATGAAAAAGGAAAGTGACGTCAGTGGTCGATCGCTTCGTCTTCTTTGGTTTCGACTCGTCGCTCTCGTACGCAATCGAGTCTGCCACGCACAAGAAAAGCTAGGAAATTTCATTTCTGTATGTAAAGCTATACCACGCACCAGAGAGAGAGAGAGAGAGAGAGAGAGAGAGAGACAGCCCGCAGGGCTATTGTGCGTGGCTCACGATGAGAGAAAAGAAAAGACATTCGATCGCAGGACTCCATTTGTGTTTTAGCATAATGGTAACAGGAGGAGATAGCATAGTCAAGCCTTGAAGCCGTACTGGCCTGTCCCTCTCTCTTTTACTTTATTTTTCACCGATTTTTCAAGTCTCTTGTCTTCTCGCGCATATATATATATGGGCTGTATCGTGTCAACTGTAATGGAAAATTAAAGTATCTACAAAATACACGGAGCGACCGAAATGTAGTGTGGCGCTGTGCACACGAGTTCGGGCACAGGTTTTTCCTGTGCGTGCCCGGGAATTTACTCCAAAGTCAGCACGGAAAGAAATCGCGCGTAGGTAATGTTTAATTGGGTGTTTCTCGTAAACAAATTGTCTGATCTTTCTGAAATTTTTTACAGCGTTCTTGAAAGGGTTGTGAAACTAATTGTATATTCATAAAAATTATTAACATTGTTAAGACTACCAAAATAAATCATTGAAAATAAGGCAATGTCAAAATTTATTTAAATTTGACAAGGAATTCAAAAAAAGGATATTAAAAAATTTTCACCGGAAGCTCCGGGTTCTAGGAGCTATTTTTGTTAAAAACAGCGTTTTTCGGTTCTAGACGCTATCGCCTTCGTTTTTGTTTATGTCAAAGGAAAAGACAGACCTCAGAACGTTATACTTTCATAAGGTCATGAGAAAATTAAACAGTATAGTTCTTAAATTTTAAGATTTTGAATTTATTTGAATTACCAGCATATATTCTATTTTGGAGTTGCAATTGTGGTTGATGTTATACGGTCCATATAAAGTTCATTTTCGTTCTCTCGATACCTATGTAACATGCTGAAAAGAAAATTCTTACATACGCAGAATTTCAGGACAATGGAAACATCTATCTATGCTCAGATAAAACTTTGAATAAGATGTTACTAAAAAATATTGTTAATTATATTTATTATGATGAGATGGTTTAAAATATAGTTGAAAAAACATCGTAACGTGTCGTGAAAAAAAGAACTATAATAAAATATATTCATGTTGATTATGAGAGGTGTTTTTTGTGATTAAAAAATAGCGTATCATAAATTTAAACTCGGCTGGTGCAGCTTGATCAACTATTTTGGTCATTTAAAAAAGAATCACGTTCCAAAGGATCTATTTGTGAGGTAATGCTCTTACAGCGCAAAGTTAGTTAACTCAAAGCTGGTAAAACAGATTTTTTTCCACCTACCATCGAGAGCAGAACGAAGAAAAACTATTAAGTTTTTGTCCAAATATAAAAGCCTCATTTTTTGACTCATTTTTTGTTGGTGCAATTTTTCAATGAGTAACCCGACAATGTTACATTTATTCACATAGATTTCATTTAAAAAAAAAACAATAAACTCGCTTCATGCAAGTAAGGTCTGTGATTACAATAAAGAACCTTTGAAAAATTGCAAGGTAAAATCGAAAAACTAGCCGATCGCGTGGGTGTATATCAACAGGTATAAAAAACTCTAGCTCGACTATGCACCTGGTGAAATCGATGAAGCCTCGGGCGTTGCCTACTAGTGGTCTCGCGAGTGGTGGTTTGAGAAATGAAAAATCGCTCTCCGGAAGTATTTCAGCTCGTGCGACGAGCTGTATTGTAGAAACTCTTCACGTGTTCCTCTTTCACCATCTATAGATATATACACCTATCACACATACAAACTGCAGCTCAGTTTATGTATTCCCATTGAACTGCCATTATATTCTCATTCAATATGCAACGATAAAAAGCACCTTGTGGATAGACGAATTTAAATCGGTAAAATCATTTGAGTAGTATTATTTAATATGCGCTGTTGCAATTCACTTGTAGCTTATGTAAAATATCAAAAGTAAAACCTCGCATTAGCGGACTCTGACGTTACTAAGAAATTTGTTCGTTACCGAGATGGCCTAAAAATGAACGTAAAACTGATGATAAAAGTTAAAAACACTATCATTATACTTTAATTAAAACAAGTTCTTACTAACACTTCAGTAACATAAAAACCACGTTTTACACAAAATGTTGAAAAATATCGCATGCAACTAGTGCATGAAGCGGATGATTCACCCAGAGTCTTTTCAAACAACTCCTAGATGAATCATCTTCTTCGCGCACTTGTTACATAATATACTAATTCGATATTTTTGAAACATTTTTTCCAGAAATTCCTCAAGAATATATGAATTGTAAAATCGCTGAAAATTGATAAATAAAAGGTCCAATAAGGAACAATGTATTTCTGTCGTGACCACAAGATCTGTCCGCTATTAGGTGTTTGCTTTTGAAATGTAATCGTTAAGGGTGGTTTTACTTTATGAATCTATATCATGTATCGAGCGACAGCTCCAATGGGGTCAGCCGTTTACGCGTTGAGCTTTTTGACTCTGGTAAATAGCGATAGCTTCGTTGCTGCGCTCGACATTATCACGCTTCCATGAAAATCGATCGATACTGCAACTACGTACAAGCAGACAACACAGCCATGTTTTTCAGTGAACCCCTACGTCTAGCAAAAATTTATCCGAACTCGCAAATATACTATACGTGGTAACGGTTCTGCTTGACAAATAATTGAAGTTCGTCGGTTTTTCGAGTGCGGCTGATTTGGCAAATGTATCGATCTTCTCTCTGCTCTGCCGCTGCGGCAAGCATACACGTACATAGGCGTACATTGCGAGCTTATACACATTTGCGTCCATAGGTCCTAAGGGTTGCGGAATTAATCTCCGCAGTCATTTATTGCTTGCAGGTAGTTTCGTGATTTTATACAGAATCGATCAGCAATGAACTAGCGACTATATGTGTACCAATAGCTGTGCGCGCATGAGCCAATAAATGATCCGGAAATAGCCGGAGCTATCTCGTTACTGCGTCGACACTTTTTTGCATGGCATTTGGCGCGAGCCTATAAATTCGCATTTCCCTCTCTCTCTCTCTCTCTCTCTCTCTCTCTCCCTCTCTGACGCTCCTATAATCAAAATGAGAAATTCTGTCGATTCTCTATAATGATTCTGTGTTCCCGAGCTATTAATTAACGCCGAGCAGCTATATATAATTATCGTAGTCGGCATTTCTTCGAGAGAAAGAGCTGAGAAATTTTTACCCAAGGGAATCCTTCGCGATAAATATTCACTTATCCAACCCTAATGAAATACTAATCACCATTGAACAAAGGCTACGCTTGACTAACTAATGAGTGTTTGTACCCACTTTTTCACGCTACTGCTGCAATGATGCTGGTGTTGGAACAGCCTTACTCTTTTCCTTTTGCTAAATTAAACAGCTTGCGAAACGGAGAGAGGTGTATGCAGACAACGAGACGGACTTGTATCGTACAACTTGAAATCTTGTCTTACTGCTTTTCCCGTGCGTACGCTCGAGCCTGTGTTCTTAATTATATATACGTTTCTTTCCCTCAAAAGTCATCATTATCAAGCCCATTGAGCGGCAATTAGCTTTAGGCTCGTTATAATTTCTTATGAAAGACCTAGACAAAATCGTCACAGAGCTGCAAGAATATAACTTAGGATGGTATTAATTTGGCTTTCCTTTTTCTACTATCAATACCATAATTATCATTATAGCGTGAAATTTATAGTTAATCAAATAATTTTGAGCTGCTTTACGTATTTTTTATAACACATTATAATCGTAAAATTATATCTGTGGCGGAAAGGGAGAACCGACCAACTCCATTTTTTTCGTAATCGAGTTTATGACGTTAAACATCTACAGTTAGTGTCAACTTTGGTGTGCAAGTGCCTGAACAGCCGGAAATTGCGACTATCGTTTGGTACAGCACAATGCCAAACCGACCAAGTCAATCTCGAGACAAACCGACCAAGTCCATCTCAACGAGACCCACAACGCGATATCGAATCAACTTTGGTTCAAAAATGATGGAATATGATATTGTAACGTTGTATATGGGCTATATCGCGTCAACTGTCCCCCTCCCCCCTCCGCCTCTTTTTGATTTGATTTTTCATATTTTATTCTGCTTTCGAAGGGTGAATATGAAAAAATTGTTGAAACATGATTTTTTATGTAAAATTTGATGATTATACAGTGACTTAGAAATTGAGCAAGTGGACTTGGCCGCAAGACGTTCCCCGGCCAAATCGACCAAGTCCACTTTTTTTGCTTCGCTTCTACACTGTCAATTTGATAGTTACATGGGCTAAAAGATACATCATAGTAAGTTAAAATATCATGGGTGCAGGGCTATACTCGTCCGCGTCTAGCTACGCACTCATAAGCAACTTCAAACACGTTTTTCTCGAAAACACGAAAAAATGGAGTTGGTCGGTTCTCCTTTTTCACCACAGATAATATATGCTTTAAAAGAGACACATTACACGATGAAAACCGTCAGCAAAATATTTTTAAGATTTTCTTATGACTCTCTCTTAATGAATTTAAAAATTTTTTAAAATAATTTTTTTATAATTTTTTTTTATATTTGGTGGCTAGGGGCTGCCGCACTTCTTAATAATTATTGAATAAAAAAATGATTTATTCTTCAAGTACACTTTCCTTGCACTAATTTTATATCAAAATAAAATTCGCTATTAATAATAAAAAAAAATAATAATAAAAAAAATCTTAGATTAGTAGCAAATTCAAAATAACAGGATAGTATTGAAACAGGAAAATAAAGGCAAAAGAACGAAATAGAAGCAAATATCACCAAAACGCGAAAGAAACAGTAAAGTTACACGACGAAACACGTGGGAAAAGGAAACGGAATACAATAGAACAGAAAATAAATGAGAAAAGGATCAATATGTAACAGAATCGAATTGAGGAGAGGATTATCAACGAATTTATCAGTCGTCCCTGACCGGAGGAAGGTGTCGATAATGCACATGTGTAGTGCATTCCTCAGACTCTCCATTCTTTAGCTTGTAAACGAGTTTACTTGCTTATTTTTTGATAACTTTTAAACTGCTAGAGTTTTAAATTTGAAGTTTGATCAAGATGTTCTTTATTTGTTTATCTTTGTTCGAAAAATTGATTCGACATACACATGAAATATATTTTTCTAAAGCATATTGTGGCCAAAAAACTATAAATATAACAATTCATTAAATAGTATCCCACACGAACAACTTCAATAAAACTTGCTAGTCACTGTCTGCATAGTACAAAAAATTGCATTTTTATAAATTAAATAGAAAACCCGCTGCCAATTTATTGGCAAAGAGCTTCCTCATAAAAAATTATATAAATGAAAGGGTTTGGTTATTAAAGGGAAAATTCGTATGCGATCGTTTTCATTTTTGTATACGAAACTTCAAAAAAAACCTTGAGATTTCTAGAATTTCGTGTAAGATTCCCTTGAATAGACACTACTGAGCCAAAAGGCAGAGAAGGCAAACATACATACAGACATTTTTTGGTAATTCAATGTAGTTTCCAAATATGTAACCCAAATTTTCCTACGACGTCTGGTTCCAATTCACACAGCTTCCTGTATGAGGAAGAAAAAAATAAAAATCAATTAATAAATATTCATGATATTATACATCACAATAAGAATCGAGGGTTCAAATTATTAAAATATGTGTGAATATTTTCTTTCAGATAGAAATAAGTGATGAGGGGTGTTGGCTAGTATTAACTATTTCACTAGAGGACAGTCTAGTGAGCCAGGCATCAGCCGTGCAACGACGGCACAAATATGCCGTGTTACTGGAGAGGAGCCGCATCAAAAGTGCCATTGCTGATACTTATCATCGCGGCTAGCGTTGGAGCCTTTGGCACTCGTAATTCAGGTGAGTGTCGTAGCGTTTTGTGCATACTTTCATATACACCATTGAAAGGACAAATCGATTTTAGTAAATATGTAAAGCTGCGAGAACATATGGTCGCCAAAGCGCAAAGAGAACCAAAACATACTTTAGCCTTGTTTTAATAAGATAGGTATTAAGGCTTTTGCTTCTGAGTTTAAAACGATACATCTCTGCGCTGGGAAAACAATATGAAAATAATACGGTGTTTAAAAAGTACTTTCAAAGCGCTGCGCGCGCTCTCTTCTTTCTTATCACATTTGCCATTTTTCAATATTTAAAATAGAAAAATAAAATAAACGAAAATCAAATTTTAAACTGTAAAAATACGCAATTGGTCGACTTTTCGCCTCAGTGTCCCCTCGAGGAAATCAATCAAAATTAGTTTTAAGCCACCAATAGGTTAATATTCTCTTTTCTCAAATTACTACAACACTCGTTTTTGCGCGTCACTAAACAATAGCAAGCTACTAAACGACCAATCACGGCGCTTATAAACTGCTCACGCTAAAAACCTCACCACTCTTATAAGATAGGATAGGATAAGATAGGATAGGATAGAATAGGATAGGGTAAGATATAGGATATGCTATTGTACATTATAATCTTTAATATATAAATTAAAATGCAGTTATAAGAACGTGCATATTTTTGACACTAGATCAAGCAATTTATTTGATTGAGAAGCAATGTAATAGGTTCAGAGAAAAAGACTTTAAATTTTTAATTGGAATATTAATGTTCAAGTCTAAAAGTATTGTCAAGCCGTGCCACCAAATAAGATAAACAGTATCAAGATTCGAATTAATGAGCTTAACATTATCTTTAAATTAAAAGAACTGTCACGTCACCCTTAATTTATTTATAAACAATTATAAATTTTATAAAAATAATATATGTCAAAATGACGAAACAGCGAACATGAAAGTTTACTCTGTGAGCGGACGCGCCAGTTTCGACCGATAGGATCTGATGACATTGAGCTAAATGAAAAACAAAACTATAAAAATGAGGAAAACAATGAATTCTACGAAATATACATCGAATCAAACACTTCTTACAAGGTGTGAAATAGACACGCAATTCAAGACATAGATTGAAATCGAGGTCAGGATGAGGCGATGTCAGTTTAGCGGGAAAAACAATAAACTCAGAAATCCGCTAAAAATTAGCAAAAGCTGTCGTCAGATTCTCACGAACGAGCAGAAGCTGACAGGTACTTTCTCTCATTTCTTATGCAAAATCTCATAGTATATATTGAGGACCCGTGGAGGCCTCTGTGCGATTCGACTATCATCTTATTCGGTGTGCGGAGCTCACGTCACTTTGTACCGCGATTTTATATTATTCAGATTTGTATTAAATTGTGCCGCGAGTCCAATGCGGAGTGTAATTTGTAATCGAGACTAGTGTAGCTAGTGCAATGCAGCCAACCAGGAACGCCAGTTGCAGTGTGAGCCACAAAAGTACGAGCGAGATCTACACCGAGAATCGTCCACCAGGCTTATGTACAATATTTGTAATTAGTTGAATAAGCCTAGGTGTAAGTTAAACTTTTGTTTTTGAATGGATGAATGAAATTGCATTGTAATCAACTATAACAAATAATAACGACTACTCCACACAGTAAATTCACATCATACATATTTTCCCTCATTGTAACCAGTTAGATTAAAATCATTTTATTATTAATATTAAAGTGGCATCTCACGACGTTACAGAACAATAACCGTACCAATTTTAATCGTAGAATCAAATTCTGCGCATTGAAAAAAGGCAAATCGAAAAATTTGAAACGATTTTTTTCATCAATTATAATGCACCATTAAAAGACTCATTTTTTAAGCTGCTCTGACGATATAATTACAATAATAAGAAAAACTATTTATAAAAGCAGTGGGGCCCGAGACATGCGGTCGCGCGATCTAGAAAAAAAACTCGTTGATGAATATTTTATCGTTGTTACATTTTACCTTAATTAATTCCTCCTGTTTGTTTAGCATTTTAATGAAAAGCTCATCCTTTTTCCCTCTCTTTTTTTCTCATATAGTTGCCAAGCCATTTCTTCTGTAGGACGACGGGGGGGGGGGGGGGGGGCACGCGCGACCACCCACAATAGTAACTCCCGGCTTTTGCCTTGCACGCTTGCGCGGTCGCACTACTCGGTGGCCATCGAACAAAAGCCAAACCCAAGTGTGGCGAAGCATTACAAGTGAAAATGTTAATCGCGTCGTAATTTATGCACATCCTCTTTCTCTCTCTTCTTTCCACATCGATGACGACTACGACCCTTTCACAATGAGCCCCTTTTACCGTATTATCCTACAGGAGAAAAATATTGGAGCCTAATCGGAGAGCAAATAAGATTATCTGATCGAATTTTAACGGCTGACTCGCGTGACCCTTACATAAGCCTGGACACTCTGACTATAGATACTCGCTCCCTCTCTCTCACTCTCTTTTTCGAAAGAGAAAACGCGTCGCTCGCTACCGTATGCAGGCCTCCATGAATAAACATACACGCTGTTTTTTCTCACTACACTGTACATTGCGCACGTGCAGCTTATATATAATGACGGCACGAGCAGCGACAAGTGTCAAATTCCTTGCATCGATTGCCGTATATATACTCGTGTATTTAGACTTTTAATCGGCTTATCGGCGCCAGACGACTTTTAATTGGCGACTTGCGACTACGAAAGACCATAATACAACAGCATCGGCCATTATGCAAGTTTATTACTTATTGAAGAAGAATTCGCAAAGCCTCGCTTTTTCATTTTCTCAGGCTCTTCCGTTCGAGCTGGAACGAGAGGGACTAAAACGAGCCGCACAAGGTTTCGCTGCTGTGTCTCTGCATAAGCTATTGCACTTGGACTTTCGCGCGTAAGCAGATTAGGCTTTCTCTAGTCCTTGCCACTCGGAGTACTTTCCAGCGGAGTTTAGATGTCGTTACAAAGTGTTGTACTTACACCTTGTTAAGTTTGTTTTGCTTTGGCACAATAGTCACGTATTTTTCCTTTCCAAACAAGTGCTACGAGTCATTTCATCAACAGCAATGATTCTTTTGTCTGTGCTGACTCAATTATTTATGATTAATCAATGATGAAACAAGTACGATGTTTTGTCATCAAGTGTTTGTGATTACTGTGAAAATTTATCATACTATACATCAAAGTAAAGCAGTTCAGATTGAATTCCATTTTGTTCGTATTCTATAGTTTTTCAAGCTGACTCGATAGGTACTTTACATCATTGAAAAGAAGCAATATATAACTGATATTTAAATTGCCATTTATTTTAAACTCTATTGCGATATTCTAATTTTCAATTTAATTTGGTATTATAAAAAACTTGAAAATGAGATTATTGAAGCCATAAATTAAATGTGACTTTCCAGTTTGAATTACGGAAAAGTCGAAAAATTATTATAAATATATAATATCAGAAATAATTCTTGGCTGGGGGAATTGAAAGACATATATTTTTCCAAAATGTGATTTTACATCTTACAAAAAGAGTGTAATCAGTACAGGACACGCTTACGTGCAAACATTTTCGTCTCGAGCCCATTTAGGTAGCGAACAAAGTGCGCTGCAAGCGTAAAATAGCTCTGCTCTGCTTCATTCGGAGTTTCGGCCTCTCTCACACGCTTGCGACAAATGCGACTTTTGCATAGTTGACGTTGTAGTCGCACTCGTAATCTACATGTACACACACACACAAACCCATAAGTAATTCCCACGAGCGATGAAGGTAATTAATCTGTTTTTCTTTCGGGTAATTTCGAGGCTAGATGTAACAGGCTTGGCTGCATCGCGCAGCTAGATAGATAATATCATGTACGATTCTCGTGCTGCGCTGGCTCGTGCAGTTTGCACCACTATAATGTTTGAATTTGGCCGCGCAAGCTCTAATAATGCCAAGTGCAACTCGGCAACAGTGCCAGAGTGAAAGAGGCAGAGAGAGAAAGCAGGCTACACACTGCTGTTAGCTGCACTTGCTGCTACTATATATACGATTACTTACATTAAAGCGAGAGTTTTGCGGTACGCTAATTCACTCGAGATTAAGCTACTGACGCGATTGTTGCCCTACAACAGACGATTGTAATTGCGAAATACTTCTTTGACGACGAACATCAAGAGAGCCAGCAGCAGCGCTGGCAGATAGCAGCGTGGCATATAAGCTCGCGTTTCTACCTATGTCTGTAAACGCAAAAGTGGGGCGCTCATGGCGAGACATAGCCCAGCTGACGAACAAAAGAACGTGTGCATTGTTACGAGCCTGCATTATATACATCGCATAATTGTAATGGAAGACACGAGCTTGTGCATCGTCTGCAATTCGCGCTGTATGGAGCCCGAACAAACTTGCAGCGTTCCGTTTCTCTCTCTCGCTCTCTCCTCTCCCATTCTCTCTATGAGTTGGAATAATAATCCAAAGAGCATTGGAGAATTTTATCAGTTAGAAAACGCAACAAACGATGAACGTGTGTACATACAGGGAGTACGAGCTCGCGGATGCATTAGCCGCTAATGCATTCGTTAATGCAGATTACAACAACTAATTCCGTTAACACAGATACGCTTGTGCGCAATATGAGCCCACCTGCGCAAATACGTTTAATAAAGTTTTGGCAAATAATAAATCGACTCGTTGAACAAATACATAGTTCCAAGCTGCAGCTGTATGTGAACATGCTACCAAGTACACCGTTGCCGTTCAGGAACTTGCCTCAAAAGCTGCGAAACATAGGTACCATAAAGTACAGACTGCGCTAAGATACAGCTTACAGCTCGGAGCTACAAAAGCGTTATGCACCCGGGCTCACTCTCTTTTTCTCTCTCACTCCTCTGCTCACAAAAGTCAAATTCCATTCGTATAGAATGACGAGGCGCTACTGTTGCAACATCGCGGTAGCGCAGTACTCTAGGTAGCAGCAGCCAGTGGCAGCAGTGTAGCAGCTAGAATGCGCCCTAGTCGCGAGCACTTTCTGGACGAGAGACAAATGGTCTCGCATACTTAGCGAGTACTTGACTGTGACAAACTGCAGCGAGCGCAAGAGGCAAAGAGCAAACGTCCTATACGTATAGTTCACAAGCGGAAGCAGGAGAAAGAGGGAGAGAGAGCTATAGCCGACGCTGAGCTCGCACACAGGTGCATACTTAACGCCGCGGCAATTTCATCGTCTTCGCTCGTGCGTACAAATGACTCGTACCGAATGGCCAGCTCATAACGTTATTAAATCAAAAGTCGCACGATCTGTATCATGCGATATTAAATGTGCTTATCGCTTTCAAACTGCTGAACCCCGTCGCGCTGTACACAACTGCACGGCAACGTTGCTTTCGAATTCAAACAAACGTTTGTTTGTAAAAAGAGAAAGGAAAAAAGTTTCTTGTCTCGAGCGATGCAAACTAATCCGAACTCGGTGACAAATGAAAACGAGAAAAAGTTCTTGCTCCGCATGTTGCAGCCTGCGAATAAAAGAAACTCGATCTGCGCAATTCATGCACGTGTAATTTTCCTACGCGCCTTCAACCCTCAAGAGTCGACTCGCTTCCTAGACATAGTCAATTGAAAATAATACCCAAGAACTGCACGAGGCCGAAGGCCGTGGATATGCGTATACATTTTTATTACTTTTTCTTTTTGCTCGGCTTCGCCCATGGCCGCTATTTCCTTTCTACTTCTTACTTTGCTCGTGGCTCGTTTTACTTTTTAATTTATCATTCGTCTCGAACGATTAGGAGTTCAACTAATCACTCGAAAAAGCAGAAGAAACGCATTCGTGAAAGTGAGTGTACACAACAAACAGGACCCCTGATTTTTTGCCTCGGACGGACAGCCGTGTGATGAGTTTGGCAGAATCTAGACGAGCTAAAAAAAGAAGAAGAAGAAAAAAAACCACTACGAAATAAACACCCAGAGAGTAGAAAAGTTTGCTGAGTTGTTTGAGAAATTAGCAACAGGATCATATACACACCGGGGGTGAAAATGAATTGCTATTGTAAAGTTTAATTTTAGAAAGAACTTGCGAAACTTCGACAGCTTGAGAGTAGCGAGCGAAAAAAAAAGAAAACCAAGCCAAACAAGTTAATGGATCTGAAATGACGTGTTCGAATCGTCGGCCCTCGCCGATTCCCGCACACCATCATAGGCGATACATCGAAAAAATAATTACAGCGAATATAGTACGCTCGCACGTGTATACACAGGTGAAAAAAAGCAAACAGCTTTTTCATTGTAAAGGCGTAATTAAAACTGCGAAAATTCGTGCGCGCGTTATAATGCGGAGGTGTCGCGTAGCTAAGCCGTGTTAAATAAAGAGCGGTGTACATAGAGCCCGGCACACTGCAGAAAAAAAACCCGCTCGGTCGCTCGCTTACGTACAGCACGAGCACAGTAGCAACTATCTATACACGCGCGTAGTCTCTATCGTGTTCTTGGCCTCTCTCTCTCTCTCTTTCTCTCTCTCTGTCTCTCCCTCTATAGCTCCCTCACTCGCTGGCTCGCGTGTACAGCGTACGGCACGGTAACCGGAAAAGAAAAATGAAAAATAAAAAATAAAAGCACCAAGGAGGCAAAAACATTCTTATATTATTTTTAGCCAGCTAAAGAGTGCTAGAACACGAGGAAAGGATTACGTGCTTCGCACTCGTTCGTACTACTTTCTACGCTTGCACGAAAACGAGAAAAAATGAAGAGAAAAAAGCGGGAAAAGCAAAAGGATAAAAAAAGGGGGAAAGAGAGAGAGAGAGAGAGAGAGAGAGAGAGAGAAAAAAAGAAAGAAAAATCCATGGAAGAAGTCAAGCAAGTGACTCAAGTCAAGATCGAGTCGGCCGCGCGCTACACAGAGAGAGAGAGAGAGCACTACAGCGGCAGTAGCGCAGTACTAATTCGCGTGCGACGAGCGAAAAGAGACGACTGCAGCTGTGAGGTGTAATAACGGCCTTTCCGCTTTTGCACCTAACACAATATAGAGAAGCCGGCTCTCTACAATCGACTTACTTTTCCTCCTTCATTTTCTTTTTCGTTCGGGCGCGCGCGCACGCCGACAAACCCCGAGACATCGCGACCAAAGGCGACTCTGGCCCTGACTAAATGTGATTCCTAAAAATCTCGTTTCGAACGACTTATATACGCCATATACCGCTATTGAGTTTCGGCCTCGCTCGCTCTTATTCTTTTTCGTCGGACTAGCAAACGAATTCACCTCTTTTTCTTCCGTTTCTTTGTTTTTGTCGATTCGAGCGGTCATTCGAGGTCGATAGTACTGTAGGGAATGTGCCCGTGCACGCTAGCCCATACAGTGCACATATACGTAACTTCAGAATAGCGAATAAAGTTTCACAGTTAAATGATCAGATGGAAGTTTGTTAATGGTCCTTGTTTCAGGATTATAGGTGCACTTGATAATGTAATGCACTGGCAGTTGCTGCTTCCTTTTACTGACTTGACTTTCATTCCATTTGACCCCTTTATATTCATGAAACCCCTTTTCAAGCTGCTACGTATATACACGCTGTTTACTAATCACACGTGAAATTCTATTCCATAAAATGAGATTCCACATGCGCTTCGTGCGATTTTTCAACAAAGGGCGCATTCTTTGCGATTAAAATGTAGAAAAAATGTGTGAAAAAATGTGTACGTAGCAAGTTTGTGGAATTCTCGGAGTGCAGGGCAAGCGCGTGAGCGTATAACTAGACCTGGGCACGCAGCTAAAATATACTCGTGTCGGTACTAATTCTGGTCGGGAAATACAATCCGCCGAGGGTATCGTTTGCTTTTCTTTTTTTCGTCCAAAAGCTGCCTGTTTCTCTCGCAAAATATGTGATATTTAAGCTTTTCATCATTCCCGAGGTACGTTTCTTCTTTGCACGAATGACTTTTTGCTGGTACACGCATAAAAGCATCTGGGAGATAAAATTTCCCCGTATAATTTCTATCTTTCTCTCTCTTTCTATCTCTCTCAGAGGCACAGTGGACGAGAACAGCCTTTAGACGCGAAGCCGAGCGGGTGGACAAACCGTTGCCCCGTTGGCGCACTCGTCCACTTCCATATTTCCTCTTCACTTTCGCACTTGACCCAAATCTCCGTAATATAGAAATTCACAGTTTTACGCTGGTGCTTCCTCGACACGACCAAATACGAGATTATATTCAGTAGATTTGCTCAAGCAAGCGCTGCTTCTGCTGCCTAGCTGATGGTGGAGTTGACGCACAGTGCGCAATTCTCAAATTTAGCAAATGGCGATAAATAAGGTGCGCTTTATGCGCAAGCTCGGGAGCGTAGTTAATCAAATGGTCCGAAAAATTCGTCGCCAACACTCGGCCCGAGCAAAATGCCGAGGGCGTGAATAAAATTTAGCTGACGAATTACTAGTGTCTAGCTAGAGAAATGATGGGAGTTCCGCCAAGCCGCATAGTCTTCATTATAATATACGAATTTCAATAAGATTGTAAGCTTAAAATTCTAGTAATCTTCGAGACACGAGCGAGCATGAGCTCAGTCAGTAGATATACAGATACATATATATATATATTGCGCAGGTATAGGCGCGCTGCAGAGCAAGTAAAGCTTCTTAGGTACACGATTCTCTCATCCCCGCGTGCGCTCGCATGTCGCATGGCGTGCTCTAGGTGCACGGGTAGATATATACATAGCACGGCAGCGGCAACCAATTAACGCTCGCTATCGCAATATTCACGGAAATTAGGCGCGCACGCTCATGTCAGTGCACGTACGTGTAGTTACGGCGCCTGTACTTCTATCCTCCTTCCCTTTCGTCTCTCTCACTCTATGCTTCACACTTGCTCGATCCTCTCTCTCTCTCTCTCTCGCCTCCTCCTAAACGTCCGTGAAAATTATGTGCGTCTGGGCCAGCAACACCTCGTCGCATGTGTAACGCGCGCCCTATGCGTGTTGAAGGTACACGTGTGTGAGCGTGAGCGAGTCTATATACGCGGCGTTGTTGCGCGACACCTTCGTTAAAGCATTCCCCTTTCCTCGAGGCGTACACTGTACCTAGCGTAGCGTTCGATATAACCTCTCTAGCGCTGCCGCTCGCAAGAGATGCGAGCAAACACAAACACTGCGACGACGCCGAGCGAGAAGAGAGCGAGAATGGCGAGACGCGTTCGGGGGGGTGGCTTTCTGGTGCACGAAGTCGCGCCTCGCCTTTCTATATATAGATTTAAGCGCAATCACTTTGCCACCGTCGCCACCACTCGCAGTCGAGCTACGCTACACATAAATCCACAAACAGTTGACGATGAAGCATTGTTCAAATTGTGAACAACTCCATTTATCTCGTTATCGTGCGTAGCCGCGAAGGAGCCTGCGACTCCACGCAAATCGAAGCCCCAACGTATCTCTTATTTTCCGGCGATTATTTCTACCCGTGCTCGTTGCGTAGGTTACGAGCGAGGAAAAAAAACGAGCTTGCGAAAAGTGGTGATGTCTTGATGGATCAGGTAGGAAAAGTAACGATCGTCGTTCGTCTTACTCGATTCAGATTTAATTATCGCCGTCAAGCGCTAGCTGATAAAATACGTGTGCCTTAGCAAGTCAAATCCCTCGCGTAGTGACAAATTCCCCAGCGACACTTATGATTAGCAAAGATCTAGGCCATTCGCATTATCGAGCATAATAAAACTCGAACCGATTCATCAAAAAACACGAGTGAGATTGCGCCGCGCGTTAATAAACACGCAAGAGTCGGTTGCGTCATGTATACGTATAGAGTCACCGCGCGATCGTCGTCATCGTTCACATGGAGGACATTTTTAAAAGGCTCGTTAAAAAGCTACACATATATTATACATCGCCGAGGCGCTCGCGCGACCAAGCTAACGATTTTTAAATTACACTTTCCGCAAATTCACAGCCGCATGCTGCGAGCATCCGTCCATCAGGCTATAATACCCCATCGTCTGCGTGCGCATGTGGCTTCACGCAAAAATAAAACGACGAAACGATGGATCGAAAGAGAGAGAGAGAGAGCGAGAGAGAGCGAGAGAGATGAGTCGTGCTTCGAAACGAAGCGAAAAAAAGCTGCACATTCGCTCTCGGTCATCAATCATGATACGACCCCATGAGTACACATCAGCACTGTGGCTGGACGTATAAGTTTCAAAGTTGCAAACGATGACTGACTGACGACGCATCATTAATGAACACCCGCCGAGTCGTCTACGCTTCGACTGCGACCTTGCTTTGTATTTACGCGCATTCGTACGCCCTGTAGTGCAATATGCTGCGCTACTGTACATAATCTCGAAATACTTTTCATTTAAAATATATACAAGCGAGTAAAGAGATGCTCTAATATCGATCTATGTCAAATGGGGATATGACACGTATGAACATAAATATTGCAGTGAAGAAACAACTGATTAATGCGGGTCGTATGTATAGCAAATGATAGAAGGCAGACCGAAAAAATCCAAATATACGCCTTGAAAAGTTAAAATAGTTTACTGGATAATGAAAAATTTTAATTTTCCGACATGTAAGAAGAGGAGGCAACAAACTTTTCAGCTGCATCCGAAGCACACAGCGTAAAATCTGGGAATTTTTTTTTCCATTCGAAATTCAGAAAATTTTTCAATCTATTTTGGTATAATTAAATTTTTAGCAAACAAAGCTTCCGTTTGATGGAGTTGCCGCGCATCATAGAAAAAATCTCTTAACCAAATTCGAAACAGTCGAGAAATGTTGAAAAAACTCGTATACACTCATGAGCAAGTACGTTACAAACAATAAATCTAAATTATAAAATCTGTTTGGATGAGGGCAGCTAAACTTGTAAACTCGTTTTTTGTGGCCCTATATAGCGCGATTCTACAGAATTGACTCGAATGGAATGAAGATTAATATGGTGCATATCCAAGATACAAGCATGCGGTTTATATCTGGCTCTAGCTTATAATTTACTAAATGTGGAGTATGCTTTTACACTCTGGTATAGAGTTGCTTACGACAATTACATAAATCTGTAGCTACACAAATTGGTAATTTCTCAAAAACTTACAATGAAAATATTATTTCAACATAAATTTGTATTTAATAAGTAATGATTGGTTATTATATATTTTTAGGATTAAATTTGATTAAAGAACAATTAAAAATTTGTAAAAATCATTGTTTTCCATAAAGAGATAGAGAGTAATGTTTTTCCTTGAATGAGAAAAAACTTTACCAAGCCATTTTTACAAACGAAGGTCCAACTCAATCTTTTTCAGATTCACTGAAATTATATAAGAGTAAAAATTTCCATTAGACCATTCGCAATGGAAAAATTCCCGTCAATAAAATTGAAACCCTATACTTTAATGGCATAGCCTGGAGTTTCCTCCACGTTTGTATGAAGCACTAGTTACGATAGGTGAGGATGCCCGAAGCTAGACACAAATTGCATTTACAAATTCAATTGCTACCATATCGGTGAACCTGCATTTTATTAAGGGCAGTAAATTTAAGATTTCATTCGTGCAGCGTGCTCGTAAATATCCTGGCTATAAATATAAGCGATTTTTCGTTTTTAAGCCTGATTTATATTAATGATCATGTGCAACTCAACCGCTTTCGCGATACTCACCTTTTTTGTCAATTAAACAAAACAAATAATCCGATCGACATTTTCCCCACTTGAGTTTGAATTAATATACTATTGAGAGAAAGAGAGATAGAGAAAGAGAGAGAGAGAGAAGAGAGAAAGCAGGGGGGAGCCGTGTACAGAATAAGTGTAAAATGCATATTTTTTCGTTCGTTCGATAACGATTACGCTAAATAACTAACGTTATCAATGCTCTGCAATATACGGCAAGTTATTCAAGCTGTCTGTGATGTATAATTTACAGCGTAATATTGGAAAAAATGCGGCGCTGAATTTATTATTTATCTGAAACAAAAGTTTTCTTATCGTCCGGGGAGTGGGGTGAAAGGGTAAAAGGAAACAAACAGAGAAATACCGAAGATTCTTCTTGTTCGCCGCGTCTGCTCGTAAATAATAACTAAGATCGACGAGGGAGTAGTAAAAAAAAGTTCGCACAGTGCGTAAAGAGTTGCTGCTGTTGCTTGCTCTCGCGAGCGACTTGGCCTCAGAGCTTTTTCACTCTTTAATTTATTGCAAAGATCTCTTTTCGCTCTTCTTCTTCGTCGCATTCGTTTTTTTCTTTTTATTTTTCTGACTCAGCATTCGTCATTGCTTCTTATGCATTCATCGCTCAACCATTTCCGTCCGACGAAACTGCAGTAACGAGTTTCTGCTAGCTCGCGGTATTTTGTTGACGTCGCAGCTATGTGTTACAGCCTCGCTCATTATTTGCCATGCGATTCCTATAAAAGATTCAGCTAATTCTTCAGTGCATTCGTTCTTGTATTATATTTGCCATTTTCTTAATTAACAGCAGTATTAAGTTCCAAATAAATAAAAGAAAATTCGAAAGTAATTACTTACTTCGGATATTGATATTTTTTGAAGGATAGAATTTTTCTTCCAACAATCTCGTACATACTTACGTAGATAATTTTTCATTTCATTTCAGCTCACAAGCAGAAAAGCTTAAAAAAAATTAACCACGGTAATATTATTCTTTCAACGACTTCTTAGCTAAGAAATATTTCTTTTTGTGTTTTGCTGAATGGCACACGGAGCCGGGTAAAGTAAGTCATTCTGTTTTAATGTTTCTAAAAAACACCAGAACATTAATATTTTTTCTAATAAATGCATAGATATACTTTTTGGCGAGAAAAAAACATTAGTATTACATTTGGGCTTGTGCTTAATTATCGAGTGAATATACGTACATACGTTTAGCTTCTCCAGTCGCTCTAATAAGCACGCGCAGAATATACTGCGCATAGCAGCGTCGTAAAAATATTTATGTGGCTAAAACTACTTGACTGTATACATTTATCGTATACGTGCTTATGTTAGCTGCCAACGCTATATATCTACTAGTACGTACGCTGTTCACGTGAACGTGTACGGGGGGCGCACTTGATTACCCGCCGCATGTGTCCTCGTAAAACTCGCACCAATTCTTAATAACTACACGCGTTTGTACATGTGCAGCTTAATTTTCTTTGATTCCACAAGCTCGAGTTTTTCTTTCTCGAGACGGTCGACAGGAAATTTGCGGTTGCGTCGCTGTGTACATAGAGCTCGTGAAAAATGTGTCGAGCCGTACAAATTGTGTGCGCAGGCGCATGCACGTTTTACTTTCAGAACTGTGTGTATTTCGCGTATGATTTATTGCGCATAGGCGCCGAAAGTTGCCTCTCTTATACGGCGAGTTACACCCAAGACACGTGCTTATAGCGCGCGCATCTGCAGACGAACGTCGGAGAGCTGCGGGAAAATAATGAGCCCGAGACGTTACGTGTTACTGGGCAAATGTTTATTTTCCTTTTTTTCTTTTTATTTGATGCATACCTCAGAGGCTTGGTAGTTTCAGTTTCGTAGAGTTAATTAAATTAAATTAAAATACAATTATTATACGGACGATTTAGATAAATTCAATTTAATGTACATATCACACTCAACAATGTCGTGCATTTACGTAACGCACCGAATATGTTAATTGTACCTTCCTTGTCAATGTACGCTTGCATTTGTGACTCGATGTAATGCTAGATTGCTTCTCTTTCTCCGAAGCTATATACAAAGCTAGCTGCTATTGCTATCTGTATGGAATATCAGCTGTAAGACCCAGCTATACCTATATATGGCGACGACGATTCCAGCTCCACCGCTGCCATAGCCGAGTGCTCAGGAATTACAGTGTGTAAGAGGATGTACTACCTCCGCCAAAGCTGCTAGGCGTGCACGGTACGGTAATAAATAAGCATATTAATGAAAAATATTTGCGATACTCTAGAGTTGCCGCTACTTCAATACAAATACTTCGCGACCTTTTAATGCTTGCCTGTTTATCTTCAAAGCAGTAATAATTAAAAATAGCTTTTTAGTATCTTTTTTAAACATACTCAAACTAAAATGTTTATATTATATGTTTTAGAGCAACCAACTTCAAAATATAAAATTTCATAGCTATTTTTCATTAGTTTGCTTACGAATATTGAAAAAAAATGATGCTAATATATGTTTTTAATGGCATTACATGAATGAACAATATTTTTATTAAGTCCAGAAATTCAATAAGTACTGAGTAATTGCTTTATTTATTAAGGTTTGCACTTTTATCCCACCAATTTTTGTAACATTATAATTAATTTATTTATCATCTAGAAGATCGATGAACGTTTCCTGTGGTTGAAACGTTCAATTTTAAATTTTCTGCAAGCCTTGTTTTTTTATACCATTTTGCATTTTTTATCGTATTATTATTCAGACTAATACTTGCTGTTTTTTTTGTAATAAAATGGCTGCATTTTAAGATTCTCGAACTTGGCATTTATTTCTCAAACTCATCCTTGAATGAAAATAGAGATTCATGAAAATGTTTATACTTGATGCAGTTGGATTCACCGGCAGTGCGCGACGTAGCATACAGTACATAGAGTCGAGCAAACATTACACTAGTAAACGAAGTCGCGAGAGCTTGCGAACGGCTTTCCTCATTACGTACGTGCGCGCATGTAAACATTTTTCATCGCGTTTCCAAGTGTTAATGACAATTTAGTAAATTCGCAGAACGCGTGCGAATGCAAGTGCTCGATTCCCTATACAGCCATAAGTCCAGGCTCTGCGGTTCGTAAGTGCGTTTGGTTTGTTTAGTTCAGTTGTGCCAAAGTCGATGATGTTTTTTCTGTCGCGAATCCACTATAGTGCGTAATTGGATTGACTTTTATTTCAGTGCAAGTCGAAGGGTCTACATCGTGCGTAGAGATTAATGCTGTTCGCCACGAATGGATCACGTGCATATCCATAGTTAAGACTACACATATGTGACTCTGAAAAAGCTTTTCTCTCTTTCTCTCTCAATCTCCCTCTAACAAAAACAGAATAAAAGTCGATGGACCACGACAAATGTTTACTTGCGTCGCTTTCCGTAAAGAGCGTCAATTGAAATACACGCTTTTATCAAAATAGTTGACGTAGTCTTCGGATGTAAACGTTTTTCCGTTTTATACGTATAGCCGTGCACGAGTAACAATACAATACAGAATCGCGCCAGAGTGACCACGCGTGTATTACGCAAATTCCCTCGGCAAACAAAAGACACGTTTTTAATCCAGAGCGTTGAGCAACTGCGCTCACACGTATACAGTGTGTACGTATATATACACACACGTATAATGGAAGCGTAGAGTAAAAAGCTATCCCCATCTCAGCCACGATGGCAGAGCAACGCCAGAAATGACGTTATTTATTTCATACCACTGTATATCTATGTGTGTATTATAAACACCCGCACTTTTTTCAACGGATCTGACTGCTGCTCTGCAACTTTGCCGGAGAAAAAAGTGAGAAACGTCGCGCTGCGGTGAATATACCACAGCTCCGTGCCGCACGAACTATTCCCCATATAGGTATATACATAAACACGCCAGAGCTTGACAGAGGCACAGTGGGTAGAAACCTTGCCTGCAACCATCCGAGTTCGATTCCCGATCCTCATACTAAATACCGTCGAAAACAGAAAACCCCCCAGGAGAAAATCCACTGATAATAAACAATGTACTGAACTAATGTACTGAAACTTGCAGAATTATATAATGTAAGCGTAAATATTATAAACAATATCTTTCCAAAGTAATCAAATTTATAACAGTAATAAACATGCTGTAGTGTAAACGTCCAAAGATAAGCGAAAAGGCACTCGAATACAAAAAAATATTTATATATAAATGTGCATACCCTTGAGCTTGTGTGTAGGTGAGATATAGGAGAAAATGAAATATTGGAATTCGTTGGGGCCGTTTATCGCGTAACTGTTCTCTTCTTGCACTCGCGTGCGCGGCTTATTTTGACTGCTCAATATTTCGTGCAGCGTGTATACTCGACGGCCGAAGGAGAGAGAAGACGAGGAAAAAAGTGAGCTATATAAGCGATATCGATATTTCAATAACTCTAATTTTCCGAGCGTCGATTTTTTGACTGCTGGAGAAAAAGAAAGTGAGCGAAATACGCGCCATAAAGGTTAATTACCTTTTCGCGAGTTTGGACGACTTTTTTATAGGTCAAACTATAGCTGCGCGAGTGGAAAAACTCAACGATTTTTCCTAGAGTAACGCTGTTTTATAAATTTTCTACAACAAAAATGTCACCAATCCGCGTGGAATTAATTACAGTGATGGTTATTCCACGAGCTTTTTTATCCCACAAGCTCTCGCGCATTATTCAATATTTTCACTCGGGCACTCGTTTACAATTAGCACTCGCGCGACAACGCATTTTAGTTTGCTCAACTTTAATCCGGTTACGAAAAAAGCTAAAAGTATAATTGTCTATGTACGGAAAATTAATAGAGAAAATTTGCATGCTGATGTGATAGATAAGAGATAAATATAACTATCTATATTTACCAGAATACTATTAATCTATACCGAGTTTATATAAAATTCATAGTAACACACCGAATTTAGTTCAAACTTTTTATGCATGAGTTAAAATCAAATGCACATCCAAGAGATATTCTCATAAATATTATGCGTCAAATTGACAGGTTAGTCAAAGCTACTAAAAAATTAAATTTTTTTTTTCGTTAACTTTCAATTCGATTAACATGAATCATTATAGCCCTCGTTGCCAAAGTAACATGCGAGGCTGAGTGCGATGGGTCGCGCAGTTATTTTCGAATGCACTAATGGCAAAGTTTATTTCCCGTACAAACAGATGAGAGGATCGGAGCTACTCTTCCCCCTGTATATATATGACACATACTGCAATGCTGGGTGAGCTGCAGATGATGCCGACTGTATTGCTTATTATAAATTCATGCCGATCAATCGTGTTCTCGAGCATATGAAACGAGGCTCCGAGCTCGCGGTGGTATCGCATGACACGCTACCCTGGCGGGGCTTAAAACTCTTTAAAAGCTACTAAAAGCCTTTTAACGTAGCCCCGGCCTCCCTTGGAAAACTTTGTTAGAAGGTGTACGTCTCCTTCTTCTTTGGAAGAAGAGAGAGAAAGAGAAGCGACGCGCACTCCTCGTACTTATACGCATGGCCTGCAGCTGTGGCGATTATAAGCACAAGTTCTTGTTCACTCGAGGATTTTCATATCTTATTTACACTTTCGCTTTCTCCTGGCTGCACCGAGTAGCGAGTAGCTTTTATACAATTTTCTCTCTCTTTCTCTCTCTTGCATGCTCCTGCTTGCCATACACTTGACTTCTTTCTTTCTCTCTCTCTCTCTCTCTCTCTCTCTCTCTCTCTCTCTCTGCATCATTCCGATGTTCATTTAAATGTAATATTGAAAGTTGCAAGAGCTCTTCTCTCTCTCTCTCTCTCTCTCTCTCTCTCTCTCTCTCTCTCTCTCTCTCTCTCTCTCGGGTCTTTGTCTTACTCGTGATTTATCGACGGAGCGGTATACGCCGTAGCTGTCTCTTGCGCGTCTTGAAACTTTGCTGCTCGCGCCTAGTGCTACCCAACTCTCACCTCAAGAGCTTTTCTGTAATAAAGGTATTAGCATAGTGAGTTTCGTGTATTTGAGACGGTAATAACGCTCATCCGTCTTGGCACACGTGGCACTTTCAAATTCATTAAAAATTTGATGTATCGCACCGGATTAAATGGAATGTCGGAAAAAACTTGGCCTTTTAGCAGTTTAATAGGGCTATAAAAGCTCTCAACCAGCTTTTACAAAAAATATTATATTATCCGCATATTAAATAATTTAAGGTTCAGCGAGACTTCTTCGAAAAAGAATACAACCCAATGTACTAGACCTACTGCAGCAGTGCAGTACATGCGAAACACTGACACTCTATAGGATAAAAGTCCAGCAATCGCGTCATATATAGCACAAACAACTGAGTTTGCTTCTTAGTGCGTCAACTCTGCTCGAGAAAACATGTCTCGAGCTTTCAATAATTCAACGCAATAAACCAAGCACCTAAAAGAAGGGAAAAGGTAAGAGAGTGGGATGATACTTTCACCGGTACTTGAATTATTTAGGGAATTTCATTGGGAACGTCTTTCCATACATCTCACTGCTGAGCGCACTGCATCTTGACTTCCTTTACTTGAAGACGTAAACTTCCAATGGATCTCATTTGATTTTTAACGAACTTTTCGCGAGTTATATACTAACGCGCTCTAGTGTTCGACGTATATCTATTAGTATATTAAAAATTAATAGAAGAATTAATTAAGGCGAAGAATATTAAAATTTGATTTGTATACTTGGCCAAATCTTTTTTTAATTTCAATCCTTCAATATTATATTTCACCGAATTAACTTACAATTTTAGAAATATGTCACTGTATTAATAACTGATATAAAATATTGAAAAATCCTGAAATTGAAAGCATAAAAATAAAACTGAAATTTGTCACATGATGAGTGTAGAAAGCCGATAAATTGCCGCTTTTCATCGCGATATCATCCAATTAAAACAGAGCTTACCGATAAATGCAACTAAGAGCTCGTTTGAATCGTAGCAGTAGTAATGCTCATAAATACTGGCTAGAGTCCTCTGCGAGTCGAGTGACTTCGAAAATGTTTATTGACCTTTTAAAAAGTTGTTTGTTTGTTATTGAAATCAGTAAAAATTTCAATGCTCGCACAAAAGTGCTTTATCGACTTTTTTCAAGCTCACGGAACTTGTTGCAGAAACTTTTAATGAGTTTTAAAACCCTCAAACTACTTAAAAAGCGCGTAAATCCGTCAAAATCTTCACCTTCAAATCCCAGATCATTTCAAGTAGCTGCAGGAAGCAGACTCCCTCTTGAAGAAAACACAAACAACCCAATTCCGCCGTCTCAAATCCCATCATCCCAGTGTTTTGCAATACCTCTCTCTCTCTCTTTCTCTCTTCTACCCTATCCTCTCACTTTGTATCTCTTTCTTCTTGAAAATATCCACATTCTCGTCGATGTCCACCTTCTTCCCAGACCTGTAACCTTGCCTGCTGTTGTTCCAAGACTCGTGATTGAAGCAGTGGCTTTATAGCTCACACGCACCAGGGAATACCTCGCATGTGTTCCCTTGGGATCTGAACGAACCGAACCGAACCGAACCTTCGCTCGAGCTAAGGGGAAAAATATAAGACCGATCCTAACACATCAATTCACAAAGCTTTGTAACTGGAGACACTAACCCTTGGGAAGATGCTACACAGTTATGTTGTGCGTTATAAATGAAACGAGCCTTCTCTGTGTATGCCATGCGTTGGTTCAGAAGAATTTTCAAGCGATATTGAGTCAAGATTAAAAATTCAACTGGTCCAGTATATTAAAGATATAAAATTTTTTTAAAGGAATTGCTTGAATAAGTCATGAGACAAATTTAGTAGTATTGAGTAACATTTAGAGATCCTATGTAATATCGTCGATATTATGGCAAATTAAGCTACTGCTGGAAATTCGTTAAGGTGTTTTTTCTATCAAAAATGACACATTTTTTTATCAGAAATGACTCCAAGTTTGGTTTAATGTTAATCAACATTTCAAAATTTGACATTTGGTAAAACTTTGGTTCCATTTAGAGCATCTTGCAAATTTGAAGAACAAGATGAATAGAATATTTTATTCAAACATAGAAAGTATATTATGATTATTTTCAAAGTTGTACAAATTAATCGCATAAAATAAATGCGAATATAGCAAAAGTTCGCATTCATCAAATTTTACAGTACTTTCTCTGTTTTTTTATTTTTTTCTTAACTTTCAAACAAAAACATGAGGACGATTATAGATATTCCAAGTTTATATTCGAGATTGTTAATAATTACAAGATTATGTATGTATTTATTTGCTATATTCAAAACGGTCACAAAAATGAATTAGTACATTTGTAATATTTATCGATATAATAGACAATGGTACAAAGTGACAGCACGTGACATTAGGAAGGTTACGTTAATAACGTTCAACTGTCGTATCTAATTCACGAAAAAAACATTATTATAGGGATTTTTCGAAATGTCAATATAACGACCCTTTTCTTCTCGCATAATACTCTATCCGACTTGCTAAGCTTACCTCCCAAGGGTGAGCGATAAGTGAAATGAAGTCGACGTTGAAAAAAAAACACAAAAGTATGCTACCATATTTGAAAAGTAATATCTCCAAGTGCGAGCAAAAGAGTGAGAGAAAAGATGTAGAAAATGCGATTCTTGTGCCTTTTCCTTCGTGGGACGATTATGATATCTAACAATAATAGAATTTCTCAATAGTCAAGAAGCCAAATTCTATTTTTACTTCAAAGCAGTCATGCGAATAAGATATGTCGAGAAAGTAAAGAAAAACCGCTGCCAATTTGTTGGCAAGTAGCTTCCTCATTTTTTTTTTTTTTTTTTATTTAAAAGTAATTTGAAAATATTAATCTGTTATTGCGTTTATACTCATATTAATCTAATTCTGATGAATGTAAATTTAATTTGTTTGGAATTTTTAACATAAATTTCAATTTAGACAGGATATATTTTATTTAAATATCATAATTCATCATAGTTTGTATAATAAGAAAATAAAACATTACAACTGTTTGTGAACTAGAACTAAAACAATTTTTTAAATAATACAAATTAAGCATAAATTTTAACAAATTTCGTATTAAGTTTGAGCTAACATACGCTTCTTCAAGAATAAACAATGTTTTGACACATCATAAATTTTGAACACGAAACAACACAAAACTAAGAAAAAAGAAAAAGTCATAAAAACCAAATTTCATTTACAAAACGTAACTTTTCAAACTTACGGTGAATCTTTACACTTTTTATCTTAAATCAAAGGTTAAAAGCTCTTCCTTAAAAAAGTATTACTTTTATTCAAAAAAACCAGTTGGTTTTAGAACAAATATGACAAAACTAAAAAAAACATGAAAAAAACAAATTTTTTTTCTCGAAAATCCCTCATAACTTTTATTAAATACTTAACGTAGAACTAAAAATTATATTTTGGCTTCTTCCTTACATCAAAACGAATAAAATAAGATATCTACAGTAACGATACGAACTACCGTTATCGAGATATCACTGCGCACATCCCAACACACGCACACGCACACACACACACACACGCGCGCGTGAAGTAATGCTTAACGGCGGTTTCCGCGGGGATGGAACAAAGGGAAATTGTTGTGGATGTATCTACATAACCTATGTAAATCCTAAACCAATATGTTACATTTGCTACCTAATGTAAATTTCTCTTTTCTCTTTTTACCGAATAAAATATATATTAATACATCCAAAAAAAAAAAAAAACACACACACTCATACATACAAACATGTGTCAGCAATTCGGTCTAGTTTAAGAATATATATGTAAAAGTACTCTACGATTATTAGTTATGAAAGTCAAAAATCGGTCCTTCACAAAGCTTCCTCTATGAGAAAGCAATTCAATAATTGTTTATATTTTTAATAATTTAGTATGATATAATATATATATATTCCAGAAAAATATTTCCGAAACATCTTCTATAATAAAACTGAAACATTTAAATTTTAGGCTTCATAAATGATGTATTTAATAATCGTAAGACCAAAAATCATTTCGTTTTGCGTCCACTCAGTCCATGAATAATTTTGAAAGGAAATATGTATAATCGACTCTTTTGTCGTCTTTTAAATGTTTCTTTTTAAAATATTCACGGGAAATATTTATTATGGAGAGCAATTTTTTAAAGTTTTGTTTAATTTTTTATTAACACACGTAATATTTTATTTATTTTTGAGTATAACAATAAATGTCAATATGAAGTCGGTCGCTGCGCGGTCAGTACACGTAGACAGTACACAGTAGACTGTAGCATTAACAACTACCAATAATACGAAGTTGACGATCTACTTGTCAGTGTATTTATTTCACCTCTCCTCCTCTCATCCGGTTAATTCTAAGCTAGCGACGACGGACGGAACCCTGATTACGACCCCCGTGACACTGTAACCAATAATTTTTCAAAAAATATTCTGATAGTCTAGCCGTCCCTGCTCAATTGTCAGGATTCTACTCTCAAACGTATAAGCATTAGTATCGTCACTCGGGCAACTTGAATTTTGCCACTAAATATTGTTGTATTTTATATTTAAAAAATTATTTAAAAATTTAAAAAAATTATTTTGAAAAAAAAGGATTAGCAAAAACATACTAGATCTGCAGTATATAGTACAAAAGAGCGAAAGAAACCAAACTACATTTGAGAAAGGATTACATAACTTACAAAGAAAGTCATCTTTCTAACATGCGATGACCCAAATTTCACAGTCATACACGCAAATTTTAGCACCATCTCATGTCCTATTTTGCCAGAAAGCTAATTGTATACTTTGGATGTACAGTCCATAGCCGGCGCGATATGCCAAAAATGAAATTTAAACTGAGTACGCCTCTTAAGTAGTAATTTAATTATAAGACTACATTGAAAAATGCAAATTACCAAAATTTAGTCCTTTAACTTCATTACTTATGAATTTACAGAGATTTAATATGCTTTACAAATTGCACCAAATTTTTTAATAAAAAAGAGAGGCATGTTCCATAAACAAGGCGTATGAATTTAATAAGAAAATATAAGGCATGGCATGTTGAAGATAGAACACGGTAAAAAATTTAAATTCCTCATAAAATTTTACATTAAAAATCATGATTAAACAATTTTTTATACTTATCCTAAAAAAGCAAAATGACAACTTGATAATGAGAATCCAACTTTAAGCTTCTGCAGAACCATAAGGAATGGACTTAGAAAGTTAAATATTGGTCGATTTTCATTTTAAATGTGTTCTTCAAGAGTATATATTAAATTTAAATTTAATTTTTCGGCATATCAAGCTTGACGTGGCTTTGTCCATATGTACAGCCCCCCCCCCCTTCCAGAGACGCATACACACATGCATATGGAAACAGCTACACGCATGCAAATATTCTCTACGCGCATGTGTGTAGGCACAGGTCTGTGTGTATGTCCCGGTAATTATCGTTATTCCCGGGCTAGAACATCTGTCTGCCACTGCTTGGCTTAATCTAGCCGCGAGCTTTAATTACGCACCCGCGTTCTGCAGCACTGCGTTCTCCCTATACACCCACGTACCCCAGCTACTCTTGCCAACCAGAACCCCTCCTTCCCTCTCTCTCCCTCCGCATCTCCTTTTTCCCCATTTCTTGCAGTATACAGCTCCATACGTATCCCAAAGAAGGACGTGGCCGTACGTGCGCTTCTTTTTACCTTGGTGACGTAGCTGCCCGCCACTGTAACGATTGCTATCTATTTGCCTCGCGTGTAATTAGCTTTCTTGCTTTGTCTGAGCTTTAGCTGCGTAAGACCGGCCACCACTAAATAACATCTATTTTCTTTGTTTTATCTATGGTCGGATGCACTTATGCTCTAATTCCAATAAAAATTTCAAGTATTGCGAATGAAGCTTACCCCCCTCAATTTCGAGTTCATCGCCCTCTTTTACAAGCCTACAAATTTTTACTGATTACCAGTTTACTTGGCAAATCAAGATGATTATGAACGATAAAGTGTCCTTTTCTTTACCTCACTTCTCTTTTCAATTGCTTACTTGACATATCAGAGCGAAATAACTTTTTAAAAGACGCATCCGCAACCGCTTCACGGTATTTCCGCGTATACGTCTTTTCCTCTTGCAGCTGCGGAGCAGAGCTCGACGAGCCAACGTTGGTTTGGCGGAAATAGAGAAGCAGAGCTGACGTTGTGCAATTGTCTGCATGCATAAATATATATATATATACGCACCAGGAAAACCAAGCCGCTCACATCGCCGACTTCGTACTAGTTAAACTGAACTATACGAAAAGACGTAATAATAAGAGTATAATAACGATTGCACAGCTGCTTCAAGTCTTAGGATATTTAAGTAAATTAACAGGCCCAAGAAAAGGAATAACTGGACGAATCGTATTAGGCACGAACGCTTTAAGCGAAGAGTGCGTAGCAGCTTTTTTATGAGTTCGTGGGACGATCTCTGCATTGCAGTATCCATAAATGTGTAATTGTTCAAAAGGCTCTGGAATTTTTTTCATACCCAGACATACACAAAATTGTGTTGCACACAAAATTTTAATTATATTTAACCTTTATTTGACACACTGCGGTAGAATCAACCCAACGCTTTTTTTTACGTTTTTTTAAGTATCCAAAACGACAAAAATTAAATCTTTTGTTAAACATATTTTCTTTCAATATTTTAATATCAAACTTATACAGTCTTCAAAATAAACTTTTCAAAAACTCGTAAAAAAATGTCTTAACAATTCATTCGATGGGGTACACAAAACCCCAGTATGTCAAGTACGTTACATCAAGAGAGTGTGTCAAATAAAGATAAATGTACAGTTTCGGGCGTAAAAAACATTAATTATAATAAATTTGTCTTGTATGACCAAAATTCATTACAAAATTGTACAAAATTTCAAAAATTCTCATATATATAGAAATAAACGAGAAACATTTTCATAACAATATGAACAACTTTTTCTATTTTGAACTTTTTAATAAACAAAGGACATTAAAATCTATTTCTGTGTGAAGTGAGAAGTTTGAGTGAATATTATAATACGCCTGGTACTTCATAAAATTTCACAAACATATGAGACTTTCAGTTGAAAAATTGCTTACGTGAGAAATATTTATCGGGCAGATCTTAAGTTAATCTTGTGATCTCGTTTTATTATAATCATCTTACACTATTTAAAAGAAATATCCCCATACTCTACTTGAACTTCTTCAAAATATAATTTTATAGCATTGTGGGGCATTAGTTCACATCTATGGCACGCTTTTCGGTGGCATAAGTCGCACGTTACGGCATCGCGTCGTTCGCATACGCTCGTGCGCTAACTTCACCTCGCGCTACCAGCAAGTGCGACTCATGACTCGGAAAATGGGGCATAAATGTGAACTTAGCTCAGTGCTATAAAATTGAGTACGATACTCGGGCCATAGGGGACACTTTCCGACATAGCTATTAGGGCCCGAGCGCAGCGAGGTAAAATCACGCCATGCCGTAAAGTGTTACTTATAGCCTTTGTATCATAAAGTACTAATATTGAACAAAAAAAGTATTCACACGATTTTGAGCGTATTTTAGTGGTTTAAGAGTGATCGCGGTTTTTCCCATGTGATGAATAAATACTTAAAATAAGTTTAAATTTACCCACAAGATTATTTCGAAACTTTTGAATTTGACTGGTGGGTTTATGCCGATGAAAAATATTTCCATGTTCATCAGTCTGCACACATGAACTCATGCACAAAGATTGAAATGGAAAATGAGTAACAAGGGGACGGTAGTTTAAACATTCTGTAGAGTTGGATAAAAATGGCATCGAAATGCAAATAAACTAACGACTCCACGGAGATTGTGAAACTTTTTCAAATAAATATTCATTCGAGAGTTTCCTTTTTGAGAATTTTTTTGCACGAATGCTAAAAAAGTAAGTATCTGATATAGTGAACCGAATGAGCAGCAAAAAAGCCTTGAGGGATCGTAAGGTTTCCGACAAGCACATGCATATTTTCTATACGAATCAAGCATTCCTTGAAGTTTTTAAATAAAAATGTTAATCGGTGTAAATAGAGACAATATTCAAACACAATATACAAACTGTCTATATGCAAATGTACGTAAAAAGATTTATTATACCCCACTTTCCACTAGTTCTCATTACTCTGGGCTATTCACTCGTAAAAATATCAAGCTTCGGCCTCGGGATAAAAGGACAAAAATAATGAGAGAGATATACAAGCAGACCACAAGAAAAAAACGCATAAATATGAGACAAAGTCAGCGTAAACTGAAACAAAAGTACAATGCACACAACTCAAGCTCTGTTTGCCGCGTGATTATTTACGAGTCGAGCTAATCTACGAATTAAAGTTTCTCACAACGGCGGACGCACAAGCAAAAGAGAAAAAGAGGGAGTGAGAGCAAGAGAGCGAGAGAAAGAGAGATGAGAAAGGAGTGGGAGAAAGAGACTATAAATTGCGCGAAAAAGTGCCTGGCGCAGTCGTCATATCGGGGTGGTGAACTGCCTCTACTGTCCAGAGCTTTAATCCCCTTCAATTAGCCGGGCGAATTAGCATGATGTAGCAGCAGGCTGTACGCGCGATTCGTTTTATACCGTCAGTTCCAAGAAACTTATATTATTACGATACTTTTTTCCGTTGAAAAAATTGTATTACGTGCTTCTTTTGCAAAGCTCACCTTATTTTTACCTTTCATTTTTTATCTGAGTAAATTAATCTTGATAGTATATTGAAAATAAAAAATAACTACCAATAACGTGCACATTAATCGCATGATGAAAACTTGTTAAAATTTTTCAAGCTAAAATAATTCAAAATTGACAATAATATACTGTTGATGTTTTTTCTTATTAAAAAATGCAGAGATATTTCTGAAGTTTTGTTAAATCTGTAGCTCAGCGAAATTCATTCTCACAAGTTTGAATAGTTTAATGGCAATTTTTAAAGTTACTCAAAACTATTCATTACTTGCTGAAAATGTATCGCTCTTTTAATTACGATTAATGAGTGCTTATGATATAAACGCCCTGCTTGCGACAGAAAAATATCATAAGTGCGTAAGATCAGAAAATTCTCTCTTTAACTTTTTCTATCGAATCTGCTTTTCTGTATATTATACATATATAATATATCTAAAATAATATATATATATATATATATATATAAGATACATTATACATAAAAACAGAATGTTTTGTTTTTACATTAATGACTAATCTACACCTAAAGTCAAAAAAATGTAACACAATTATTGAAAAAGATTTTTCTTCCCTTCTCCATGGTATTTTTTGAAATTCCAAAATTTTTACCAGATAGGAGTCTTTTCGTATACTTTAAGTGTTAATTTCTTTTACTTTTTTGAATTTTTGGCCGTTTGATATTTAAAAAAAAACATTCAAAGCGAAATTTTATTGAGTTATAGAGTCCAGGTGTTGTCTATGCAACTTGATAAATAATGAATAAGTAATGTATGTACAATTTTCACCCAGTATTTCAAAAGCTTATGATGAATATCATGAGAAATAACAAGTTAAAAAGAAAAATACTCAGTCGAATAGTAATGTCGAATAGTAGGGCTGCTACGTCGGAAAATCAGCCGCAAAGTCAGAAAAACTGCTTGTAGGCTTCTATTCCAGATTTAAAAAAAAAAGAAAAGAAAGTTTATTGAATTTAAGAATGAATACATTTCCTGTATTTTAAACGTAATAAATTAAACATGTATTTATTCCGAAAAATGCTATTTAAAATTTCATAATTATTAGAGAGACTTTGAATTGCATCGATGTTAGTACGAGAAAAATTGTGATGAAATGATTCAAATTTAGAAAATCTAATTAAAAGAAGACTCTTTAATTCGAAATATTTAAGGTGCCGCATAAATGAATGTTATATATAAGTATTTGTGAAAATAGTTGAAAGATTTTTGGTAATGCGCAGTATAACGTTAAGTACTTGGAAATGACAATAGAATTGCGAAGTACCAACTAACGGAACTCGCAAATTTATCGGATGAGATTCAGCGCGCAAGCATATGGACAAAACGAGAATATCGTAGAATCCATCTTCGGCAATTGAAATCAAAATCCGCACTTTTTCTCTGCTCTCGTCATGATTTCTACATGAAGAGATAAAGAAGAATAAAGTGAAATTGACTCTGAATGGGATAGAAAAAAGAACGAGAAAGAAAGCACACGCACACGTGTATTATTATGAGTCCTGCACCGGTACCACGTGCGTGTGTGTGAATGTACTCTGACCGAAGGAAAGAGAGAGAGAGAGACAAAGAAGTGGGAAGAGAGCTTTTTTGCGGTAGGAAAGCTTTATGGAAGCGGATTAGACTAACCCGAAATGAGATTACGCGCAGAGTTCTAAGCCGACTTCTACATTCTGCTCGATTGGTTTTAGGAGTCGAAGAAGAACTTTGACGCAGACCGATTGCCTACTGCTACCACTACTTTTTTTCTTCTCTGCTGCTACTGCTGCTGCTGCCTTTGACGCGCACGATACGGTGACCGCGTGCGAGCTAGCTGGTCGATGCGAGAAAGAAAATAGGGTGATCGTCGAAGCGTAGGTAAGCGCAAGTTTTCCGCCGATCTACTCGGATTTCCAGAAAAAAAAGACTCGAGTACGTAGAGCAGCAGCTGAAGCTGGAGCTTGAGGAGGCGGAGAAGCAAGAATCTTGGGGAAAATTTGAAGTTTGAGCTGATGCTCGCTAGTTCGTTTCCTCGTTCTCTTCTCTCTTTCCTTTAGTTTCCTGCAGTCCGTACTTCAAGAAGGAGGAAGAAACAGAGTGAAAGGGAGGGAAAGATTTGAACTTTTCTTATAACTCAGACGATTCGTTTGAGTTTGCTTTCTAGTTTATGGCTGGACAACTATGGTATGGTATGGTTGGACATGATTTCCATAAACTTTGGCTGCAAGTGCAGAGCGAGCAAAAGATCTTTTTCCTGATTGACTTTCTGGCGCATAGCAGTTATGTACTTTTCGCAGTTTATTATTGTCACTTGTGAAAATGACCGAATGAGTGCAATGTTTATCGTCACGAAATTCTAAGCTTACACGAGTGTACTTGTACGCGTCTTAACGTCATCCGAGGTTCTTTACATTATAAGCACCTCATTAAATCAAATCTGCACAATATCGATGATTGAAACGCGACGCAAGCAATTATTGCCAACAGAGCAAATACCAAAATCCAGCTAGTCCAGAGGAGCTCGTACCGCATTCAACGCGAAGCACACGCTTACACGCACACAGAGCCTCGTGCGCGAAACTCGTGTTTGATTAGGATATCGCCGAACTTGAAAGTGCGAGCATAAATCAAAGCCAAATTATCGAGCTTCAACGGCTGCTTCGTATCGCGCTCTCTGCGTCTATTCTGAACTCGCGCAAAATCTGTGTGCTATTTGAAATCATAGCTATAATATCTGTGAATAAATATTTTGCATGAAAAAATAATCGAAACGACTCAGCGAAGCGAGTAAGCTTCGTGTCGAAGTTCAAAACTTTTGTATATCTTTATTGCAGTCGTTAAGTGAAAAGATGTATATGCAGGTACTGAGTAGTCACTATGCCGACTGTCCGGGAACACCAGTCGAGGCTCGAAAAAGCAAAATGGAAATTGTCCAAAGAAGCAAAATAAATTGCAAGAGCTCTCTAAAAGTTGTCAACTTTGTTCCTCTGCCATCTCTTTCATCAAGCCTAGCTCTCTCTCTCTTTCTCTCTCTCTCTCTCTCTCTCTCTCTCTTCTCTCTCTCTCTCTCTCTCTCTCTCTCTCTCTTGCTTTTCTCTCTCTTTCTCTCTCTTTTTGGCATTGTTTCTACATTACACTTTCTTCTTCGCCTTTTATTTCGATTTGTGCTCGAGATCGCACTCCACTACGAGAATGTTGCATACTACTTTCGAAATTTATAGTCTTTTGATTATTTCCGTAGAATTGAATAGTTTCGCCAGAGCCTTTAGATGATTACTTTTGTCTTACACGCAAAGAGTATAGCAGGGCCATCAGTCGAATACTTCTTTCACTTTATGCAGTCGAAATCGACAAAAACTGTGCCATCACTTCGAGGCTCAAAAAAGTCATTTGGGTCAATCGTAAAAAAACAAATCTACTTGTATAAACTTTCAAATCAAAATTGCCAACAATTATCCTACACTTTATGAACCACCATTTTTCTTCTTCTACTTCTTCTAAATGTACCTCAACTTTTACTTCTTCTTATATATGAACACGTTACGAAAGTATTTTCGAACTTCGAAGAAAAGTGCAATTTTCTACAGAGCTTAAAGCGAAGATTTTTCGCTGGTCCCGCATTGCGCTTGCGTTCGCTCGCTCATGCTACAACTTTACTTTCCTTTCGAGGCTCTCTGTGGTGGTGCTCTTTTTTTGTGCGAGCACACCGCCACTGCCATCCTTGATTTTCCCAAGCGGGAAATCCTCGCTGATGCGCATGCAGGGTGCTGTAAAGCCATCAACGCTCCAAACAGATCTGCCCATTTGGTTGAAACGAGGAAAGCCAAGAACGCGAATTAAAGTACAAAATTGCCTGCATTCGTCTGTATCACTTTATTTTTCGTCTGCCTACTTTTTGCCTTTTATAATTCTTCCCAACGAAAGCTGTGAAATTTAAATCATTTTCTAATCGAAATGAAAAGACATAGTAAACTTGTTGCTGGTTAATTATAATTCTTAAAAAATGCAGTTTTGATTTATCAAACTCCTTAATAGTTTTATGAAATGTTGTGTCTCACAAAAAAGCTGTATTTTTTCAAAAACAGCACGTGAATCTACACATAGTATCACAAATACAGTGTACGAGACTGTCTTTTTTTTGTCATTTTATAGTGCCGGCGCATTTCTATTGGCACAAACCCCATACACACTCCGAGAAGCTGCAGAAGCAGTGGGAGCAGCAGTGACACGATAAAACTCGGTAAAAGAAAAAAAATAGCGAAAGCCCTTTGTCTCGCGAATTCTCATGAGTTATTCATTCGGTCGTGGTCGCCCTTTGAGACGACTTCGCAAGCCGCTTGCGTGAGCGTGGGCGTGCGCGCTCGAGAATCAGCGCAAAATCCGCCGAGATCCTCTGGCAGAGCAGCAAGCGGCCGAAGGAGCTTGCACTATTCATGCGACTGTCGCTTGATTTATTCGGAATAAGAGTGTATTAGAGAAAGAGAGGGAGTATATAAAAAAGAGCGAGCTTGAGCTATAGGCGACAATGGCACAAACAGCAAGTACGCGTGTTTTAAAGGCTATCGCAACTATGGGCATTGCAACTGCTGCAAGCTCGAGCACAAACTGCAAAGTGCGAGTCAAAACCCATTGGGCGACATCCATTTGTAGAAGTGCTCGATTGTTGCCTATATTACGTATGCTCACCCACCCTCTTTCTCTTTTTTCCTCTCTCTCTCTCTCTCTCTCTCTCTCTCTCTTGCTCTTTCGGCGTTTTCAAAGGGAAGCTCGCTCGCCCAACTTGCAATAAAGGATAATCAACAAATGAATTCGAACTTTTCAAGCATCATGCCGTACAATCTTTACCCTTGCCGAGAAACTTTCATCGAGCAATTCTATCATTGCATAGCATGCACTATCCTGGGCCGAAGCTTGAACTACATAATTCATAAATACAGACCTGTGTAGGTGATTCTTATGGAAAAAGGCATACAGGCGTGCTACATTAAACACGCTCGGCGCTGCAAAAACTCGCTAAGTGAGATGAGAAGCTCTTTGCCGAGGAAGAGCTCCTGTAGCGATGCGCATATCTTAGGAAGAAAAACAAGATCGGCATAAAACACTTATGCAGCTGGGGGAGGAACTATCGGGTAACTCGCGTCGAGTTCACATGCTTCTCTGTACATATGATGTGCTCTCGTGTATCACGCGTGAGCGCACGCAATTTGACCTAATTATTTTAACGCGAAGCTTCATCGACAAGGATTTGCCTGCGTCATGATTCGTAAAAGACTAAATTCAGAAATCACTCGCTAATTTGATTGTTTTTAGAATTCACGATACGAGCGTAGCACGTATGCAGCGCAAACTCACTCGCAGAGATGCAAGCTATCGTTGCGGCGCACTAGCGTGCCAGTCTCTCTCTCTCTCTCTCTCTCTCTCTCAATGACAAACAAAGCATTTACCTGCGTAACAAATACGTACTGCTGGTTTGCTCGCACAGGCGCTCGTGCGATTTAGAATCCAGCCTGTAGTGTGTGCCGTTCTCTCTCTCTCTCTTTCTCTTCACTGAGAGCGAAGTATTCAACGCCAGTCGTATTTCCCTTGTGACTAAAGTACCTTAGCTAACACTGCGAGCTTACGTATACATGTACACACACAGTCACGCGCACATACCGGTGGCGTATACATACACTCACTATCTCTTATGCGCCCGCCTGCATTGCCGAGGTAAATCCGATATCAGTCATTTTCACTTGGGCTTTTAGTCCACAAACTCCGCTCGCTTCACGACGTAGAAAGCCTCTGCGTTGCATACACAGACACATAGACACCAAACTAGAGGCCGCGCTCCTGTACCAATGCTCCAGACTGGATTATTTTCGCGTTCGCTCATCTAACTCTGTGCAGCTTTAGCACGAGCGGTCTCCGATCAATTATGCTCCTCGCGAATGTACACCTGCAGCTGTTGCCGCTGCTCCAATACACATATGTCTATATATCTATGAATGTACATGCATCCCAAAGAAAGCAAAACGAACCGAGTAGAACAAGTTTAAAAAAGTACACATACGCGTGATAAGGAGCTTTTGCTTGCATCTGGATTGACGTGGCCTCTTCGTGCTCGGCCACGATTGATGCAGTCAAAAAAAGTTCTTCTCTCTGGATGCTTTGATGATGAAATAACTTGGTTCTCGTATGAACTTCGAAAATAAACTAATACTCAATGGTTATATTAGAAATTTAATGGTTAAAAATAATTATTGAATAAATATCAATGTACAAATAATATACTAGTGCTATATCAGTTGACACGCTCATTGTATAAACGTGAGTCTAAAGGTACACTCAAATCTGGAGTCGATAAAAGTGGTCTCTTATGAGATTAATATCTTTGAATAAGATCGAATCCAATAAATCAGATTGATTAAACTTATCACCAGCTGGACGTCAAAATGTTTATTGTTAACTTAAAATATTCAAATAACAAAACAATTCTGAACTTTCAAAATATCCACTGTATCTTTTTTAATGTATCCATTATTTCAAAAGCTGAGACAATGGAACTCTTGCAAAGTTTTTAGTAGCCACCTCTCTAGCTTTTTAAGCGCTACGTCATGGGAAAAGTCGTAAGTTGAACTGTTTTAGCCCTCAAATCCGAGCAGCGCGTCAGCTCGATGTAATTGAAACTTTGGAAAGAGCGCATCGGAAATCCCTTTCTTCATGGCTTGAAATAATAAAAACAAAGAGGACAAATACGGAAAGACTATCTCCGGCTCGCGACTCGTGATATTTCACTCGCTTCAAAGTCGTACGTCGTACATAATACATCGCGCCTGTTCCAGGAATATCTCTCGCGTCAATTTTCAAGCGCCGTGATTTAGTTTTTGATTTATGAACTTTGCGATGACAGAGACAGGCTACCACAATCGAATTACTAAGCATACGGGCCCGGGTTCCACATGCAAAGGCACACATGTACACATGAAGAGAAAATACTGCCGCATACAATCGGCGCGTCGGGACTAGCTGTGACAGGTCCAGGAGCTATTGCCAAAGCTCGGAAATGAAGACGCGGCCGAGCCAAGTCGGCTGCAGATGAAAAAAACGCCAAAGTAAGCGAATTTCACAATCGAAACGAATTATCTTACTTTCTTTATCTCTTGAAAATAATTCACCAACATGTGCTCGTGGGTGCAAAAGGCAAACCTTCCCGAATACTCGATATGTATGGAGGAATTTGAATCGCGAGCTTTATACACTCACTACTTTGTGTTTCAAAGTTACTTTTAAGTCATTTTGAAAAGCTCTCCCGTGGATCGTATACATGCGCGTATAATAACTAAATTCGAAGCATCCCCCCCAGGAAAACAGAATTCGCCTCAGCGTACTTATCTGCGCACTAGGCAGAAGCCGGCGATTTCTTTCGCAGGTCGTGGAAACGACCGAAATCAAGCGTGACAGTCGAGAGCGCATCGACTGCGCGTCAAAGAGAACCGCCGGAAAACTGCTACATCGGCAAAATGAAAAAAAAAGAAGCTGCAGGAGAGCATTAAATCGAAAAGAAACATGCGAAAATCTGCACTGCGATATCAGCTTCCATGCGACCTTATACACAGCACGTATAGGCGAAAAACTTTTGCTATAGCTAGGCTTGCGCGAACTAAGACTTGGCAGCTGTCAGTGTGTATGCTACGACGGCACTGCATGCTCGTGTGCATTCCCGTGTGCGCCTACTTCGCACAGCGCCTGTCAAAGCTCGCGGAGCTTTCGTTCTCCTAGACTGCATGAGCTTGACTATAGTCTGCAGCCTGGCATCTACGTATATATTCCCGCGCGCTAACTTCAGCTGCACAATTTCTTCCTCTGTAAAATTGTAAAGGTATCTTTGAGCCGCACGAGGAACCGCCGAGCTCGAGATTGAGCAGCAGATTTTTGGCTTCGGCCTTGTGTGCGCGCGACGCTTTTTTCCCTCCAACTGCCTTCGTGAATTTTTATTTTGTGCTGTGTGCCGAGGTAATACGTTCAGCTTTCGATTGACACTACTCTTACATCGAAAACATTGATCGGAAAGAAATTTTCTAAATTTTTATATCCATTCGTTTTTCATAAACTTCAATTTCGGTATCACCGTTTTATTTATTTAGTTTTTTTTTGCTACATGCACATAATTCATAATTTCATGTTTGATGATTTGCGAATACAAATTTAATATTGTGAGGCAATGATTACATCAAGATTCCGAGTATTTACGAGGATGTGAGAATATTTTTCTTACGACACATACGCTCAGATATAATACGTAAAAGCGTCAAAATCAAATCTCCAAGACGAATGACGCTCTGTTAATGTGGCAGGCCCACCCCCGGCATTTCTTGCGCAAAGGCAATTCGAATCGCATTACTCGTCTCTGCAGAATTACAGCTACGCTTTTAGGCGAGTTCTGAACGTTTATTTCATTATTTATCTGTATGTTATATATATTATGCGATTACGCGACGAAATTTCAAGATTACGCTTTGTAGGATACAACAAAAGGCGTCGTGACGGCGACGATGATAGACTCCGAGTTCGCCATTGCACACCTGGGAGTGAATACACTTTCTAGAGTTACATATAGTTCAAGCCAAGTTGAACTAATCAAATGCATTATTACCACATCCACTCACGACATATCCTCGACGTCACTCATGGTTAGAACTCGCTGCTTAGCGGCGCACCCCGACAACTCATTTAACTCGACTTGCAGTCTTTGCTCGATGCAATAACGAACGAACGTTCATCCGGTACTCGTGTGCTCGGCGAAATCAAAGGAAAAAGGCACAAAGTCGTATGTGTGAAATCAACATGTACGCGTGTCTGTGTACGTGTATGTATACGTTTTTTGGCTGTTTTAATCGGTCGGCGGCAGGGACGAGTTTCACGCGAAATTTTCCATCCGAGCATAAAACATTTTATTTGTCGAGCAGCCGCGTAACAAAAAAACCATTCGAACGTATGATCTGTCATCGCGCGGGCGCATTTGCAACGAGCGACCATTTCCTTTTCTCTGTACAGCGAGGGAAAAAAGGGAGATTCCCGCTACTGTGTGTTTCCCGAGAGCGATGCGACATCGTCGCGTGCAATGGCAATCCCGCAAAATTGTTTTCGTAGCGCGTTGCCACCAGCTATACGAGTGTGTGTGTGTGTGTGTGTGTGTATATGCGTATATGGCAGCGGCGGCGACGATCATCCGGTTCGATGAAATCAGTGTGCGCGCGAGATTACGCGAAAATCACGCTGCGCGCCGAGGGAAAAGCGTGCAGAGAAATGGATATCGTTGATTGTCGAATTCACTACTTCTTTTTTCTACTTTTTTTTCGTTCGATGCATTGTAATGTCATAAATTATTGCTGCTGAGTACAGTGCCAAGCATCGACTGCTACGTTCTAGCTTACGTCGCATTGGCTGCAGTATTTTCTTGCAAAACCCTTCATTTCCCACGTTGTAAATGGAAATTAAGCTCGGTGGGCGAAAAATTAATATTTATGCGTGAAAAATAATTGTTCGCACAACTGCCACTTCATATCTCGCAAGTGAAATTGAATCTCTCTAGAGAGCAGCTACATAGCTCTATAAATATAGCAGGAGCGCCAAAGTAAATTCGTAAGACAAGTCAGCAGCGGGCATTATTCACTGTGCTCTGTGCGCACAAGCTTGTGTGCACAGAGAGAGAAAAAGAGAGGAGGGCAATCAAACGAGCATTACCATTTTTCTGATTATGCTTCGCTTACCACATTTTTTTTCTTTTTTTTTTTGTATTATTCGTTCGCACCCTACCCCCGTAAAAGCACAGCATGGCTGCAAAATGCGTTTGTGACTCAGCGGTGCGTTATTACGAGCGTGCGATAAAAAATGGCAGGCAGGACAAAGCCACAGCTAGAGATATATACATATTATAACGTTATATAGTATGCCGAATGGCTAGGAATAAAATCGCGTGCCGTCTTAATCAAGAAATTTTGGCTTCGCGTGATGACACTAGTATATAGATATCGTGCCGCTAGCGAGCGTGCCATTTTGAGGGTGAATTATTCAAAAAAGCCACGCTGAAAGGATCTCATAGTGTGCAGCGTGGCATATTGTGGAAAGAAAATAATTATAATCCAAGAAGAATTTTTAAAGGGTGTTGTGAAGCAGTTGTCAACAAAAAAAGAGTTTTATAAAGAGTTATTGAAGTTTAAAAAAAAACTGTTTGTAATAGCTTACTATAAAAAATTTCTTTTAACATTTCAAGCAATTATTATTTTTTTGAAATAGAAATAAATGCCGGCCAACTGAAAGTTGAATGTAGTTGAACTGGTGTAGATTGAAAAATGTTTAAGACTTAATTACTCTTACTTGAGATTATTATCATTATTGAAGTTTGGCAAAGTACTATACATAAGCTAGATAATTTTCCCTTCTACCCTAACTTTAGTAACCTTGAGAAGTAATTTCTTTCTGTTCATATACTAAATCTTGTCCAATGTCATAATCTAACGACAATAATAATATACATATAATTATTTATACAGAGAGTTTATCAGCATAGCATACTTAATAAGAAAAACTATTACTTTTATACGTCTAATCCTATAACTAATCGTGTCTAATCTATTGTCCAGTGTTGAAATTAACTTCCCATGTAGTTGGTCTCACCAATACAGTAATTCAAAATTGTTTCACAACAATTTTATTATTTAAATTATTTCTACAACATGTATTTCTTTAACAATTTGGAATACGAACTCTAATCATATCGATAGGATAAGCAAAACTGTACAGTTACTACAATTTAATTGCACCTACATTTTTAGTGCAAGCTCTCTTCGTATACTAGTGCACGTATAGGCCGAGACGAGGGCAGTTTTATTGTTCGAGTAATGACCAGATCCGTGTTGATAACCGACGTGGAAAACTTCGGCAAGGGTACTTTAAGTGCCAGGTTGAATTTTCCCCTTTTTTCTGTTCGTTGTATACTTCTTTTGCCTTTCATTCGCTCGAACTCGACGAGAAGTGAAATTAGAATCGTGCTCCGAAAATATATTCTTCAAACTTTAATGAAGTTACGAATTTTGACATCAATAAACTAGGCTTTCCTATATAAAGCGAACGAGGTTATTAACTCAAGTTGGTCGACTTTTCATTCAAAATGTTCTCGTTCGCGTGTTCTATCGAACGTGAAGAAATATTCCCAAAAATCGTCTCGAAACTCTTTTAATTGATTTCTTTTCCAAAAAAAATAGGAATGAAATATTTTCATTTTCATTTAAACGTTAAGAAAATCGTATCTGTTTTATCGCTAAAATGGCAGAGCTGCAGTCGTATATGCAGAGGCACAGGCAAAGAATTATATATCGACGTGTAGTCGCATTAATTCCGAGCACGACTCGTTCCAATGCTCAGCGAAAGAGAGATGGAGTTTATTCTCTGACGATGCCCTCAAGCGTTTGGTTAAATTCACACGCGAGAACCATAGCTATATCCATGCCGTTCGTGAGGGTGTGTTTTATGTTCTTCGCACGCAATGAATTCGTCCTTCGTCAAAAGCTACCAAGTGAGCGCTCTGTGCGCTCATCATAATTCATCCTCCAGGTTGACTAATGCCGTTCTCCGTGCCATACCAAGTCGCAAAAATATATATGTGTGTTATATAACTGTATATACATGTAGGTCACTCGTGCAGCTCGAATTGATTAACGAGTAAAGAGCCAGAGAGCACATATCGATATAATCATATCGACGTACCTGCACATACATATATTTCGTATAAAAAAGATAAATGTGCAAGGGCTGTTATGGCTTTTCCCAGCGAAATTACATGGATAAGCGAGTCAGCGAGAAAAATTTACATCAAAATTGTAGATTCGTTATGTTTTATGACTGCCGACTTAATATTCATCGACATTCATAAATTCAACGTATATATGAACTATTTGACGAATTTGCGTGTTGGGACATTTAATTGTCATTTCTATAATGCATATATCGATATTCCAACGCATATTGTGATTCACATATATCGAGTATATTTTTCCGCTGACTTATTGCAATTTTAAAATCTCGTCGAATCGTGCTTGATGCCGCTCGAGGACTCAAACTTGGTTCGACCATTTGTATAAATACTAAACAATTAACAGCTACACATGTGTGACGCAACGAGTAAATTTTCGACATAGCAGAATCGATCTTGGAAAAGAAAATAACCCTGCAGTATATATAAACGAATAAAGTAGAGTGTATTACTTCTCTCTCGAATTAATATTTCCTACGGAAAGTATATTTTTTGCGCATTGTACGTAGGTGAACGCAAAATATGACGCACGCAGGTCTATGCAGTACGTGTGACTCGTTTTTCCGCAGCCGCAATTGCATTCGAGAACTCGGACGTGGCGTGCGAATCAATATATATATGGGTAAGGCTCAGAATTTTTTAAATAAACCTGCGCTCGTATGTCACCAACCTTGACGCGCTTTTGGTATGTTATAGTACATTGTAAAAAGGTCCCAAAACCACCATTTTGGACCCCCCTCCCCCCGCTATAAACGTCTATTTTCTATCTATATTTATTCTGAAGGCCTGAAGTAATTAAAAAATCTGAAAAAATTTTTGAAGGTACTTTTTAACAATCCAAACAACCTTGAATTTTTTCAGATTTTTTCAGAGAGGACACTGACGTCTAGAGCCGAAAAACACCCTTTTTTAACGAAAATAATTTTTTTAGGGCTATACGAAGCCTTAAAAAATCTGGAAAAATTTTTCTCATTTTTTTTATTGAAATACATTACTTTGAATTTTTTTAAATTTTTTAATTGAAGGCGATAGCATCATTCATCATAGTTACATTATTTTTCATATGTTTTCAGAATTTCGCATTAATCTTTGTGATGTTCTAGATTGAGCTAGGAAGCTCCCATCGAAAAAATGGAACGATCAAAATTTATTAAAATTTGAAAAAAAATATTCATCAAAAACAATATTTTAAATTTGTTATCGGAACCTCTGGGTTCCAGGAAACTTTTTTCTTAAAAATAGCGTTTTTCGGCCAATGATGCTAAAAAATTCTGAGCCTTAGCCATATATATGTAAGGCTACACATATATGCATGCACGCAGAGCTTTATTGAGACTGCACGAATATCTAAGTTGCGCTAGCGCGAATACTGCGTACTTTTAGACCGGAATTTTCAACAATAAATCTTTTTTATCACAGGCCTATTGATATATCTGACGATGAACGATGATGTGTCAGCTGTAAAAAATTATGACCTATGCTTTATAGGTTTACATTTTTTCCGATTCTTTTTCTTTTTTTATAGTTGCAGTGTAAATATTTTTCCCATCGTTGTAAATATTTTATGGGATTTAAAAATACAATTTCAGATTCTGAGTGATATCGAGTCGTACATGGTGTTTACGTATAAATTCGTATTTATAGAGCTTGAACAAGCACGCATGTACCTACAGTGTCGACCAAAACGTGGCCTGCTCAATGCAAGAAATATCCGCTTTAAAAAAAGGTGGACGTATCGACGACGAAAGCCGAAAAATAATGAAAGCCTAAGTGCGTCAGTAGCGAGTGGAAAATCGAGTGGCAAATATCAATGATGGGTGTGTGTGCGTATGAGTGTAGATTTGCAACTCTTTAATCAACAGGAGTAACACGGTAGTGGCAAGCCACAGGGGTCAAGTTGCACTGCATACAATCCGCCCACCAATATACAGTGTGTGAGAGAGAGAGAGAGACCAAATGTGTCGCTCGCTTGAAAATTCCTCCTTGCAACATTTGGACGGGATGATTTCCCACTGCGGCAACGGAATATATATGCGTGACAGTCAATACATTACGAACCATTCAGATATACGCGCGAAAGTATATGGAAAAGCCGCGCACACGTCGTATACCAGCAAAACTTATGATTGTAAAATGCGTATGTAACTCGCTGAAGGGGAGGCAGAGATGAGCTGCCAAAAATACGCGAAAATTTTCATTTGCATACATTGGACATAGAGAGTTAGAGGGAGAGGGAGAGTAAAAGAATCACGTATATGTACAAAGCACATGGCAACAGATTCCTCTCTGTCTCTCTTGCTCGGTCTTTTTCTCGCTTCGCAATAAAACGCTTCGCAAGTGCGCCCGCGATTGAAAATGTTTTCAAACTCTTTTATTGTGCGTTTGCATTTGACCTCTTTCTGTATAGACATGACACACACGCCTGCTCTGCTTCTATGAAAGAATATATATATATAAATATACATTTAGGACCCCTATAGAATTCTGTCCTTTATTACTTTTTTATGCATGTATGGAATAATTTTTTTTAAGAGATACTTTTTCATCGACTGCAGTGTATGCTTTTTTAAGTTTAGAAAATAGCACGTACTGTGCGCACTACAGTATTTGAAAAAATCTATTCTAAAAAAATATAAATATAAAATGTACACATAGTGTATTAATAAAACAAATATTTAGTTTACTTGAAACTATTTAAACCAAATCTAAAATTGTATACGTCTATGTTACAGAATGTTCGTTTCCATCGCGCTGGGAGGGTACATGGTTCCAGAGCGGAGTCCGCCAATCGATACTCATATCGAAAAACATCCTCTCCAGCAAAGGAACCTGCCTCCACAACGAGGGTGATAAATTTCTCTTGGTAGACGAGTGAGTATACACAATTTTTTTCAACATATTTTAGTCTCACCCTCCTTCTTTGCTCAAGAAGGAGAAAATAAAAATTCAAATGAATATCGACGTTGCACCGCGAAAATAAATTTCAGCGAATAGTTGAAATCAACTCGTTCATTTTCCGAACAGACAAATCGTTACGAAACCAGCTCTGGCTTCCCTCATAAAACTCTTTAACCCCTTTCCGCAGCTCAAAACCTTTCAGACAGACAAGTACAAGGTAGGCGCTATAGCGCCATGCACGTACGAGCCATTCGACTGGAAATTTGACTTTAACCTTCCAGAGAGGTAACGACTACAGGAGGATTAAAATCGTGAGCGATTGGCGGTGTCGTGCTTGTGTTGTTTTAATGATCGTCAAAGAAAGAATTTTTTGACGTAAAGTAAAAAACGCACCAAGACGCCGCTAAAAAAAGTAATCAGCGCTAGCGTGTCTTATCGGTGCTAACGGTTTGCTGCGAGCAAGTTATTTTTTTTCACATGAAACGACGCGAAAGACTGCTCGTGTTTTTATAGATTGCTTAGGACAAGCGCGATATGAGATTTTTCTCGATGTATCTTCGCGTGATGTTTCATCGGATTTCCACCAAAGAAAATTTGTACGTTGCGATTTCTATGGGTGATGCACCTGCAATAGAAATCGTGTTTTCATTTTTCGAATTGAATATTCTTTGATAAAAATAAAATAGTACCTTCTAGTGTACACGCAGAGTACATTTTATGCATTTTTTGTGATTCATACTTTTACTACATATACATACAGACGGAGAAGTGATTATAAATAAAACACGACCCTCGTGATTCCGAGCACGTTTTTGACTGGCTGCAGGCATCTCGTCTTTCTTTCTTGCCTGACCGAATGCCGACTCAATCTACTTCCTACATATTTTATTATGGTATCGAGTCGAGATAACCGACTGAATCCATTTCATATTTACAAGTTTTGTTTTTTCTTGGGCAAAGTTTCGCGTTCTACAAACTAACATGTGAGCAAAAAAAATAATATCATTATTTACTGAATGTTTTGGAAAAAAACTGCAACATGTTGAAAATGAGAAACCTGTCGATAAATGAAGCATTTATTAATAATTGAATAATTCGATATTATTCGTGCTAAAAAAATAAGTTATTTTCAGGTTTTTACTTAATTAAATTTACTATCATACATTTAAGGTATAGTAGAATTTTGTTCATGGATATTTAAAAAAGTGTACACCTTCATGCGTGAAAAAAATGAGAATTGATAAAATATTATATTTATTGTTATTATACCATTTATTTTTTAGAAATCAACACTAAATTAATTGGTATAATACTCTCCTAGTTTACAAAAAGATGAGCTTAGATATCATCTGATATTGCTACTTTATCACTTGCTTGCCCGTTTTTCTTTCGTGAACTATCTTATGAAAAGTATCTTTGAAAATTGCACTTCAAAGACAAGGCTACAACGTTAAACTCGTAAGCGCATTTTTTTTCTTGCGTGATTACTCTCGAAGTATAACAAAATGAGCATGAGCTCTCGATTCCCGATTAAATTGCACGACTACAAATTATATATATTTATAAGGCACGCAAGTATATATGTAACTATGTATACATTAATCTGGATAATTGATTTTCAAGCTATGCAAGCCATCTATGCAGATGAGTTGGAGAAGCAGCTTGATGCGAAACGCGAACGCGCGGAGAATCACGCAGAACCGTGGTGAATTTGATTATCCCTTGAGAGTCTTTGACTCCCAAAGTATATACTATATTTCCGTATATATACTCAGATGTGCTGGCAATATACATGTATATTTAGTTTATTGAAGGAATGCAACGGAGAAACGAGAGCTAAGTCGAGTTCTGCGTATAGGAACATGTACTCGTGCAAGTATATATGTAGGTGTTAGAGAGGGCTCTAGTATTTATTACTCAATATTCTGATGGAAGCTAGGCTTGAGAAAATAAATATATGTTAATTCGCAAGTTATGTGCATTTTAGACCTTTAGCTGAGATGTTAATGAAAATATTATAATTATTTCAAGATTCTTTCAACTTTACTATAAAATTGTTCTATATTTTTCAGAAAATCTTGTTATCGTTGCGTTGTTATACACGAGAAACACTCCAACGTTCTACAGTACAAAGAAAGTAAGTATATCATGTGTCATTAGTTTTTCATCAATATTTTTTTATGTGCTTAATTAAAAGTTATCGTTCACCATGAAACAAAGATCAAAACGTTATATGCATTGAAGTCAAACTGAAAAACCAACAAAATATCGACACACATTTTCGAAGCTATAATGCGGCCAGTCTGGTAGACGTGAATCTTATTGAAAATTTATCGAAATGAGTGAGCTCCCATCTCCCTTCAGATCAGTTTTGAAAAACCACATCTAAATAATGCAAGTCCTTGCACATACTTGGAAAATTTGCAAAACAGCCTTTGCCCTTCAGGAAAATGCAAATTATTCACTGTCCATTTATAGTACAGCACGCCCTGCTTTTCCATTCTCTCTTGGCGATGCGTGATGCACACAACGAGCGTATCTGACTCTGCATTTCTGTCGCGCAATAAGCGTATAAATATATGAAATAAATAAATGCAAATGCTTCGGACTATTCAAAATGGTATGTTCAAACAAAATATAATCAATATAATATGCTCTTGTTATACTTGCTGGAGAAAAGTGCTCCAGTGATTCATTTTTCTGCATGTTGTCGAATTTTCATTGGTTTTTAATCAGTCTGCTAACGTATGCCACACAAACGTCCAATATCGGTTTTACAAATTTATGAGAGAGCGAGCAGAGTAGAAAAAGAAAGAGGATAAAAAAGCCACATGACAGTTGCAACTGCTGTAACGTTGGAAACGCAAAGAGAGAGAGAGAGAGAGAGAGAGAGAGAGAGAGAGAGAGAGCGAAAGGCAGAGTAGCGATACTAGTGGCGGCTAACACAACATTGCACTTTTTCGGATTTTTTGGTCCTATATATGTATATGCGCGCGCTTCCTTTTTATTTTTCTCGTTCTCTTGCAAAATCGCGTGTTTACGACGAGCAATACGCGAACTTCAACCGAAACGAGCGAGAATAGAAAAGGAGAGGGAGCTTAACGCGATAGCAAAAAACTACTCGAGCGCAAGCGAAACAGAATGTGTATACACGTATGCGCACATGCCATGCATTTTGAGCGACGTGCCAACTTTTCGAGAGCGATCCTTTCGATAAATATTCATACGTGTAGCTGTAAGATAATATTCTCGATGTGTTGTGGCCGCACATCTGCTTCGAGTGGACTTTTTAATAGCGTAACTTTGCTTATTCTGTAACGCTTTTCACTTCTATCTTTGATGCAACGTTTATGAGTATTTGTACGCGAAGAGATCCGAAGCCAAATAAAGAAAAGAATCTTCCTGTCGGTCCGAAAGCGATGATTCACGAATGATTAACGATATAAACTAAGCGAAAGAGTATAGCGTCGTGGCTTTCTTAAATGATTAAAAGCCTGTCTTTCTCTGCCGTTTTTCTATTTATTTTCTTCCGCGTATGATTTATGACATATTTCTCATCGATAAAACATTTTGCTATTTATATATCAGCGCAGTCATTTAGCTATTTTTCTCTCTTGATATTTTCGACCAAGGGAAAAAAGGCACGTCAGCTTCGGTAATTTGGTACGAGCTCCCTACACCGCAAAATCGATCCCCATTTAAGCGAGCGAATGTAGTCAATTAAAAAAATTATTTTCTTTTCTGAAGTTCACTATGGAGTCACTCGCAGTTCAACTAACTGCAAGCTCAGCGAAGCGTACAAGTGCTCGGTGTTGCGCTAATGCAATAAACATATAAATGACATTTATTATACATATATTAATATGTATATCTTGTCTGCTTCGTGATTTCAGCATACTGTCATGGACGCAGCAGCCTGTCATCCTTGTGCTCGTACATAACCGGAGATGCCCTGCTATTCTCCATGTTTCGAGAGGAGGCGACCTCGGTGCCATGTCCCTTTCACGGCCCCATGACTTTTACGTACAATCGAGGACACGGCAGGTGTTCCAGCCCTCTGAGCAACGTCGATACCTGCACCGATGAAAGCAGACTGCTGTTCCGTTACCAAGCCTGTCCCGACGTGCCGGCTTCCGAGAGTACAGGTAAAAGATCGATGCTTTAGCTATTCGACTGATTAATTTTCTCAAAAAGTTTTCGAAATTACCAAAGGTTTAGCTTAGTGCTTGTTTGTAAAAAAAAAGAAATAGCCTAGGCGGGGTGAGCAAATGAGATACTACGTCGCACAAACTCGTGGTCAGTTTGATTAACAAACCATGACGTGGCCGATTGAGACTGGTAAACACTTGCTTAATTGACTGTGCAACGAGAGAACCGAGCATATGTACATACGGAAATCACATCAAAAGCAACTATATCATCGTGTACTTGACTTTTCGCAGTTTCAAGCCACGACGCAGTTTCGTCCGTTTCATTGGACGTAGGAAGCCTTCCGTGATACGTACGTGCCACATTGCAGCAAAGTTTACATTTTTTTTCGTAAAACTTTGTGCACTTGTGTGACTAGTCAAAAAATCAAATTCTCAATTTCAAGCAGAATTATAAATTGACTGAGATATTGATGGAAAAAAATTAAAAATTTTGATTGAAATTAAGCCCGAGCTTGGCAAAATTATTCCTCCTTATATTACAAGAGTATACTATCCACTACGTAAGACAAAAATATAGGCTCAGTTATAAAAAGTGGATTTTCAGATATTGTTTAAATTTTTAAGAGTGAGTTGAATAAAAATATAATACAATACATTTAATTTCGACAAAATTCCGTAAAAATTAAGAGAATTGAAAGTTGGATGAAATGAAATAATTATTTTTTGTAATTTCCTACAATTCTATCAAATTTTAACCTATGACCCTATAACTAGATTTTCAAAAATATCTCTATCGACTAAACGAAATAATGATATCTTAATTAAGACCCAACTCAAAACTTACAAAAATGTTGGAATTACTTATCAAAGTGAATAATCAAAAATCATTCAAGATAAGTAAATGATCAAAAATCGACCGGCAAACTGACTATGTTTATTTGTTTAAAATTTATGGAGGCGAGTGAACTGAATTTTTAAGAAAAAAAACGCGAGTCCCAGTGCAAATTTTCGAGACCAAGTTCTGCGAAGCCAATCATGAACGTTAACCATGTTATATATTTTTAAACTCTTGCAGAAACTCCCCTAGGATCTGCTGTACTTCCTTTATCGCAATAATATAACATGCCATCTTACTCACTGTACTTGACTCTTTTCGTTTATGCAATAATAATTGTCGCGTGTAGCACTCATGGGGATTTTTTACAATGAAAATGAGAAAATTTGCGCTGACCGAATGAAATCGCACAAAATCATGACTTTGCATAATTCAATTAAGGAAATTACAATATCCTCTTAATCCAATATCGAATGTATTTGTTTGACTGTTTTTAATGAGCTTCCTGAAAACATTTAGGCTCAAAGTTAAAGATAAAACGGATCAAGAGGAGATTTGAAATGTTCAATGTCGATTATGCATTTATCAAAAGATAAAGCTCATATGTTACGTACCTACGAATTATTTTTTCCTGCTCTGTTTAACATTGTTTTTTTTTTCATTTTCCCTTCATTGTTTATCATGATTAAGCTTTTTTTCTTGAAATCAACATTTCCAAATAGGGTTGTGCCTACGTTTCTATTGTATCATTATAAGCTCGCAAGCTCAATTATTTATATATAAGGATTCGTGAAATTTAACGATTTATAGAGATTAAAAATTTAAATTGAAAAAAATGAAAGCACGTCATAAATTTGGTATCCGATACTTTTTGACGATCAATTTAAATGTATACTTCAAGCAGACTTCATATATCATTCAAAGGAAGGTAAAAAAACCATAGCTGCGATATAATATACACCTTGGCACGCACGAGTTAGAATAAATCTCAGGGAAAGTAGTACTTCATCATGGCGTCGAGTAAATTTTTCTTTCCTTGGTATAAATTTTAGCGATCGATGGGTTTTTCCAGCCTCTCTTTCTTTCTCTTTCTCATTCACTCGAGGCCAGCATGCGCCTGTTATATCCATCTGATACATAGGAAATGAGCGGAAAAAAGCATAAAAGTCCCGGCACCTGTTTTTCTTTCGCACGGCACGACCGCGTGGTTGTTATCCCCGACAAGTTTGACACTCGCAGCCTCACACCTACATACACATATATAGAGCAACTCGTATTCGTGCGCGTCCTTACGTACCCCTATAGATCTCGATTATTTCTGTTCCGACTAAGCGGGCACGCACTTCTACGTGCGCCGATAAGCGCGCCTGAGACTCTACGTAGCTAAAGAAAGAGAGAGAGAGAGAGAGAGATCCTAAAGGAAATGAAAAACGCGAGCGACTCTACGTCGGGCTTACAAAGGAAGTTTAAGGAGCTACTACTGCTGTTACCGCCACCGCCACTACTGCCTGCTGCTGCGCTGTTTCGACCCTTTTTTCTCTTGTCCGTATATAGACTTTTTCTCCTTCTATCTCGTTTGCGCGCTTACCCTCCCTTCCAACTTTGCTTTTCTTTTTCTACGGAGGAGAGAGAGAGAGAGAGAGAGAGAGAGAGAGAGGGGAAAGATGGAAGTGGCGAGATAAAAAAATCCGAAACGAGACTTTGGGATGGAGAAAATCGTGGCAGAGAAAGACTAAGAGAATTTAAATGACCGATTAAGTACGTGTTTGGAATCTATAGGTGCCGTTATTATACGCCTTTCTGAGATTTCCGTCGGATTGAGTTAACAGGATTTTTCGATGGCTATTGTACAACTGGCGATATACCTTACTCGCTTATGTCCGTTTTGGTAAAAAGTTATTTTACAGATGTATTAAGGATTTAAGAAATTTTGAATAAACTGAAAAGGTATCATGAAACATTGTAGGGATTTCTGATTAAAAACAATACGTCAATGAAATTTATATAGTACACAAAAGACATAGAAATTTTGAGTATAATTATTGTAATCGTCAAAATAATCATCAAAACATTATAAATAGGTATAAGTAAATGAACATTGCAATGCTGTTACAGTGGAGGAACTGGAGTGTCTGGCAACGTGGAAAGAGGGCAGCAATCGCTACCTAGTTGGACGTCTGCATAACGGACACTCCCTGAGCAACGAAGACCGCTATCGCTGCTTCGTTTACGAGCGAGGCGGACAAAGCGTGGCCGGACTTAACCGAGCGGCTGCTGCGGCACTGGGCATCGCCACGGTCATAGATCACGACCTGCCGGCCAGTGGTACTCTGGCCGAGGGCTCATCCGAGATCTACAAGGTGGCTCAGAGCGGAGATGCTACCTGCAACGGACTGTCCAGTCCGCTCGAAGGCTCGAGGACGATGACCCTGACCAAAGGTCAGTATGTCCCAAGATCTAATTCAGAAACATAATTCAGCTATTCTTTGCCATCAGGAGCTACATTTCACTGAAAATAATTTAATTGACAAAACTTGGACTACACTCGATACTTTTTTTATGGATTATTTGCCGAGAACGGTTATATTGCATTACGATGCGAGTAACGAGCTTAATAAATGAAACCTATTATCGAAGATCAATGTACGTAAATTCAATTAAAAATTTTCAGTGTTACTTTCGTAATTGTTTACGAAATATCTATTAATACCTACGTTATGCAGTCTAATTTTAGCAGCTAATTCAGTCGTTTTGCCGTTTCATCCAATTTAATTTGATCAGTACGAATAATTCATTAAATGGTCCCGACTATAGTACCAAGTTACATCTGGTCAAAATAATTATCAGTTTTTGTCGATCGATATTATACGTCTGGAAACTTGGGGTAATGAGATGGTCTTTGCGACCGAAAACACAACTTTTACAACGCCTTCGATATTACTCTCCGTCTGAACTCGCAGCCAGTACATATAATGCGAGCGCCACCTCTATAACTTCTTTACGGTGCCGTGAGAAACTCAAGGGAAATTTCCTCGCGCGTTAAAAAAAATAAAATGAAAATAGAGCGTGTATAGATCGGTAGAAAAAAGAAAAACTCCGTGTACCCAAGATTGGCGTACGTGTGGGTGTGCTTTTGCGTGCGAATACGTATCTGAGTATAAGGTAAGATAGCACGGAGGATAGAGAAGATGGGAAGAAAATATAACGTGTACCTGTGCGTATACAGAGAAGGAGAGAAGAAAAGGTGACGGTCGAGCGGAGACGATAAAGAGTATAAGGTTGTACGCGATGCCGTATAACACACGTACACAGGCTGCTGCTGCCGCTTCTCTATACGCTCCTTTTACGATTCCCATCGTCAGAGCTGAACACACGAATTAGCACCTCCTTTATCCTTCCTCTCGAGCAAGCTCCGGCTCATCATAGACGACTTTTACGATCAGCGAAATTTGTACCTTTGCCTCATTTCTACTTTTTTTTAACACCAATTCATCGTAGCTATGCGAATTTCGTTATTTAACGCAGCTTGCGTTAAACAATTTCGAGTCAAAAGAATAAAATAAAATAAGAGAAGGATTTTTACGCGGAACTCGTGCGGTTGTTTGTTACACTGCGCGCTCTTTGTTTCCGAGCGCATTTTTTCACACTTCGATGTTTATACTCGAGCTTGGCTAAAGCTCTCTTGTAATGAACCGCAATGTTTTATTCAGAGAAGCTACCGGTACAACTCTGATTTTATTATTCAACTCTTAAAATTCAGAAACAAGATAAAAACCACGACTGCGCACACTAGACATGGTTGAACGGAAAAAGTGCACGAATTTTCTTTCTACTCATTGTATAGATCTTCCGACTTTCTTAAAAAGTTTCATGTATCATATGTCATGGAAATTTCCAACCAACGTATTACATTACACATATTTTATTTTTTGTGTAATTCTTTTGTATAATGCTCGAACAATTTCCATTAATTTTGAAATTGGAAAAATAATAATATCGTATACAATTATATATTTTTATACGAGTTGTAGAACTTGAATTACGTGTTTTATTTTACAGCGTCGTCACCAGGTAAATGCTGGTTTCCAACTTGGCTGACCGGCAAGACGAGTCTGATGTGGCACACCCTGGATTTGTCAGCTGCCTATACCTTCCACATGAGTAACGCCTCGCTCCAAACAGTCAAATCGAACGGCAGCGCTAGAAGTCCCGAGAGCCCAGCGAACTTCCTCAACCTACCTGGCCAGGAGGAGCACAACGTCAAGATACTTTGCAACAGCGTGAAGGTGGCCGATGTCGAGCAAAACATCTACATGATCGTAGCTCATTACACCGTTGGCTGGTGAGCCTAAGCACGTTTATAAAATACTTGCGTTTGAGGTGGTCGCGCTTACCTTCGACCGTAAAACTCCCGCAAACATAATGCGCGTCATATAGGCTCTATATCATCATCGACACTGCTGACTGACGCGTTGAGTGATGATAGTCAATGACGCGAAAACTCATTAGTACGTGAAAGTTTGCCTAGCTCGAATCAACTATCTATACGTAACGGGCCTTCGAATAATAATCCAGGCAGGCGTTAAGGGACATCAAGCGCATACTTGATTGCAGAGTTTACGGCCCAAGTGATTCGAATCTACGTACAGGCGAACGTCGCGCTGATACTTCTGCCAACTGTAAACTACTACTACTGTTGCTACTACGGTGGATCAAGTTTATATACATTTTCGGAAAATAGAATCTGTATTTTAGTAATAAACGCCTCATTTGAAGAATTCAAATTTATTACAAAATTAATTTTACGTACCACCAATTAAATTACATTAAACTCGACTTTTAGTTTAGCGTTTAGCATTATGAATAAAACATAAAATTTGCAATTTTAGTAAATAAATTCATTTATACTTTTTTATTATTCATCAAAATTCAATTATACAAGTATTAAATCGACTCGCAATTTTTTTTCTTTTATAGTCAAAGTGGCTACATGTGTATGGCTTTTTACAAAAGGGATGGTCACGTAGTCGAGCTACAAACTGGAAACACGGTCTCTAGAGCAGAAGAGGCATGCAATCCACCTCACTATCAGCAGCACAAAGTACCTTACGTCACACTTGTCAGTAAGTAGTATATGTTTATATAGTATTCATACACAGTACATATTTATTTGTCAAAAAATTAATATTAAAAGAAATTCATCAAAAACATTGAATATAGTTTTGCATTTAAATAAAATGAAATATGAAATAAAATATAATCTATTTTAATTTATTTTAAAAGGGAATTAAATTTATAATATATGTATAGCACATTGACATGTAACATAAGTATTATTGCCCAAATCAACTATTGATAGATTTTCGATTAAAAAACAAGTACCATATAAAAATTCGTAATTGCAAAAGTATTGAGAAAAAATCAAAATTCAATACATTCACTAATGTGAAAAATTATATTTTCTAGCATTAGGCAAGGCAAAACAATCAATATGTATCAATTATCATAAGCCACAATTGTGTGTAATGCAAAAATTCATTCAATTTATATAGACGTTTGAGAGACATGAGCGGCGAGCACTGCTCGCTCGTGTTACGTGCCGCGGCAGAAGACTCTCTGCACTGCCGAGCGCTGACCAATCTCAGCGCGCAACAACTAGATATGATTGACTAAAAACCTATGAATATCGCGTGCGTTAAGCCGTACTAACGTATGTACGTTATACTCGTTTTTCATGAATTTACCCCTTACACCAAAGTACGCGCCAAACAAAGTTTCACTTAAAAAAAACGAAGTACATTATTCGATAACTGTACCTTTTATTCTTATCTCAGTAATAATTATAATTTAGAAGTACAATATTGAAAACAGCAAAAACAAACATATTCTTGAAATAATAGAAACTTTCATACTATTATCCAAATATATTTCATTCGGTTCGAAGAAAAACTCGTATCTCGTGTAATCTCAAGTAAACCACGAGTAAAAGTCACGCGCAGAGCTTCTTTCTAGCGTAATCTGGCTTACATAAAGAAGCGGTTAGAAAGAGAGAAGGCAAGTACAGAGAAGCGTAGTATTATGTTTTTAAATCAGCGCTCGCCCGCTATAAATACTCTCGCACGTAGCATAGGATCTTGGCCCTCCAGCGTGCCATTTACATAAATATTCCCGAGAACTCACCCTTTTCGCCTTTTTTTCTTTTTTCTCCGCTGTACTGACCATCCGAATACATGTCTACACACTTATACCTGTACACGCAGGTACACGATGAAGGCGTACTTTTCAACCAAAGGCTTTTCATCTTCCCTTTCGGACATCGTAGCTTGCTTTCTTTGCTAGAGTTAGCTTCGGGCACAGCTGATAAAGCGCGTAGAGAAATGCTTTACGCGAAAATTTTGCCGTCTAGGTATTCGTGTAAAAATATGTTAATCCTTGACCTGGGACATCGTAATATTCACCAGGAAAAATATAAAGGCGTGATAAAATAAGGTAAAATATTGCTGGCAAACAACTGCATCGTTGTACATAAATCGCCATAAAAAAACCGCGAATATTTCAATCTTTACAAATTGGCGTTATATCAATGTTTGATTGAAAGAGCAAGCATAAAATAATGAAGTTACGTTAACCCCATTCACAATGAATTTTTTATGCATCTCGGAATTGGATGTACTTAATTAATATGAATTCGTTTGTTTTAATTTTATCTTTATTTTCTGCGTTTCTGTGTCAAAATATTCACTGCATTTAATACAACCTTTGCAATGCAATTTACGATCCACAGGGTTTTAAAATCGTTCAATATTGTAATAATAACTTATGCAAAGTTAACAGTAACAAATTATGACCACAATGGACTTTTTCATACTTAGCTGATTCCTATTGAATTCATTAATATTTTATAGTCTCTTACATTCCGTCATCATCCTTAAAAAGTTCGAAAAAATAAAAATTGAATAAGATTGAAAATATACGAAATATCCTTCGAGGCCCACAAAAGGAGCTTAGCCAGAATAATAATGTAATATATATGGATGACTCTCGTAAAATGGGATTATTACACGATTTAAAATAATATATCGAGTTAGCACTGTTGAGGAAAAGTGAAAAAACAGATGCGCGTAATGGAATAATTCACATTTATCACAGAATTTTACGTTCGCATATACGCACACATGTATACGTATATAAATGAATTTAAGTTTACAATTATTCATCGATAAAAAACGTACGGTTATAATAATAACAAAATTATCTTAGATCCAAAAAAACGCGGCATGATATCTTCATTCATTTGCTTTCTCATATTAATTTAAAATATTTGAACATTTTTCAATTAAATCACATTTCGCAATCTCATATGTAAGGTAAAACCTCGAACACATAGGAAGTAAAGTGAGAAAGAAGCGTTAGAGCTAGGTTTACCTTGACACTAGACCCATTTTTCATATAAGTTTCGAAGAGGGAAAGAGAGAAAGAAAAAATAAGAAGTTGGCGTAAATTTGAATTTTGTGGCTAGGGTTGTCGAGGGGTTAGCTGCTGTCGTCGTTGAATGGACGCCGAAAAATAGACGTTGAGAGGGTGGTCGAGTCTGCAAGGAGAGCAGTAGAAGTAGCTGTGGCAGCGGCGGTGGCAGCAGCAGCAGCAGCAGCACATGGCGCAGAATTCTAACGATTTTTTTCCACTACTGCACGAGCCTGTTAAAAATCTCTGGCAATACTATACTCGTCGGTTCACTCGTTCCATGCGGTAAAACAGTGCGAGAGAGTTAGGCTAATAAAAGAAAAAATGCTGGAATAAAAATAAATTCTCTTTTTCTCGTTTCAGTTCGTCAGCTTAAAGAAAGAGGGGGGGGGGGGGGACTTGCCGTGAATCGATACCTACAATCGAGAATTTTTACAATTTTGTTCTATGTGCGTGCTAGTGAAGTATAATATGAACTATTTCAAGTTTTTGCTCGAGAAAAAAATATATATAATAACAATTTTCAATGTATTTCTATTTTTTGACGTATAGAAAAAATACAAAAAAATTCTTTAAATCTACTAAATTGTCGAGCAAATACTCGATACATCACATCTTCGAAAGACTAAGTTAAACACATAAATTTCTCAACTTGTAATTTTTGTTTGCTTAAAAATGAGCCGAGCGTGATTTGGCTTATACGTATTTACATATATGCATCTGCAACATTCTCGTAATGCACAAACTGGTTTTGATGGTATACAAATTAATATGTCTCGCATCATAGCATATGTCAATTACAAGATCAAAAAGCTTATTCGAACACAAATTTGGTTTGATGCTATTTATCTCGGTGTTTTATGCAAAAGAAAAACATCAAAATAAAAGCACTGCTAGAGTTTGAATTATAACGGATCAAATCGTTAAAATTTAGAGTGCAAAACAATACACTAAAACTATCTGAAAATTGAAATGAATCACAGTTCATTCAAAATAAAATGCATAAAAAAATATGCTACGTTTAACTGAAATCACCATACAAAGCTATTTGAAAACTTCATACGTGCTTAGGGGCTAATAGTTGGCTGTTAAATTGTCGATCTTTCTCCTATGGATAATTCTCTGTAGTCTCTCCCTTTCTCTTCTCAGCACTGACTCGACTATCTGCCAAAGAAGTCCTTTTTCCAAAGGACGTACCAGAGCAACTAAAAAATCTCGATAAATTGCGTTGTCGCTTTGTTCATCGGATCGGCCAAGACAGAAAATGGAAGGCAAAAAGTGAAGAAAAAACGCGCGCGTGTATGCACCAAGCACAGCAGCAGCAACGGCGGCGGCAGCGATCACCAAAGCTCTCACTACTTCCGACTTACAGGGCCCGTTCAATTCTCAGTTTCTATTCTCTTTCTTTTTCACTCTCTTTTTCATGGTCGAAGACTGCGACGACATTGGCCAAGAAAAAAAAAGAAACGAGGAAGCGAAAGAAGAAGAGCAGGAAGAGACGTGTCTGCCAGAGAGAATTTGTCCAACCACTTTCCTCTTTTATTCTCCATCATTATATCATTACAGCAATATTACGTGACCTATAGCATCGCTTATTTTTCTGTGATGCTCGTTAAAATTAGACCAAACAAAAATTCCCAATTGACTGTCGAGTTTCGCGAAATTAATATTGAAAAAACATTCAAACAGATTAAAATGTAAATGTATGTGTTTGAAGTTCTATCTCGCTTGATATGACTTTTCAATTTTTGTTTTTTTTTTGTTTTTTTGTTTACCTGATAGCTATGGAAAACTTTTTGCTACGAAGCGGTGCTGGCGCAAAGGTTGAGAAAGATCGTTTCCCACGTAATTTTGCAAATAAATTGCCAATCCCAACGTGGAGTCAGATATTTGTGAAGCTTTCAAGCTATCTCGCAACTTCACAACCTATCGAAAGAAATATTAAGCAGTATAACGCGTGTGCATGTATACGCGAGTAAACTCCTGGATGTTTGAAAGGCTTTTTTAATGCGTTTTCAACATATTGCCATTTCATGCTAGAAAAATTCAGCTCATATTGTATTTTATTTATTTATTTATTAAATACATTTATGCTATGCAAGGAGCTGTTTTCATTTAAAAAATAATGGCCTGTATATTGAATTTCAAAATTATTATGCTAGATACATTCGGGAAAAAGGCAATTCGAAAGCATTGGTAAAAAGCATCAGATTGAAAGAGAATGAAACAATTATATAAATGATTGTAAAGAATCGAAATTGCCTGCGAAGCGTCGATGGACACTGCAACTAGCTCAATAGATCTTACTTGTTAAATAGTGCATGTCGAGCTTTCCAAATAACTGGCCGCTGCAACGCGCGGCAGACGCGAAGCCAAGCTTTGGGAAGGAAAGCTACAGAAAAAGAGTCAAAACAGAATAAAGGAAAGTTGCACGCACTCGTGGTAGTATCTGCTGACGTAACCGCAGTAGTTTTTCCAGTTTAACCCAAAGATACAGTAAGATGAGTCGGACTCGAGTTAGCCGGCTTGTGCAGTAGCAGCAGTAGCAGTTCTGAATTTCACGCACGTAGAGAAAGAAGAGCTGCGAATCACTCACGTAAAAATGTGTGCTTGTGGATACAGAAAGTTTATCCTCCGCCTTCTTCTTTTTTCTCTACGGCTCATCCTCTTCTCGCAGCCGTTTGCAAGGAATAGTTTGCCTCGGATACAGATATACATTATATATAGCTTCTTAAGCCGTGTGAAAAATTCAATTTTCTTTTACAGCAAAATCAATTCAAACAGATTTGCATTCTTTTCTATCTAGAGCCGACGATGCACCCGAATACAAATTCAAAATAAACAATTGGAAAGGCGCGAAATGGTTAAAGAAGAGCTCGGCGCAATTGACGCGAGAGGCCAAGTATAAAAAAGGAGCATGCGTGCGAACGAGCATGTATGGAAAATGAATTGAGAATAAAAACGAGCGTACGGATGCACATAATAGAGACACTGTAAAAGTAGCGAATAAACGTAAAGCAAACGAATGGCAGACATGTACGTGAGAGCGTGTACGCTTCGTTGTTGCCCTCGACTCGTAGCTCATGCAGAGAAAGAAAGAGAGGAAACTCGTGCGAGAAAGGGACGACGGAAAAATCGCGCACGAACCACGTTGGATTTAGCCCGCTGGAGAAAGAAGCTGCCGACGAGCCCGAGCTAGACACTTTTGTGACCGACAAAGCAGCAGCACCAGCCAACAACTTTCATTTCACACCCATACCTTTTTCTTTCATCAAAATGAATTCGGCAAAGAGCAGACGATGACAGCGGCGCAGCTGCACGACACGCTAGTTTTGCAAAAGCTTGCACGGACTTTAGACATTTCATTAATGAGTGCCAAGACGTGCGCAAGCTTAGCTCATTTTTACGAAAGCTCCTAAAGGTTGAATTATAGAAAAGAATCTCGAGATAGAAAAAGATAAGGTATTAAAACAATGAGTCAATCGAGTAACCGAAAAACACGCATCACATTTCGAATGGCAATCACATATCAATCGAGCGAGACTTATTTATGAATTGAAATTAAATCGATAAATGAGTGATGAGTACCATTTTTCCAAGATCGCGTGGGCTAAAAATACCCTGTCATTTCCATATCACTCGCGTGCATCGATGTTTATAATTCTCTCTTATAAGCAGAACTTATTTTACGTTAGCTATCGATTCGTTATTTATCAAAGTTATTGAGATTTGAACTTTAAACTATGAATAGTTATAAAACATTCGTTTCTAAAAATAATTATTCGACATAATATACGGCTTTATTTTATAAATTTACTTATCTTTGGCGCGATGAAGCTTATGTTTAAAAATTTGGAAGTTTATTAAGTTATTTTTTTTATTCAGCCAAAATATAGCTTTACCAAATGAAAGCAAACTTTTTTCAAGTCTTGAATATAAACATTACAGTTGGACTAAACGGATCGAGATAAGCCCCAGGTAAACAAGTGAACCGTAAATAATTGGGTCTCTCATCTTATCAAACTTCAAAAAGCCGGATAACTAAATAACAATGAATTTCTCTTCGAAAAGTTCGAACGAGACTTTTCTTAGCTCCCGTATGCCAGTTGGCTAACTCTACTCATACACTTATTTTGGCTTACTCTCCTAACCATAGGATTAATCTACCGAAGCTGTGATGGTTAGTTTCCCAAATGATATAGTGCTTTTTTTCTTATATTAACATAGATTACTTGAAAAACGTCCATTAAATATGAGATCATCGATAGGTAAAATCATTGCATTAAGTTTAAATATATCGGTAGTATAAACTGCCTTATAAATAATCACAATGAAATGCTCACAATGACTTGGATAAACAGCTCGTTAAACATATATATTCACACCCGGCAAACTAACAAGCTAATGGTTTAAAAAAAAGATGTCTAAAAATTTTGTTGCTGTTCATTCTTTCAGCTTTTTCCGATGAGAAAGCTACACTAAACCTTGAGAGTAAATTTTTCACCCCTTTGAAACCTGAAAGTCTCATTTCAAATTATTATTATAAACTGAATGAGATACCTAAAAATCAGATAAGTCACTGTATTAGAGGTAGATTACAAAGATAATACAGAAAATAATTTATAAGGTTTGATAAAAGTTGATTGACACTACCTGCAAAAACTCGATGCGCTTCATAACTCTTTGTCTGACATAGGAGCAAAATGTGCATCGGCTGCCTCGCACACATCATACTTTTAATGGTAACTAATAATGGACTGATCGGGTGAAAGTGAAAGCAATTTATTGCATTTATGCATGTATATGTGGCGAGACATAAGCAGTGCATATAATATCAATCCATCTCTGTCAATTCTAATTATGGCACTGAATATGTTTGGTATCATTTCCATAAACATCAAATTATTTGAACAAAAATATTGAAATAATTGAAAAATTAGGCAAATAATTAAGACCATCGATAAGCATACTAATATTAATACAATATATTGCTTGACGCATTGTGTTTGCAAACAATCAATATCAAATCAATTTATCTCGACGAAAAGAAAAATTATATTTCGAGCTTTTTTCTTCTCCCTGCGTAAGCATGAAATCGCTCAATGTTGTGAAAAAAAATTTCAAACGATCCGATCGACGTCAAACGTCTTCATCAATTCGTTTGAAAGCATTGCTCTGCGGGATATAGATGAGCGAGAAAGAGAAAAAAAGAGACGAATTGTGCGTTCACGTGCCATCGACATACGTACATATACATGCGTGGATGGATAGTATCGCCAACATGTGCTCATCCAAGTTTGAATTTTATGAACGGCATGCTTTAAGGGGTAAATAAAGTCTATCCGAACACACATATAAGAAAGTGTATGTAATGTACAGTTAGATGTTCGAACAAGCAGGCAGTAAGAAATCATATTATATGCCTTATACAAAATGAATGATGCGCAAAACAGGAATTTTTAAAAGATGCTCTAATTGATTGATGAAATTAACTCGATGCATCAGAATTTAGTATCAGTGAGTGAATTTCTGTCTAGTTAAGAGCAACTTCTGTGATTAATGTTTAATTTTTTTCAAATTTATTCTACCCTAATTGGTACATAACTTTAACAATAAAAATGAGGTTTCTAGAAAATAAAATTTGAAAGACACAGAAGTTTCAGAATTGTACAAGTATAAAGAGTATAACAATCAAAATATGTGTGAACATGACACGAGATTACATGTCGAAAGCAAGTTCTTGTAACAAAAAAACCAGCTAAAACTCGTATATATACGATAAAAAGAGAGAGAAAGAGACAATCAAATAAAAAAAGAGGAAGAGCTTAAAAAGGTGTCGAGAAAGAAAGAGTCTGCAAAGACTCAAGAAAATGTGCACAGTAAAAGCTATAGAGAAAAGTATCTGAAAAGAGAAACCGCGAAAGAGTCTTTGAACTTGACACGGGTCAGATGACTGAGCGCATATCTTCGACGCTTATCTCTTTTTTTCCTGTACGTAAAGCCATTCCGAGTCCTCCTACTTTTTTCTGTTCGTTCGCAAAACAACATTGGATACACGCTATCGGAGCTTTTGAGAGGACAATAAGCTTTTTTCTACTACGTATACGACTTACCAGCTATGAAGTTAAACTCATAATTTTAGACCCTTTTCTCGTTTTGAACCATTTTCTTTCATAGTATATTTTTTAAGTTTCCTCTAGCCATGATTTCAAATTAGTTTCTTATGATTATTACATAATAAAAGCTACACGAAATTTTCGATCTTAAAACAGCGAATAATGGATTTAAAATGAATGCGCGGTTTCTGACGGTTAGGTGAATGATGGATACTTGAAACCATTGAAAAAATCCTAGAAAATTTCCTCAATTTAAGTTTTTAGACAGGATTACATGTAATTTCCCTAATGGAAGTTGTTATTCATGATGAAAATTTCAAAAGTCAGAGGCATTTATATAAAAAAATATCAATACATTTAGTGCAAGGCCTCCAAATTTTTTTGATCGTTTCAACGTTTTCAAGACAGAAATAGTTAATCCATTATCTATCATTCAATTCAATAGCTATTTAATTTAACTATTTTTATAGGGCAACTTTAATAAATTCTAAAAGAATAAAAGTAGGCCACATTGATTGAAGCATTTTTACAATTGTACATTCGTTTATTATTAAAATATTTGACTCAAACAAATGAAAACGTAATAAACTGAAATAACTCAATAGTTTAGCTTGACTTTTTCTTGAAATAGCTTCAAAAAATGTCTTCATAATGTTAGTCATTGAAGATTCGATTGAGCGCAAAAGCATCTTCAAACATTCTCGAATTTATTGAACGTTTTCGACATACTTTCGTGTATTATAACTCAAGAGATAAAATGCAAAATGAGTCACGTTGATGCATTTATGAACATCGACAGAACGTTCGATACACTACGTATGTTGTCGTTGCCATCGTCACGAGTTTAGGACTTTAATGTAAGGCAATATGCACGACAGGAAATTAACGCGTATACGGAAAACTGGGACTTTGTCGTTCGTAAAATCTGCATGTCTTGGGAAAATTGAAATCTGAGAAAGTTTTGAAATATGCATGCTTTGCAATGCGATGACGATGACTGTGGGGCTACTGTTTGAAGATTCACGCGAAGGATTTTATACATAATTACCGACAGACAGAGAGAAAGAGAGAGAGAGAAAAGCCGAAAGATGAGATATACTTAAAAGTTATTGCCTGACAACTTTTAGATTTATACTCATTGTCTCCTGTCTGTGTCGTATGTGCACATATACGCAAGGCCAAGTGCACGTATACAGCTCCCAATGTGTTAATCTTCATGCACACTGTAAGATATATATATATAGAGAGAGAGAGAGAGAGAGCCGGAGCCAGTTGGCTCGGTTTGTTTGTTCGTTAAGTAATTAAATTTGTTAAGCGATGCCGGCTCGGCATCGCGTGTATAGACGACGAAAGATGACTCGGCAAATAGCCGTGGATCGCTGTACCTTGTATATGATGCCGCTGGTGCGAAATGCGCTGCTACTGCCACTTCTACATCATGCGCTCGTCCGAACTTGCACGTAATGTGTACACGTATCTCGCTCCGCAACGCCTAATATATATGCGTAGAGTATGGACAGATACGCAGTCTAGGATACGTGAATTCGCGCTCGGTTTGTTTCGTTTTCCAAATTTTAAAGCTATATCGCGCTAGTCATGCGCTCGTTTACATGGATTTTCACCTCTTTTCGATTTTCCCACTGAAACTTTGAGAAAAACATAACGATTTTTCAATAATTATTTTTCTATAATTAAACTTTGCGGAAGCATTTTAAAAAAACCAATGAGTATTGAAAAGTAGAGCTCATGAGATTAGTATTGCTTAAACGTCATATGCCCAAAATCTTAAATACCAAAATTAAAAAATGCTACGGACTAGTTGAATACAAGTTTTCCTATGATCAGCGCACAAGTTTTAAAGTATACTGCATACAAGAGCGGGGCAGCTTTTCACCGTTATAGTCGAGTCATAGCATACACATGCACACAGTCGAGCTTACATTCGACGAAGTTACAGTAAAAGGAATTGTCTAGCAACAGTCCCTTCGGAGGGAATGAACGAGAGAAAACCTCGGAAATTACCTAATGAGCCGGAAAAATCAAGTCGACATCTCGTAGTCGTCACCACAACGTCTTCGAGGAAAAGGAAACGACTTATGAAGCCTATAATGTATAGACACAAACCCACAGGTCTTTGATAGAGCTTTAAGACGAGTCAACGCAACATGCACTTTTGCCTCTAATTAACCATAAAAATAATGAGATTTTTTTGGCTGCTTTCAAGTTCTACACACTCTATAAATACAGCATGTATACATTTATGGCCAATTCTTTGTGAATCGAAAGGCCGCAAAAAAATTTTTTTACTCGCATAAAATACTTGTTTTGATTTCATACACGTTTTTAAACTTTAAATATAGAAAAGAAAAAAATAAACTATTTTTTAAAGTTTTTCGTTTTTTGATCTTTTTGGTGGTTTTCTTCGCTTGTTTTTATACTTTCGGATTTTTTATTATCGATTTGGCAATTTTGGTTAGAGAAAGCCCCTCCAACCTTTTATTATCCCTGCAAAAAGTTATAAACGGTCCCGAAAAATCTACTAAAATTTGGAGACGTCTATCGAGTAAAAAATATAGTATATTACTGTCCGAAAAACAGAAAAATCCCAGAGTGGGTTTAATTAGCGGTCGAGGCGAAGCCGATCCGGACTTTTTTATTACATTTGATTTTAAAAAGAATTGGCCATATATTTATAAATGTTTTGACAAAGATAATGGAAAAAGTGGATTCGTCGATAATTCGTACCGTATAGGTACGGTTATATCGATTATATCGCGAGTTTATACCAACGGCAGCGAAATAAGCAAATGAAAAAAATGATAGAAAATGTGCTGTAAGCAAAGCGATTCATCGAGTTAGCGTTTATAGTATGAAATATATAACGCATCTCACCAGTCGTCGCAGCTAACATCTTGTCATCATGGTGTTAAGATGATATTTATCAACTGGTACGTAACGCTTGCAGTCGATAAAAGACAAAGAGACGAATGTATGCCTCGGCGCGTCTCAGGAGCACTCAGTCAATTGGCAGATTCGCCTTCAGGAACAGCAGCAGTAGCAGCCACACACAAGTAGGACCAGGCGGTTCATCGTTCATTTTATATAATATTAAGACGAAAGAGGAGGAAAGAGAAAGCTTGCAGGTAGAAACCTCTGGAGTACATCGTTCTTTCAGCAGCGTGACACGGTTGTGCTGTTAGACTTAAATCTGGCTGTGAACTACGTAGGTGTGTGTGAACGAATGTATATATGTGTGTTGGTTTGAAGTAAGAAAGGGAGGAAAAAACGCCGACTGAAAGAGAGAGAGAGAGAGAGAGAGAGAGAGAGAGAGAGAGAGAGAGAGAGAAAGCGACTGGGAAGGCTCGTTGTGGAGTTTCAAAGTTGAAAGCTCACAGCGGCAGTCAAGAAAAAAGACGGTTGCACGTCTCTATATATATGGTATATAAGGGGTAAACCCCCAGGCAAGTCGTCGGATTTGTCTCGTTATAGTTTGCATTGTGTGTCCTTAGGGCTGATTCACGTATTTCTCTCGCTCGCTCTCCTTCTATTACGGGTGTTCACCAGCTCACGTCTACTATGCCACTTCATCTTTCTCACTCCCTCAGTTTCCAGCATTTTTTGCTTGTTTCAAATACTGTCTAAATAAGATTCGTCGTTTATACATTTTTATTTACGTCAATACGCGCACGAGCAGCTAGCTCCTTTTTTTCTCTCTTATATGCCTATATGTGTACATGAATATATAATATCAAAAGCGAGCGAGGATAAAAAGTAAGATGTTTTATCTGAGTTAAAATATTGATGAGTCATGGAAAAAGTTTTCCTTTGATTAAATAAGTATTATGGATGATAGCAAAAGAGTCGTCATTTAACGCTCGCTGCAAAACTTTTGGGAATAACATTCAGTTACTTCTCGGAAAAGTCGCATTGATGAACCAAAATCTATGCAAATAATATCTTATTTTTTTCAAAGAGTCGAGCTATGTAGCTTCCATAATTAGACCTCGTTAAAACATTTTTCATTGGCAGTATCGAGTTAAGTTCTCTCTCTCTATCTGCTTTTCATTCACTGGAGGATCCATTCTTGTTTTTAGATTTGAACTTATACCTGATTGTAAAGATTGAAAGAGCTAACTTATTATGTAGAATTGTATCCACAGTACGGTTTGTTCAAGTTCAACGAAAAAAAAACAGCTCAAACTTCGTTCAAGCCTAAGGAGATAAAGACAGTTGGTGACTTTCAAAGCCACATTGTCTCTCTCTCTATATATATAGTATATACGTATATACCTGATGCAGCATCGGTGCTGTGTGGATATCTCTCTCGCTTGCCTCTGCATGTTCATTTCCTCCTATTGTCGACTAGACGTTCATTTTTCCACGTTTCCCTCTTTCCTTTCATTTTCGATTCTCGAGTTCCTTTTCTCTCCTTTCTTCGTGCTTAACGCATTCATTCACTCCATTTGTGAACTCGAAAGAGTGAAGGATGGAGGGAAATTCGTCTGGTTACGGGCCCCGCGTGTGCAACAGTTCTCACCCTATCCGAATCCGGTTGATACGATAATTAGGTTCTTTTCACTAAATAGTTTCGACGAGCAGAGCGAGCTAAAGAAAGAAAAAGAGAGCTCGAACGAGAAGAGTACGCCGACGTATATTTATGTGGCGAAGGTTTACGAACAGCCACAGCCGAGTACATAGAGTAAAATGGCGAGCTTGCGCACGTGCATGTGTGTATTTATGTAGCCCGCGGCTGTGGCGTCGGCGGGCGTCATTCCCGATCCAGCCTTTGCTTGTATATGTATACTGCAACGGAATTCATTGGCTTAAGTTGTTTGTTGGACCGAGAAAAGGAACTTTTATATAGCCTGCCAGGGTGCTTGGCTGCTTTATCTATCCATTCACATTTATCTCCTTCTACTCAAACTTCGGACTGTGTGCGGATGCGCCAGTTCCTCTCCATGAGTATGTGTGTGTATGTGTAGGTATGTCTATTTCTCTCTGTCGTAAAAGTCGATTACAGCCTGATTCGACTCGATTCTCTCTGTCTGAAATTCAGGTCTCTGTCTCTCTTTTTCGTAAATTGCGACTATCAAAAAATCCTAAAAATTAATTCATCCTGGTCCATAGCTTTTTTCAATTAATCATGTATTTTTTACTCATACATTCATAAAATATTGTAAACTGAAAAAGATTCTTGAGACTAACAGGTCTACGATGTTTTTGTGTGTTTTCAGCGAGCTCGCCAGAGCCCCGTCAATGCCCCTATCTAGGCAAATTTACTGTAACGAGCCTGAACGGTCACGCCCCGAAGAAGAGCAGTGGCGGCGGTGGCAGTGGCTTTAAAAGCTACTCCACAAAGAACGAGCAGGCGAGACACGGACAGGAACGCAAGCTCGAGTTCGAGATCGAGAAGCGCCGCGGCAACAATCAATACCTCGTGCACGAGCAGCAGGCGAGGCGGCGAGTCAGGTCGGGGAGCCAACAACAACAGCAGCAGCAACAGCAGAAAGCTCAACCGAAAATCCATGGCAGCGAATTGGAATCGAGCCTAGAACAAAGGCTCGCGCAAGAGAGACTCTGGCTCAAGGCGGCTGGTCTTGCGGAAGCTCATCATCGTGCCGATGAAGCACATTTTAAGAGTAAGTCACTTGTACATTTCTTTTCACGCAGTTTCCGAAGGATTGTATATTTTTGTAAAAGACGAAAATAATATTTGCAGCAAAACACAGATCTCAACGTCAAGCCCAAGTAGGTGACTTTCGGGCAGATACGGACGACACGACGAAAAGTCGGCAAATGTTGGTCGATAAGGTGGCGGCAGCCCCAGGCGGTCAGCAACACTTCAGCTGGGAAGCGAGGAAAAAGAAGAAGCAGCGCGAGCAGCACTTCTATCCCAGCAACCTCGGCTACTCGGATCTATTGAGAATGAAGCGAGATATGGAGGAAGACGAAGAGGACGTGGACGAGGAGGACGACGACGATTATCAAGACTACGAGGAGCGCAGAAGACGCCGAAGGAAACGTCAAGACGTGCTCGAGGAGGAGCCGCGCAGGTGTAACTCCGACGTAACGACACTGACGGTCGGCTGTTCGACGGCTGATAGGATGGAATTTCAAAGCGATTGCGTTGACGAAGACTTTGGTAAGCAGCTGCAAGAGCGAGCTTTTATCTATATTTGCAAGGGAGTTGCAAGGTAACCGATATCTTGGCAACGAAAGCTTTATATTTGTTTGTACGTATATACGCGCAGCCGGCGACATTGTGACAAAATCGCGCGCGGCTGAGCTTCAATATCGGTTAATTACGAGGCACGCGGCCGGATAGATGGCAGCGAGGGGGCGTATACATGCGCTTGATATTCAAAGGCCGAGTATCGAACAAAGTTGCGCACGCTCGCGCTTGCGGCTGAAACACGCAAAATCTGCGGTACAACGCACAACTCGAAACTATCTGAATAATTGAAAATTCGCCCAACTAATGCCAGTCCCGGTCTCAAATTACTTCCTCCTTCTGCCTGCCTCGTATCACGCTCCTATTTTCCCGCGCTCTTTATATAAACTGAATTCTGATACGCTTTGTTATGTCGTCTTGTGTACTGCGTTACGAGGATTTAATAATTGCTGACTCTTGTATTGTATTATTTTTCTGCCCGTTTTGTGGCCCTGGTCAACGACCTCAATTTTCGTGATATAAGAATAGCTCATATCGTCTCGCACGAACACGTTATCAAAAGATCCGCTTTGCTCATTTGCTACCCTCATAAAAAGTCACAAAGCTTTGATCGGCAGAGGCACAGCAGAACACAACTTCACGTTTAGCTGCCGGTAATAAACTAGCCTTATTGATGAAACAGTCGCATTAAGATGAATCACAGTCCATCTGCTTCGGAACTTGACCTGCTCGTATAAGCGTAAACGTGTCCTGCTATACATGGATTGACTTGTTGCAGCTTACTCGTGCCACGGGCGCTGGTTCGACGCCGAGGGAACTCAGTTCGTGATAGCGACGCAAGTGGCGCGACGGCCACCGCCCGCCTGGTCGGGAATACCCGAGGTGACCCGGGCCCAGCCGCTGCGCAACACGCGTCGGCTCTGCTTCATGTACCGCGAGAGCGGCGGAGTCGTCAGTCTGTCGGCGAGCTCGGTGGCCTGCCAACGGGGCATGCCCTCGCCGGCGCCGCTACTCGCCTTCAACGCCACCAGCATAGGTAAGTGCACTCGGTCCCAACCAGCCTCGACACCGTGGGACCGACGCCGCAACTAGGAGCTTTCAACGATTCGTTTCTCTCTTTTGCAGGTCAATGCGTGGACGGCGCGAGCAACCTCGGACAATCCATCTACTTGACGCTCTGTACTCTGATGTTCGTTCTGGTAGTGTACAGGTGATTCTAATTGCTACGGCGAACGACTAGTCGCTCATCCACCACTGCCACTATACGGAGTGAGGTAGTCTAAAGCAAGTTGCAGGTACATCGAAGGCTGAACGCGAACAAACGAAAAGTATATTACATGCAGCATTGCGGGCTCGCCTCCGAGCGACTCGGAGCTTGCACGCCGCAGTTCGGCTGACCTGGATTTACAAACGTGTAACATAGTCTCGTAACACCGCGACGTGTAAATATAACGTATACTTTGCCGAGAGAGAGAGAGAGAGAACGTTTGAGCTTTCGTATGCTGTGCAATTCTGCTGATTTGGATCAGCAGCCAAGCGCGGGGCCGTATTGTGTCCGTCCGTTGGCTGTATAGCATATATAACAGGTGTATGTATAAATGTGCGCGTGCAGCCCCATGGCAAGCTCGCTCGCGCGCTAATTCAATGAAATCTCATCCCGTGGCATTGTCAGTTGGATGCGTTACTAACTCTCTCTCTCTCTCTCTCTCTCTCACTCTGGCGCTACTTGCATGTACTGCCCCCCTGTCTATGTGTACAAAATGCATAGATATCCGCGCATTCAGCCGCGTACAGGCGTGCACTGCAACAACTAGTCGTGTAGCTATACAGTCGTATAGCTATTCTCTGTGCCAGCTATATGCCGTATACTGTATACGGATGACTATGGTGATTTCGTGAAACGCGAGCTTCATGATTAGTTGCCTCTTCTCCTGTATATATGCGTACGCGCGTCTCTGTATACATGTACAAAGTGTATTTTTCATAGAAAACAAAATCAAATGATTGACGTGAAAAAGTGATTTAAAAAAAAAGAAGTAAAAATGCTAGAAAAAAAAGCTGACGTTAAAGTGCTTTGACGAGAATGTTGTTTAAACGGTAAAAACAATAATTACTATCCGTTAGTTGCGACTAGTTATGACACGCTCGATGCGTATCGAAATTAAACTCGCTCTTTTATCGAGGAATAAATGAATCGTGATAAGCTCGCGTGCTCTCTCTTTCTAGTTTTCTTCCATATTATATTATATACATTTTTTCTACTACCTCATAATTTTTAAGCAATAGTTACTAAGTGATTAAAACGAGCGATTGAAATGGTTTTTACCCTAATTTTTAAGTACATCGCGTTTGGCTGAAATAAGCATTAAATGGTCAAAATAATATTTAAATCAAAATTGGAAAAAAGAACCAAAATGAATTTTTATGAAGAAGGTCATATCACATAAACGAAAAGTTTTCAACCTTTTAGCAAGATTGTACCGAGTGAGCTGATCCGAAGATGGTAGGTCGAAACACAAGACTGTACCAAAATGTAAGTGCTGAATGTTCGAATATGCATGAATCAAATTAAAAAATGAATGTACCAGTAGGTTGTTGTTTTTAAATCGTTGAGTATTACAAAACTACCAAATGTACGAGTATAAAAATGTATAATAATCCCGAAGTGGATAATCGATTAAGGGTGTGATCTAATGCAATACATTGATAGTTAAAGCAGTAGATTGATAAGTTATGATTCTCGCGGCGACGGACAACACTCTCGTTTCGGGAAATAAATCGTCGAGACAAAGAAAAAAATATTAATCAATCGAATTCAACCGTGATGAAAGTTATTCGCCGAGTCATAGAATGTCTTTAAGCCCCGGCATGCGCGAGAAAAAGGGATCGCTTTTCAAAACATTGGCTCTCGAGAACAGCGAGTTCGATACTATACACCGCAAGAAATATTAGCGTGTATATATGCCATGCAAAGCCTTTGAAATGGAAATTTATCGGAGCCGCACAGTCAACAGCAATACACGGCTGCAACATTTTCACCTATGCAGAATCCCCCAATTACACATACACACACACCTTGGCTACATAACTTCGTGAGCTGTGTATATACTCGTATACGCTCGAAGCAAAAGTAATCACAATTCTTTGTTCAACTCTTGTGTCCGCACCGCAAGTGTCTATTAAATTTCTTTGCAGTTTGTATGAAGAGAAAAAAAGTGAACCTAGAGAGACAGAGACAGGGGGAGAAAGTCCTTCTCTTTCATCTCCAAAACCGCGGACAATGACGATATGTAAATTACTGTAACTGTGATTAATTTAGAGTCTCTGCGGTGCACGCAGTCCGATCGGCTTCATCGTTCAGTTTCTCGACGCGCGAATTTCTTTGGCCGTGCGCTCGTTTAACGGTCAGAGATAAATTTGCAGACACGAGAAAATTTCCCCCACCCCCTCTTTCTTTCCTTTCCTCCTTCTTTTTTCTCGCTTTTCGCTACAAAGAGACGCGTCTTCGGTGCCGAGCGCACAAATTGCTTGTAGGGTATACGTGGGGAGAAGGGTGTACACACAGGATCAGAAAAGCCTTTTTACCTACTTGCGGTCGGCTTATGCATCTCTCTTTTTCCCGCTTTCTTTTCTACCTTTTTCCTCGGCGCATTTCTCACCTCTGATTACGACTGCGCTCGATATAATTCGGGCTTTGAATTTCCTGAAATTATATCCCGACTGTGCGCGTTTGAGCTCTGAAAAAAAATCGAGAAACGAAAATGTGATATACTCGAGATGTTAACAAAATAAAAACAAAAAGCCATATCTGCCATTATCCATATAATTTAATACAATGATAACGAAGGCCGAGGGCTATTTACACTGGTCCGTCGTGCGTAGCATCGCGATCTAAAAAAAGCAATAAGCAATAAATATTTGTTATAAATAAATTTCGATAGGATAACTTAGCGTATGTATGAATGTTTGTATGTACATATATTTATTAAGAGAATGCGTGAAGGTAAAGTACAGATTTAAAGTCTGTGCCACCTTTGGTACTAAAAATGTACTGTTATGTATATCTAATCTTTGTAAAAATTTAATAGATCGAATCTACACATCAAAACGGAGTCTGTATTTAATTATTTGTTTCTTTGAACTTTTTAGTAAATACAGCTTTGATGATTGATTTACTCGATATTTTTGAATAAATTTTCAATCGACGGGAAGATGAGATGTTATATTATTCATTTATATGTGTAATAGCGAAATTTTCTCAAAATCATAACATAATTGAAAGTCTGCATCGTATCTTTGATACCCCACAATTTTAAGTTTTAAACGTCTTCGAAATAGTTTATAAGCTATTACTCATCAAGTAACTTCGCTTTAGGTTCATACTTAGGCGTAATTGACGAAAAAATGAAACATTAATTTACCCAATAAATATTTTTGTTATCGACACTCACAAATAAATATCACCTTTTTAAATATACACGTAATTCATTCCAGTAGCTGAAAATATACATAGTAAAGAGTCATTCATTTATTTTCAATCAATTGAGTATAAAAAGTAAACACTGCTATTTAAACAAAAAATCTGTGAATAAATTACAGGTGATTTATTTATAAATCACAACGTTTAATTTGAATTTAATTCCGACAAAAGCTGAGTATTCCAATTTTTTATTTACAAAACTCATCAAACTCGTGGCTCTGTAATCATTTTATTTTGCAAATGGCTATTTTATGATTTATCTTGAAGTATCAATATGACCACCCTATATTAAAATTAAATTAATTTAAGCAAAATAACGAATCAAGTTGGACGTAATGAAGTTTTTGAAAAATGCATGTCTGCAGTTTCGTACGAAATAATGATGCAAAGTATTCGGGTCAAAAATCAAGTTATAAAAGGGAATACATTGAGGTTTTTAGCCTGTGGATAATACGTATGCGTGGCCGGGTGGTACTAGCATTTGGCATACAACTATATCATGAGCTGTAACATCACAGCGTTAACCCGGTTAACTATCAAAGACACACAATCCGAGAATTCATAAGAAAAATTGAGAGAAAAAAGCTTGGATAAAAGCGGAAAAGAAAAAGTCAAGTTCGATAGAAAAAAAAGAAGCAGAAAAAGAAGTGAATTCCGCGCGCACGTAGAAGAGATCGAGCTCGCTGAGGCAAAGAATGAAAAAGAAAAGGCTTAAAACTGTCTGTACTCGGGGGCGAGCTCGCATGCACGTGCGAGCTGCTGAGAAAACTGAAAGGGCGCGCACAGAGGCAGCTCTTTTACTCTCGCCTATACAAGCTCGCAAGCTCGCAGCGCGCGCCTGGGAATCAAAGACCGAAGCGAGCTCTGCATCTATATATTCGCCAAGATCCCAATGAATAGAGGTCAACGATTCTCTTTTCGCGCGTATACATACTGCGTAGCTTCAGCCACAGCCCATGGCGAGTCCGCGCGCATGATCGATCGTTTTCTAACGCTTTGCGAGCTCATTTTGTATGAGCACGTGTGTGCATTCTTCGCGGAGCTTTTGCACGAGCGCCAGTTTGGAAATTTGATTTTTTGTCGGTCGATCGTCAGCCCTATATGGCATTAGCGTCGTTTGACTCTGGCTCGCTCCGAGTTGTTACGTGTGCCGGGCTTTTTATACCAATCAGAGATTACCGTAAGAACGATATCGTGACAAGTGAAGCTACTTGTGCTACGTTTATACGGCGGCTCGATAAAGCGTGCTAGTCGCTATATGTGTGCGTGTGCGCGTGAAAATCACTTGAATCGGTATTAGCTGCGCTTACAGTTGCACGAAAATACCAGCTGATAATTACTGCCAAACGCACGCGGCACATATAGTCAAGCCCCAGGCCTGACAAAGTCGCAGACACGTATTTATACCTATGTACGTGTGCAGGCGCGTCGAGGCGGCGCAAGCCGCTTTAATGAGATCCGCACGCGAAACATTCTATCACGGCAATTCGGTTGTTGTAATGAAGCCCCAGCTCGGGCTTGCCGGCGCACGTGCATACGCACACACACACACACACACACGGGCGCACATATATATGTATACGAGGCACTGCGTCGAATGAAGTTGACGCGAGGATTTCGAGGGTATATCAGGGCCAAAAGAACCCCGAACGCACGAGAGTATGGAGCAGAGCCGATAACGAGATGCCGAGTGGCTAACGCGCTCTGCCCCGCCGACTCACCGCAAACTTGATTTCGACCAATAATAGCTGCAATGAGGTCAAAGCATTGAGTTTTAAGGGTCTTGTTTTTGATCGTTTCTCGCTCTATCCTCGACTGTACAAGCGTTGACCGCCTCCATTGTAGCTGACGCACCGATGTATTATGCACTTTACCTCCGAGGACCGTTCGTTATTTGCAAAACTTGACGGCAACTTTAACGAAATTCAAGGGCAACAATAGAGCACGCCTGATCGGCCTTCGAGCACGTACGAATGAAGCCTTGTGTGTGGAGAAATTTGTTTAACGATACACGCATGCCCCGATGCGATGGAATTTTATTAAAATTGCAACGCTCGCCTTTTTTTGTTGCGCATTTCAATCTTTTGTAATTCAATTACGAAGAGCCGTGGAAGAGAGAAAAAGCGAGAAAGAATGAAGAGCGAGTGAAAAATGGAATCGAAGCTTTTTCAATCAAGGGGCAATTACGAGCAATCATACCGGGTGACTATATAATCGATCGTAGTGCACTTTTTTAAACAGCTCCGCAATAGCTTTCTACTATATACAACGCCGCGCACGCGTACGCTCCTTTTTTTTCGTTATCTTAATGAGACTGTTAGGTTTATTTGGCTTTTTTACTGGCTTTCCAGAGAAGAAAAAAAATCCTACCAGCCAGCTTTTATATAATATGTAGCAAATAATCAATGAACGATAGAAATTACTTTCTGTAGAAAGACGCCCACGAGCAAAAAAGGGTTTGCTTATGCTGATCGAAATTCTTTGTGAAGGCCTGTGGGTGTGTGCGCCAGGAGCCTCGCAATCGCTGAACGAATAAAAATCTTGACGTGGACGGGCTTTTTTATATCGCTCGCGCGCGCACCGATTAAAAGACATTCGATACGTTGAAAAGAACCTCATTACAAACGAGCTGCGAAAAAAAAACTACTTGAGGTATTTTTTTCCGATGTGCAAATGCATCGCAAGAATAAATTATTGTCGACGCTTGAAATTTCACGCTCTGACCTATTTACTTACCTAACGTTTGAAAGCATCATTAATTTGATGACTCGATGAAATAGAATACACTTCTGTGCATATGTGTAGTGCAACGATCGAGAAACTGAGTTTCATGACGAAATATCTTCCGAATAATCTTCTTCCACGCTTGTCGAGCACAAAAATATTTAAAGGTTTTTGAAAAATTTCAATTTCATTAAATTTTTTTAAAATTAAATTAACATATTTCTGAAACGATTATACCCACGCTGGTAGCACACGCATGTGTGTGTCCAGCAAAGTAATATAACATAATGATTAAATCGAGAGAGTATTACACCAGCATTATTCAACATATTTTATTATTGTGGCACAATCAATATGCCAAAAACGTTACATGTGCAGTTAAGATAAAATCGAATCGTCGAACACTTCATTTTTCGGCGCACATGTTTGATCTCGCTGATCGATACATCGACGCGCGCCCGAGCGAACAACGCGTTATTATGTAAGTTATTATATATACCGATGCGTTGCTGTGTCCAGCTCGACCGTCAAACTTCTTGCTCGCATACTCGAAAATGAGATAAGGATGTCGTGACCGGTATTTACTGCGCGCGTACGCGAGGGAAAGAGAGAATGTACCGTTAAAAAAACACTTTTTGCGCGGTCGACTGCGTCGCCTCGAACTAAATTGTCTCGGAAACCAGATCTATGTCAGAATCGAAGCTTAAGCACTGCAGTCACTTCCTAAATCAGCTAACGTAAAAATTCCTTCTTTTTGTTCAATCATTTTCTCAAAAACCCAATGACAACGTACAAAAGTTATTTTTCCGAGCTGTTAAATTTCATGATTAGTAAGATGATTCAACTATCCAACGCGGTTACACTGATCAATCCAATACGATGCATTATAGATAAAAGACTATTTCCGTTATAGTGCCGATTTTTGTTTCTACTGAATATGCTTGTGCTGATCTAATATTTTGACTTTAATGACGATAGTTACAATTTTTATCATCAAGAGGTACTTTGCCTTAACTATACTGCAAGAGCGCGCATAAAACGCCTTCGGGACTTAGTTCCAGTTATGAAGCTGTTATGTCCAGTTTTTTATCGACATTATATTTTATCACTGCTACAAATGTATTCTGAATAGTTCTTACGAAACCCCATTTAAAATTGAGGGTGGCTTGATACTTCATTTATAAGAACGCCGAAATGCAAACATTTTTGGAATAAAATTCTTAATCTTGTTTTTCTTTCTTAAATAATGATTATATTTTTAATTTTTAGAAGGAGAATTTAATTTGATCGAATTAAAGATTTAAGGACGAGTTTGACGATTAATAAAATCGATAATCTAAACATTTTTATGTGAATCGAAGATTTTTTTTTTAGTACGTTTGCTTGAAAAATAGCGTACGATTATAATATATCAAGGATAACGAAATTAATAAAAATAATTTTAAGTCTAAAAATTATAAGATATCTGAAGTATAAAAGGATGACAGGTGGTGCAAGATGATTGAGATGTATTTGTAATTTCTCCAATCCTATGTACATGTAAAAAGCAATAGTTATAATAAATACTTGTACGTTTTAATACGTGATGTACAGAGCGATAAAATAAGTGTGTGAGCACATGTGCCTTGTAAAAACCATAAATATATATAATAAATATTATATATACAAAGATAATCAAAAGGTAATCAATTCAATTATAATTATTCATATCAATTTCCAACCTATTTACTCCATCTCATATAAATATTTTTCATTGTTAAAAATATGCATATATTTATAAAATTCTAACATATACTAAAAAAATTTTCGAATAATTAAAGTTTTTGGTTTCCAAGGGAAGTATTTACAAACTCCCACGTCATTTTGCATAAGAATTTTATTTTTCACAATAATTTATTAAAATGACTTCACTCGTAATGAATTTCAGTTTCAATTTAATTTTTAAACAATTTTTTTATAAGATTTTCAAAAATATTTAAAACATTTTTTAAATTATTTTCAAATCTTTTATCGATAATAATTTTTTTAACCTACTAGTCCTAATTGTGTGGAATTTTATAGTCCATTGCACGGAGCTTTCACGGTGGATAAACCTTTAGTATCTCCATAAATATTTCAGCTTCTAAAAGTTTTTTTTAACAAATTTTTTACCACATTTTTCATAACGTAAGAAATCTAGGTATTAACGTTTGTACACAAATGCCCATTAAAATTGTTGATAATTGATTTCAGCGAAACAAAAGTAATGAATACAATGTGGCTTGGTATCCACACAATCAATTTTTTTTGGGTCAGTCAATTTCGGTACAATCTATACACAAATCTTATAGTCGGATGTTATCTTGGCAACAATATTCAATTGACAAAAACTCGTTCATTACGTTAATAATAAGTTTTTTAATAATTTGATATTTATAGTTTTCTTTTTTTCAAAAAACGAAATGAACTATTAAAAAACATTACAAAAAATAATTCAATACAGTGATCATTGCTAAAATTTAAAATTAATTACAAGCTATAATTCGATTTTTTAATAGACATAAAAATCAAAGTAGTTATGTAATTCACACGGATAAATGATATTGCAAACATTGTGCATTTTTGTCAAGTTTTTTCGGTATTATACGAAAAAGGTAGGAAATATCGATTTCTTTTCATAAAAGCTAATAAAATGTTATTTTACTCAGAAAATAGAAAATGATCAAATTACTCAAAATACAAGTTTACAATTCAAAAGAAGTGAGATTCTGATTGAGAAAATTTGAGCTTAAATGAGTTTTGTTAATTGAGTTATTTAAAATGTTGAAGAGAGCATTTTGATAAATCAATTGTTTTATAAACTTTCATTGAAAAAAAATAAAAAAAATATGTGTAAGAGTAAATCAGTTTCTATATATTTTGTTTCGCGACTTGTTTACACTTCCTATCATGAATTGAAACGTGCAGCATACAGTCAGTAAACTAAAAATCCGATTCGTCCCACCGCACCACTCTAAAATCAATCAGAAATATTATAAAATGTTCACGCGCTATTTAGCTCATCACTTAATTGTTTAAAAGACCAAATTTATTTTAAAATTTTGAATAATTTGAAAAATGTATTCCATTGCTCCTTAACTAATTTAATAAAACTGATTTCTGGCATTATTATTAAACGTTGTTAAAAGTATTGAACTTAGTTGTGAAGTGAGCAGAGAATTTTAAAATTGGTTCTTTTATATTTACCGATTAGAATATTTAAATTATTAATTTTTGAGTCAGAGATTTATTAAATTATTAATAGTAAACATGATTACATAAATGACCGAAAGTACACTGAAAAAATCTTAGGTGCGAGTCTAACAAAAGTGGACAGCTGGATCAGAAAAAGATATTCTGCTGACACAACAAAATCATTGTGCTATATTTGGCTGCTAAATTTTGCAAAAATTATTTTTATTACTAAGATTTTTTTCAGTGTAAAGTGGTATTGAGTAAATGTAATATGCAGTCACGAGCTGATCACGGAAATCACTCCATATTCATTTTAGTCAAGTTAGAATAAATAATTCGAAGGCGATATCATGTTGATAAAGAATTGCTTCATTAAATGCAATCTAAAAAGCTCTAATAATATCAATTTCATGTTCTAAAAATCTAATAATATCAATTTCAAACAATATGTTACATATCCCTCATATGTAAAATTACTGTAAATGCTCGAAGAGTACATTTAAATGGCGCGCAGATCGATGGATAGGACTAGTTTTGAATTAAGTGTTAAAAAAAGTGTCAAATATAATATTTACTCATTTTACTGTAATCATTTCAGACAAAGTCATTTAAGCAAAATATCTTTACGATCGCAGGGGACCATAGATAAAAATAAAATACCTCAATCACTGTAAAGTTTCCGAAAAATGCCTGGCAAATGAATTACAAAGCAGTGCAACAAAGGTTCTATTGATCAAAGATATAGAGATAAATCATATCGTCGTTAAGAAAGTGCTTGTGTCACCTTTTAATTGGTACTCGATTTCTTTAACATTTATTTCCTAATTACATTTTAATTAGCCAGATTATAACTTTTTCCTTCTTTATTTATGATCGTGTTTAATTTACTAAGATTAGCACATTTGCTAATATAACATTGATGCTTACAAAGAAAATCTTTGAACCGAAAACTGCGTTGATTACGATCTTTTTTTTGACTGCTTTACATACATGTTTTTTATGTAAAAATTCCTTTCTTTTACAAGGAATCATTCAAATTTGTTCGAAAATTTTTCATTAAAAATCGAATGAATAATTTTGTTCGCCACATTTAAAATAAAAGATTTTCTTCGATACCATTTGAGAAAACGGATTTTCCACATTTAAAAAAGAGACTGCCTTCGTAATCACAAAACAAGAGAATTTAAATTTCAGAAGTAAGTAGCGTAAAGAAAATAGACACAAACACAACATTTTCATGAAATAAACCTTATAAATAAAATATATATCTCTAAGAATCTGCAAGATCAAACAAAAGCAATCAATTGCCAATAAGATAAAAAAACAAAACGCTTTTATGACATGAACAGAGGCAGAACCTATACAAAAACTGATGTTGGCTGTTTTTATATTGAAGAGATAATTCACGTCCATTCACAAATCCCTACCTATGATCGCGAGAGAGGTAGTAGGGGCTCACGCGACAAAATTTTATAAAGCCGGTAGCGAACACGCGTGACTTCTCATTATTACCGGGGACAGTCGAGCGTCGTGTTTCTAGTTATAAAATAGTTTTGAAAACACAAAAAGAAACCAAGTTCAATGAAGAGGAGAAGACGATAAAGGTATTATTTTTTTTAAACAAGATTTATAACGTGACGTGTGTAAATTGTTGTCACATGATATAAAGTTATTGCTATAAAAGCAAGTTGTGCGTGTTACCCATTCAGTGCGAAAAAAGTGACCTTAAAAATTATGACAAATTAGACCGATTGTTTAAACATAAGTTATAACATATTGAATAGTTAATGTTCTGAGTGCAATGAACATTAAAAGCCGTTCGCTTAGCGCACGTGTTTATTGCAGTACAGGTTTTTTTGTGCGTTTAATATTTCAACGAAGTAATTTTTTTCTTATTTTTTTCCGAAATTACAAAAATACGGGAAAATCCATTCGCATAGTTACCGGTATCTTTGCGTACCTTACAGGTATTTATCAAATTGCAGTGGAATATTTCCAAGATTATCTTTTTAACTACGTATTTACGGCTTCTTGTACGATTAGCCATTGCTATAGCACTCAACGACTTCAAAAATCTTTCAATAATAATAGTTAATGATCGGAAATTCAGATTATACTCTTAGTAGCTTGCTCAAACAATGTCGAAAAAAATTTACTTTATTATCTGTTTTGAATAATCGTACAAAAATGTGGAAGTCTGTGAATCAATTATTTAATTCATAGAAAATCGACTGTATCGGCAAAAATTTATAAAAGTCAGTTAAAAGAAGTATGCAGTCATGATATTTTATAAGATAAGTAAACAAAGAAAACAGTGATTAACTTTGTATTCGAATGATAAAGACAACTTTTTCAATAACCTGATTGATTTAAATGACTGGTTTTCAGAAATGTTCGTTTACATAAAAAAGAATAAACTAATTTTTGGCAAAATTTACTGTAAAAAATGAATCATTATTATTAGCGGGTAATAAAATAGATCATCATAGATTATCAAAATAAAAGTCAAATAAAAAAAAATTTTAATCACAAGACAATGTAGTAGTAAAAAAATTGTAATATATTGCCAGACGTTGCAAAACTTATCAAATGAAGTTTTACAAAGCAAATATTATAGAGCTCGCATTAGTTATTCGGCCAGCCTTGTTAATGATTTTTATGTCAAGGTACGCTAGGTTCATTCTAAAGTTGAAAAATGAAGATTTTTTTATAGGTAGAACAGGCTTTGTAATGTGCTTGATCTTTAAAGTCATAGCGTTTAATTATCGTTTACACTACTATCGTACAGTAATAAACAAAGAGGAGGTATCGCAATGCGAGTAATTATACCGGCCTACTATATCTTTAATAATATTTGGATCGATGTTATGTTAATTAATATTCATTTTTCAAATCAAATAATCTTGAAAATCGATACATTGTGAAGAAGCTCTCGGCGCAGATATATCTCAGGAATGGCAGGCATTTACATAGCGTCATCGTGACTAACCGCTCTCGGTGATTTTTTTCTTGAATCAGCTGACATGGTTTCGTCCATCACAAGTTCGAACATTGTAACTAAAATCGAAGCGTTTATAAACAGAGAATGGTTGTAGTTTCGATAAATCATTAGATTACAATACGGTATGTTGACTTTCGGAATCATAGACTGTTATAAAATTGATAATCGCCATTTTTATCGGCGGACACGCGTCGCCGGTGCAAATCACACGAAAAAAAGTCTTATCTACTCTTCAAGTGTTGGTATCAGTGTGTTTTGTCATGGGGTCATTTAATGGCATACGAGTCGACGCATTCACACGCAGACGATAAGACTAGACGTGACGATTTTTTTTCTCGATTAACGATGCGTCAATCGTGATTTGCAATTAGATCCACGAGCGTCGATGAATTTTCAATTTTTGCGCAAGCTTGGTTATTGTTCTTATTGGCCACTTTCTCGAGCGAAAATAAAAACGACTGTTCGTCGAGTAAAATTTCCAAATGAAGCAGTCCCTTAGCTGCGAGAGGCAGAAGATCCCGAGCGAGCTGTGGAGTCGCGCCGCAAGTAAGTCAAATAGTAAGCGAGCTGCTGTGCCATGGAGGCATGTTTAAGAAGAATTTCGCGAGCGAGTAGTATATGAGGCGAATAGGTCGTTGGTATACGTGCAGCATGTAAACTTTTGAAGCTCGCGCCATGCCTGTCGTTATAAACACGCCTTACGCGTATAAAGTAACGATACGCATCTTCATCATTCTATAAACGAAAGACGAGAGGGAGAAGGGCGCATATAATATGTAGCAGTAGACGGAAAATAATTAAATTACCCGCGCGAAATTTCAGAACGGGCGAGCCTTGGTATAGCAATTTCAGTCGCTGTAGCTGCTGCCGCCACCACCGACGCTGCCTACACTGGTATTTATTAATGTACTAACGAGGCGTCTTTCCTGCCGCTCGACGCAGTACGCTGCGACTCTCTTAGACTCGTGAGTCGTGATATTGCGGCAAAGTGCGTGTGTGCGAGCGATATATATATATTATATATATATAACGTATATTAATGTAGATATAAGCGGAGCGCTCAAAGGCGCGCTATCTAGCTTCGCGCGCGCATCGCTCACCGGTATAATTATCACGAAGCCGTGAGTCTGCATACAATACACGAGTATACACACGACTACGACGACGACCAAGATGATCTATAGACTGTATAGACGCGCAGCCGGCAGCCTTGTGTATCTATTACGTAATAGCGAGTCTATACATAAAAGCAGAGCCTGGGTCTAGGCAGGAAAAGTCGGGACTTTGCGCTACCCGAGACAATTCGACTGCATCAACGGTACATTCAAGAGGGTGGCTTTTTCACAGTAGCGGTTTTTTTCCTGCGTCCCTGCCTTAGGCAACCAAGTCATCGAATTCACCACGCGACGAACGCGACCTTATATTGCCGTTGCAATTGTAAGCGCGAGTGCACGCGTTAATTCGCCCTCTTCGTTCTTGCAGCTTGCTCGCTTTGATCTTTATAGCCTGATTGTACAGGCACGCGCGTACATTCATTGAATTTTTGATCGTTATATTTACACGCGATGAAAAAAGTTGGTCGCTTTTCCTCGTTTTCCTCATTATTGACGTTTTTCTTTTTTACGAATGAACATCGAAATTGCCACCGAGCACGATAATGCGAATAATGGCGCCATCGAGCTGCACCAGCAAACGTTGATTCGATCGACTTTTCTCGCTTCTATCTGCAAAATTAGCCAATTGACGGATGAATATTTAACGCTAGGCGGCGATGGTTTACGATCGCGAGCTGATAAGCCGGTGAACGCTTTTCAGTAGGGAAGCTCGTTTTGCATCGAAATAATTGCCAAAACTCGAGACCGGTTTTCGCATTCGTTTTCAAAATCATGCGCAGCTCGCTCGCGTAATATCGCATTGCCATTATACCTGCATGTTATATACGTACAAGCGCATCGCTTCGTTACGATCGCTATCAAATTAAGTAATTTTTTTCTCTCTTTTTCTTCTCATTGAAAAGCGAATTTTTGAAAAAAGCACGTCGTTGCATCGGCATTACGTACGGCGCTGCGATTCTGTCTCGCAAAATAGCTCGTTAACCGGAAATATCGACAATTTTCATTGGCAAATAACGATGGAATGGTAGAAAGCGTCGACAGCTCGTAGCGATTGTAATGTAATCCATGTACAGCTTATTTAGCGTTTCAGAGTCTTTAAAGATAAAAACGCTTAGCGCAATTCAACGCTGCACATTGCTTATATTATACGGCATACTGCAGACGGAGACAAGCGAGAAAGTTGAATCTTGCCACAAAGCGCATGTTTACGTACGCGCGACGCGCAGCAGCTACGCATTTCTCCTATGTGTATCATAAGTTCGCAATCTCACGCAGCGCATAATAGGCAGTCTGCATCGACGGAGCGACGACCTTCGCATCGGAGACACGTCCGCGTAATACAATAATGGCCAAGTTGGCCATGCCGTTGCGATATACGTACAGCGATAACGCCCGAGCGAGCGAGCGCATAGTTGACACGGATTATTTTTCTGGTCAGCGTGTCGCGGTTTCCTTTTTTTTTTCTTTTTTTTTTTTTATGATTTCCGCGACCGAACGCGATTGATCTAGATCGGAGCTGCGGCGCCGCTTGCTTCATCGATGCAGCGACCAATCTGTAGAATCCAAATTCGACTATCCAAGCTCATCGTTCAGACTGCGGTAACGTCTTTCTTGAACTGGTCATTTTTTGCGTGTTAACTCCAAATTTCGGCCTCGATCGCGTTGTCTCTAGTCTTCCAAGAAGCAGCTTGGTCCATTTACTTTTCTAAAACCTAAAATAAGCTCGACAGCATTGCTCAAACACCTACTTCGGTTGCAAGTGTTAAATATTTGCTCTTGAGCTCGGGTTTCTAAATATTTACTTTTTTATTTTGTAATATTTTGTAATGAGACAAAACCGTCATCGCTCTTACCTCAAAATTTAAACATTTCCAATGAATGACGAGCTTATTGATCATTAATCGCGAGACAAGCGAGATCCCGCTCAGTCATCGGGGTTTCTGCTATTATAACATAAGTAAAACCCAACTCGTTAATGTCGTAAAACTATCCAACTCAGAGATAATTCAATGAACAAAATTACCGTCCGACCAAACGATATCGTGTTCGCGTGAGACAAGAATGAAAAAATTGACAGTACGCATTACGAGACAACAATTTGTCTCGCGAATGTCGGCACGAGTAATAGCGATATAAAAACACGTGAACCCGTCGACAACGTTGAAACACGTGAATCTGATACTGGGAAATTAATTTCATGATAATTGAAGATAAGAAAGTTCCGATATAGACCACCGATCGTGGTTGCATCTATCGCGATTCGCCGAGCCACCGACTTGTAGTTGGAAATACCATATAGGTAATGTTGACGCGCGAAATCGCTTGCGCAGGAGGACGCGACTAGTTTTGTCGTCTGCTCGCACGAGCTCCGGACAATCGAGATAATATATGTAGTGTGTATGTATGTGTATGTATATATAAAGCTCCAAAACATCAACAAAAACGCATGAGTCCAACGTATGTGAATTGTGAACATTCAAGGCTGAATCACCATGCGAAATACCCAGTGTAGATTACTAATTAATCGCACTGTATAGTTGCTTCACGTAGAGTAGAGTATGTAAATTGAATTAGTCCGAGGGTCTATTGAGGTTAGTGACAACCGATAAATTATTGCGACTCATTAAAGTTCTTTCTTAATCGATCGTTTCTTCATTAAATATAATAAGCAAGAACATTCAATGTTCAATTTATAGGTGTGAGAAACATGATGTGATTATAGATACGTATAAAATTAAAAATATTACCATTCCGTAAAAAATTGATAGTAATTATTCAATGTTTAACTGCACATAGTTGATAATTTTTATTCTTGCACTTTTATTGATTACATGCATTCTTTATAAAAATGACGTATATTATGAATTTGTATATTTTATACATTAATTCATTAAAATAAACAACCCTACAAAAGATCATTATTTTAACGAATTATTTTTCATTACAGACCAATTTACAAAATGAATATATTAAAATTTCTTCTTTCTGGATTATATTCCTAATAGGTAAATAAACACGTCTTTTAATTAATTTTATAGTCTTCTTTTATACTAATAATCAAATTGATTCGTTACAGTTGTAGCCGGCGTGAAAACCGAATTCAAAGTATCAAATCAAGAAAAAGATTTGCGAATTCTTCTGCATGACAAGAAGAGTTTTAACCTTTATTCTACGTAAGTTTTAATTTTAATAATTAAATATTATTCAATAATTTCTTGCTCCAACTATAAATTATTTTATGAACCACGAAATAATACTTTTTTCAGAGACAAAAATCGCTCGCAAGATTATTCAGTGTCTTTTTATGCGCTGAATCAGGATATCGCGAAAACAGAACCGGATGTATTCGTAGCTGGTAAAAATGAAAATAATTGGACAATTACAGTCATTGGCACCAACCCCGGTTCTTCCGTAATCAGTGCCAATATAACTGAGCTTCAACAATTAGAGTAAGTGAAAAACAATTAAGTATCTTCAAAAAAACAAAAGGAAAAATAAAACACTAGCATTATGATTAGATTTTCGGGTAATAAATGTTTGACAGACAATGAAAAATAGCCGTAAAAAATAACAAACCGTAATAAAGTCCTAATAATGATTTGTAAATTTTGCCTATTTTACCTTTTATAACTAACGGTTATCACTAATTGGCTCTCAAAAAAAAATTTAAGTTTTATTCGGAAATGATTCGGAAAGTTATACAAATCAATGAAATTTGACGAGTTCACTAAACTTGGAGTATATTGATTAAAAATATCAATACAAGTCACGTGAGTATCGCATATTTTGTAAGCATTATAATGTGATACATGTAATCTTACATTTGATGGAATAGTACAAGCGGAATATTTATTGTGTTATTGACAGCAAGTCAAAAATAAAGAAAAAATGGAAAATTCATTAAAATCTACGAAAAAAATATCTCAATCAGGTCTCGAAAAATCTAATACTAACCCTTGATTTTCAAAGGTTTAAGCGTTTTTATACGCAATTATGGGGTTTTCAAAATTAATTACTATGAATATGAAGTCGAATCATGCCGTGTAGATAAATGTTACGATTAATTTTTTGATAGAATCACTTATCATTTTATTATCCTTAGTATCGAATCGCGGATCGACAGTAAGGGTGTCAACAGGTATCTTACGATACTTTTTTGCATAGGAATTTTATCGAGATAAAACTGATAACCTTGTGACCTTCACGCTGCAACACTTCCCTGAGTGACACTTAGCTTTAGTTTGCATAAGACTTTCGAACGAATCGGATCTCTTCTAGTAGAGATACAATTGGAAATTTCTATTCTATAATCGCGAAATGAGTATAAGTTATTATTAATCGAAAACATTTAAATTCTTTATGTTACTTTGAATAAGGTTGTAAATATTTATTATGTCTCCGTATAAAATTATAATCATTCCAAGGGATGAATTAAAATCATTAGAAGGCCTAAAGTAAGTTTTTTATTTTCTTTGAATGTTTTCAAAATATCTTCGTATCTTTTTAATGCACACTATGTAAGAAACATTATAAATTAAAAATTTCATTTTAATGGTGTAAAATCGAATATTATAATGAAAATTTGTTGGAAAATTATGTATTCTGTAGACAAACCAATTTGTATCAACATTGAAAAACCCAATTATAACTGAAAATTTAGTGCCTACTTTACACCTAAGTTAAACTGATTAATTTTTCAATGTTACAGTTTTTCTGATGCATTTGTTCGTGTGACAGTGGAACGATCGACTACTTTGTACCATATAAGCCAAGTAGTAGGATGGGTATATTTTTTGGCATGGAGCGTGAGCTTTTATCCGCAAATTTACACCAATTATAAAAGGAAAAGTGTCGAAGGTCTGAACTTCGACTTTTTATCATTAAACATTGTCGGTTTTATTATGTACGCTTTGTTCAATTGCGGACTTTATTGGATACCACAAATTGAGGTACTATTTCATTTTTTACGCGCTTTACTCATTAACTATTTCACCATTTCACGATTATAATAATTTTTTTTACTTTATTACAGCAAGAGTATTTCGCGAGATATCCAAAAGGATTGAACCCTGTTCAAATCAATGATATCTTCTTTGCATTACATGCTACATTTGCTACTTTAATAACAATATTCCAATGCTTCATATATGAGGTGAGACTATGTTGTTATACAATGGTTTGATAATAATTTTTAGTTGATAAAATTTACAGTTCTAATAAGTGATTAGATGAAATTTTTAATTTAAATTTCAAAATGGTCTGAGATAGATTTCAATCGTTATTTTTCTATAATTTTTATTTTTATGTATCATTGCAGACTGGTAACCAAAGAGTGTCGTCAACAGCTCGTATCATTCATGGGATATTTACAATATTTATAGTTGCTTCAATGATTCTGGCTATTTTGAATCAGATTTGTTGGCTTGACTTTTTGTATTACTGCAGTTATGTAAAATTATCAATCACACTCATTAAATATGTACCACAAGCTTTTTACAACTACAAGCGTAAGTCAACTGTTGGATGGAGCATTGGTAATATATTTTTAGACTTTACTGGAGGTATCCTGTCCATGCTACAGATGATTCTTAACGCCTATAACTATGGTATTATTAAATATTCACAGATGCAATATGCAATACTTTTAACCTTTTAATACTGATAATAATGATAAAATTAAATTTTAGATGATTGGAAAAGTCTTTTTGGGGATCCTACCAAATTTGGCCTAGGATTTTTCTCAGTAGCATTTGACGTATTCTTCTTAGTACAACATTATATTTTATACAGGTATGAAAATATAAGCACATTACATCAAGAAACTACTGTCTAATAAGTAACCGCTTTCATTGTTAATGCACAACATAAAACATTTTTTACTAGTTGATGCTGGGTACATCTCTTGCTAAAGCTTTATTCATTATCTGCTTTAAAATTTATATATTGTATAAAATGCAAGACTCATGTTCTCCTCTGTGATAGTTCTTTTTTTTTTGATTACTTATTATATTTACTTATATTCTGTTAAATATTGCAAATTTTAACATATTTAGCTTATAATTATGATACCAAAAAGTAGTTAGAAAATAAGATATTTTAAATAAATCTTGAAACACAGCGTTTGGTGAATTTTGTTCTCAGCTATTTCTCATTTTACTACAATAATCATTTGAAAGTCACGATTGCTATTCAATTTCTCGATCTGTTATTACTCAATATGAATCAATGAAAGACATTTAATCAAGAAATTGTTTGGATGCACAAACAAGTTTTGTTATCACATAATAATTTCATTGTAACTGATTTTTTATTTATTCAGTATTTGTTGGTTTTAAATTATTTAAAATGTCTTTTTTTGATCTCTTATCCATTTAATTTCATAATAATGATAATAGGTGTTAGATTCTATAAAATATATTGAATTTATTTTCATCATCTGGAAGCTTCTTCTAACAAGTGTGTAAGGGCAACTTGGAGGAATGAATTTTTTTTCAACTGTAAGGTAGAGCTAGAGTTTTTCATTTTCAGGAATGGGAATGAAAAAGTGATCAATCTCACAGGCAGCATATAAGCAGTGGAAGGAGCAGTTTTAAGATTACATCATCAGGGATGATAAATTAATGCTTTTTTGAAAAGCTTGCGTACTTAAAAAAAAGTTCATTTTCTGTTTTGATAGAAAATGTAATTTCATTAAATACTTGCAAAGTATTACTCATACTCATTAAAAGAAAGGGTATTGGTCTTAAGATATTTGAGATGACCAAGTTGGAGAATAATAAAACTAAAGTCAGAGAAAACTAGTTCCATTAAATTTATTTGGAACGTACAGAAAAATCCTGCAGCGATTTTTCTAACTACAATTAGCTTGTAAATTATTGGTTAACTTTCTTTAAATTATGTAGGTTTGTTAAATGAATAATCAGAGTAGAAATGTTAATAATAGTGTTAAATTTAAAGTATTTTACATAAAATAATATTGAATTTGTAAATATAAATAGTAACTTGTTTGAGATTATAGTCTTGAAATAATACTCTAACTTGATGATCAAAATATCATTACATTTTTACAATGATTAAAGAAATGAAGATTATATAGTTGTTAACCAAGCATTTTTATAAAGTTAATATCATTAATTTTGATTAGAAAATAAACAACAATTGCAGTTTAATAAACTGCATGAGCTATTAGAAAAATAAAATTTTATAAAAAATGTCGCCTTCTTCAAATGAATAATTTAAAAAATAAAAAATCATAAATCCTGCTTTTTGTCCTGCTTGTTTCATTAAGTAATTTGTAATTTTAATTTTGATATCTGGTTCAGTCACTCTTATGTAGTAAGTTCTTCATAAATTTTACAATGTAAGTTTAAGGTGAAAGCTGATCATGATATGACAAGCGTGTAACTATTGGATTTGTTGCATGAAAAAATACATATAAGGTATAAACAGAAATGATTGAAGCTTAAAGATTTGACCCGTAGAATACTTTGCTAACTTGCATGGTAGTTAAGGAATCTACACGTCAAAAATTGCTTCCAAGATATGATAATTATTTTTCACAAATACAATGCAGGTAGAACATCAGAAAAGGCCAAATAAATAATATGTAAAAATAACTGCACATGTCTGATTTGACGTAATTATGGCTCAAATATAAATAAACTTGCTTGGTTAAAAAAGCATGATACATTTTAGAAAATATTTTTTGGTGTTTTTTATTAATTAGGTATAATTTGTGTGAAAGTACTACTGCACTCATCACAAAATTATCTATTAGACAATTTCCAGTTATATATGTATAAAAATCTATACCTCAAAAACATTTTAATTTTTCATCCGCTCTTTAATAATTGGCACTTAAATAATGATCAAGTAAAATGGCTTTCAACAGTAGTACTTTAGCAACAAATATAATCATAAAAATAGTACTAGATATTCAATAACAAGATCAACAAAGGGCAGAAAGAGAATTTGATTTTCGCAGGGATCGTAACAGCTACGAATCGATAACTGGTGAGTGTCATGCAACGTCTGCACAAGAAGAATGCCCAAGCAGCAGCACCGAGTCGACGAATAAAGTTTAAACAACAAACACTATTTCAATTATATTTATTGTATTCACATGTTACAATTGATTATTAATCTGTACAGCGATCGTTCTCTGCGTTAAAACTCTTGTGATATCTATTTTTATACTGATAATTTAAAAAACATTATGTAATCACTTGTTCCGACTATCATTATGGGAAAATTTCATCAAACGGACTCGTTGCCCCAATCTAATTTTTTCTCGAATTTGTTAGCGACACTAATGTTGACACCGAAGTAAATCTTTTCGAGTTAAATGTAAAAGGTAAGATACATAATGGTAATTGTATACTGTTGTAAAGTAGCTTACAAATGTTTCCAATATTTATTTGTCGTTGACATTCAGACAAATTTCAAGCACAGTCCAGGCTAGATTTTCAACAATTTCGTAGCATTTTTAATAATACCTTAACTAATATCCGCTAGTTTAAATGTCACCAATCACAGCAGAAGCAATCTGGTGGACATGCGCATATTGCCTTACGTATTCGTGTAATCGTACGCTAGAATTCGGCAAAAATTTTGCTGTCTATGTTTATACTTAATGTTTTTTTGAAAGAACAGTGAGTGATAATGAATTATTTTTTTTGATATTAAAGATAACTTTAAAATATTAATTGTCAAACGCTCATTAACTGTGTTTTGCATTCAAATAATTATTAGAAACTTAGCAAAGTGTTGGATAGCAAATTTACATAACCTGGCAAATGGAACCAATTATATAGACATAAACTTTTGAGTTTTAATTGCTAAAATAACATGAAAAATCATCAGCCCAAAATTAATTCATGAAAAAATGACAAAAAAATAAAGAATTAAATTCATTACAATTTATTGATGACAGTAAAAACAAATTTATAGTTTTTTTCATATACTTTCAAATCTTTAGATTGTAGACTAAGAATAAAGAACTGATTTTAACAAACACTTTTTTTCATTTCTAGAAAATGGTATTAAAGGTACTATTATTGTTGAAACCGATTTCTGAAATCATACCTTCCATTGGGCTATCAAGAAATCTTGCTACAGCTGCTACAGCAACTATTGTAAAAAAACCTACACAGAAATCAAGCACAGTAGTTTTAAGAAAACCTGTTCACATCACAAGAAGAGTTGTTAAACACCTAATTAAAAGTTATCCAACATTGTTACAATATCCTGATGGAAGTACTGTTATGATACCATATCATGAACCTGTAGGAGTAATAAAATTACCTTTAGATCTTAATACACTAACAGAAGCTGAAAAGAAAGCAAGATTGTTAAAGCGAATACCAAGGACTAAAGTTAAAATTGTAGATGACATCGAGGATGATTTTGATGAGTCTCGTTACTTGAAATTTACCAAAAAAAAATAAATAAATGATTAATATGTATATATATATATATATATATTACTCAAATTATTAGTTAGTTTGATACAACTAAAAATTGGTTATCAAATATAATTAACTAAAATTTGTACATAGTTTTATAAATCTCTACATTATATTAAAAATAAAAAAATACAAATTACATGTTTGTCTTGTCTTCAATTTCTTGAATTAATAAATTCATTTCTTATTATTTATTCATTTAATTAGTTTCATTGATATCATATTCATGTCACATTATGCCAAATACACAAAACACATCTGGAATTATATCTATAAATAAAAATAAATGACTCACTTATAGCTTTTTCTTGAGCTCAAATTATTACTTTCTTTTTACATTCAATAAAAAAAAAGATCAATTAAGGAACGCTGAAGCATCATGCTGGCAAATTATTTAACCAAGCTGCAAATGGGTTATTACTTAGGTTACTTTTATGTAATATTTGCAATTAAGATGTACTTTTGATACAATTTTTATTTATTGTTAATTTAATAAATGCCTCATGGCCAAAATAAGTATTGACAAATTTCCAATAACAATTCACAAATACAAAATATATGGTATTAAAATTATAATAATGAATTCTTCACTACCCTTTAAAATTTTAAAATTATTTTTAATTAATTGTTTAATAAATTTTTAATTAATTTTTAACTAATTAACTAATTTCAATGAAAAGTTTCATTTTAATCTTAAATAAAATGTGCAAACTGCTAAAAGTGCACAGATCAACTGATCAGTCATTTTATGTCCAAAATGCCCCTATTGAATTCACCCTTATAAAAATTTCCTATAGAATCCCGCGAAATTCCTACAGGAGTCCTATAGGATTCCAGTAGGAATTTCGCCGGATCCTATAGGAAATTTTTGACAGCGCGCTGTCAAAAAATACGTCGTACATGGTTTTTTTCATTCCCCCGCCCCCTTTTATTTTATGAGATTTCCAGGGGTTTATGCCCCATCCTATACATCGGTATTGCGCAACTGTGCAAATGATCGCTAATGTACGAGTTTGGTGCTGAATCGTGTTATTATAATAATAATCGCGACGGCCGGCAACGCTTCGAGATTTTTGTATCGTGAGGCCTCGCCGGAGCTACTCGCGCATACGCATACAGTGAAAGCGTTCCAGTAAATTAACTTCGAGACTGCATGACTTTTTTGAGTTATTAAGCTGCGTACGTATATAATGGTGCATTTTAGACTTTATTTCGTATATACATATATATATACTTATGCATAAAAGTAGTCAGTTGCTTGTGCAACCGCAAACCAGTCGACAAAAAAAACCAGTAAAATAAAAATGATACGAAAGCCGCACGCAGCGAGAGCCAAGAGCTAAGCACAGGCGGGACTTTCTCGCTTGATGTATTAAGATGTAAGTTATTTTAGCACTTTGCTTGTGTTGGATAAGGATACTTCCTTAAAATTCGTGTCAAGGTGAAACCCGTATCAGGGGTCAATACTTTATGAGGAACACAAGCTTTCAGTAGAAGGGAAGGTTCTTTCCGGATATACGATCATGGTTGGGCATTTTCGCATAGTTGGCCCTTTACACTCACAATTTGTAAGAGCTTTTACGAAGATGTGAAACGTTCGAATGTTCAGCAAGGTGCTAATTCGTTTATGTCATTGTCGTTTATCATTGTGCTGAGTAAAAAATTTAACTAGTATATTGCTGTACAAGGAACCGTAAATTTGAAACTAAATATAACTAATCTGTAGGCGGTTTTTCAAAAAAGAAGAATCAAATTTGAGAGCTTTATAGCGTAAAATGCATTGATTCAATTCATATCCTTTTTTAGAATCATCTTTTAAATCTTCTTTTATAAAAAATGCATGAGCCAAAAGTGTTGACAGTTCATAAACGTTCTGATTGCTCGATAGAGTAGTTTTGAGGAATGTCAATTTGTCGTTTATTCACTGCATGTTGCGCATTTTGACTAATTTTCCAAGCGCAGCGTGAGCAAGCCATGAAAAAAAATGAAATTATCAAAGCCGTGGATGAAACCACATGATAAAATTTCGATTTTCAAAAGCTTCGTTCAAAAAAATTAGTTTTTCATCTGGGGCTTTCAAAAGATAATATATTAGACTTTATTCTACATTTTGGCAAAATTTCGTAGTAAAATATCATCATAATAGAAGGTGAATGATGAAATTCGAATAAATTAAGTGATCTATGTTATTTTATATTTTTGAAACTAAAAATTATCGTGAATGCGAAAGGTGCTTATTTTGATTTTTTGGATATAAAAATAATACCGATTCGTGAAAAGTTTCCTCGCTTTTCGAGTTGATCTTTACAAGTCCAATGTATAAAGTAAATAAAGTACATTGGGTATTTCATAAGCAATCGCATTCAAAAACGCGCTATAAATCGAGCAACTTCCAAGTTCACGGAAGTAATTCATTTCTGCATTCGTATGTGTATACACGCGAGCTTTCTCTGAAATCTAACGAGCGCAATTTATCATATACGTTCTTACCACGAGCCTATAAGGCTGATTATGATCATGAGTCAAGTATGTACATAAAATTTTTCCGATATTTCAGGATTTGGCCGCGGCGGTGTTGGTCACGAATATTCAAATTAAATTTTCCACATATCGAGTACGCGACTATAGCATTATTAGGATTGCGCTATGGCACAAGTATGCTTCCGTTGGCGGCTACATGCCGAGCTTTTGTTCCGGAGATTCAGATTTGTATATTGTGCTTTACGGTCGAAGAGACAAGCCACGTCATCTTTTGCAACTTAACTATGTGCATAAAGCGTCTATAGCGCATACCGATTCATTTGATCCTTGACAAGGCCGCGTGCGCAATCGAGCGCCCGCGCACAAAAACTTTTTCGCCCTTTCTCCGCTTCTATATACATATTATATATTATATACATACTCTCAGTCGATAAAAGTTCGAAAAATCATCGCACTACAGCACGTATTATGTATAAGCTTTCGTACACACACATGCACATTGTGTGTGTGTGTGTGTAGGTGTATAGGTTGCTCGTCCACATTCATAAATACAAGTATACCGCACGCACATACACATGCATGCAGAGAGAATCGAGTCACTTTCTCCGATTTTCGCCCTACGCACACTACTCTCTGTGCACACCTATACTATGGATTCGCATGCCGCTAACTTTCGCACTCATCGAAGGAGACTCGAAAGTCGCGTGTGCAGAGCGCATACTTGCGATACACATATGCATACACTCAACACATGCATATAAACCTCGACGAAAGTGACAACAAAAATGTTTTTATAAATGTATAAATTTCGACATGCAAGTAAATACGGATATAATATATCGATGCTGTTAAGGAAAACTTCCACGTTTACATTTAAAAATGTATAGAAACTTGCTACTCTTCCTTAACAGCGTCGATATAGTAGCACACGTGCACCCTCGTGCTATTACCTCTGGAACTCATGTCTGTCAATTCAAGTTCTTTTAGCTCAAACGCATCACCAACTTACAACAGCTCGCTTTAAGGTGCCACCTTTTGGAATTGTGAATTTTCACTTCGATAAAGCTTCGATAAAATGTCCCGAGCTCGGGCATTAGGCGACGTAATCAACGACGCTTAAGCGCGACTAATTTCTCCACGCGGATCTAATGCATGAATCGTGGCAAAATAATCGGCAGTACGGAAACGGCGCTCGGATGCGCTCGGGGGCTCTGATGCTACGCGCATAACACACGGAAGTTGTCGTGGCCGTCGCCATTGTCGTAGTCATGGCGATAAAAATATATTTTGTTAAGACTTGCTGCGCAAAATCGGTAACTTCGCGACGCGTTTATGTGTGCGCGCATGGCATCCACTGGCCATGGCCCATGTAGCACTACGCGATTCACTCCAAGTGCATCCGGAGAAGAGACGATTTCGACTTTGCGCTCACTCGACTATAGGATGACTCGCCAAATGCTTGGCTTATTATATCGTAAGTGCCAATTCATAAACCGAGGAGAAAGGTGCTGCTCTCGCGCGTCTCGATTAATATAAAACCTTGATTGCGCTCATTGTTGTATCCGTGATTGATGCATTTTCCGAGCTCTCGATTCGTCCGGCGAGTCAGCCAGAACGAATTTTTCCAATTATTCCGTTAACAGGAGCGATTTTTATGCACGCGAGTATTCCTGCCAACATCTCAACTGTCCTTCGTAAGTAGAACAAACTAAATCGGCAAACGTGTCGCCTCAGAAGTCAAATATTTTCTGTTGCACTGTAAATGCACTTATAAATGTACCTAAATATCCTGTGACGTAAATTTGCATATTATATTTAAGTTTTACCTTTTATGTACCATTTATTCATAAAACACTAAAAACCACTGCAATTACAAATAATGTAAAATTTTAATTTCTCAAACTTTCTCAATACGCCTGGAAAAAATACATACATCTACCAAAAGTTGAAAATGAACGCACTTGTGATGTCATTCGTCATTATTTATGTGGTTTTTATGAGGCTTTATGAGGTTTCATGAGCCATTGTTTGTAATGAAAATGTATAAATTCACTTTTTATTCTGTATGCGTAACTATACCATAATGTTTTTCTGGAATATTCTGAAATGAGTTGAAATGACTATTTTCCAAAATATAAACAAAAAATATTATTACATTTGTGGTTTAAAAATTCCTTACTGTAAAAGATACAAACAATTAAATGATCTTGAGTAAAATTCATATAAATTTTTACTTGAAATTTTCAAAAGCTGTCAAATAAAATAACATCAGAAAAGCTGCAAAAAAAAAGTTGGAATTATCATCAATAAAATTATTTCATCACCTGAAATGTATCGACAAAGGGAACAATAACATTGAATATCATCGATTTTAAGAGGGGTTTCATCTCGAAATTACCCACTACGATGAAAAATAATAAGAAATGATATTTGTCGAATAAGGCGACATGAACTTTGGAGGTGTTAAAATGACTGATGCGCTCATGTCGCTTAAATAAGAAAGGTGTGATCCGCACTGTGACTAATAAGCGTCGTTGAGCGTCGTTGAGCGTCATTGAGTGTCGGCATTTATGATTTAGCCTTTGAATGATGGGATGAACCTCAAAAGAAAATTTTTCATCGTCTTCACACATAATGCATTGATACGTAAAACAAAGACTTGGTGCAACGGGCCTATTCTTTGCTCGGAGTAATTCGTTCTCGAGCTTAGTACCTTTTTCGATTAACATCAAAGGGGTCGGATAACTGGAAATCTTCTTGAACATATATATTGCAGAGGCTGTGCTCTCGCGCGCTCAATGCATCATTTTATTGCGTAAAAATGTGCACCAGCCAATTTGCGCCGTCACAATTGCCATTTCTTTGATTATGTGCATACATATATTATACGATAATCTCTGTTTTTAGGATATTGCCGCGTGAAATCTTGAACAATAGTAAATATGCATGCAAGGAATTAAGCGACGTCTACGTTCCTCAAAAAAAAGCTGTCCAAACTTTACGCTCCATACGTGTAATGTATCTATGTATTATATATAAGATAACATATTATGTATCGCCGCATGATGCATCGTCAAATGCATAAAAGACCGTTACTCTTTGTTATGCACGACCACGCGCCACGTACCAGGCGTTTCTCTTCGTTGCTGCCATGGACTTTTCATTTGGATGCCTCCATATATTGTCGCTTCAGAGCAGAAAGGTATCTTTTTAAACTCAGAGGCAAAAACATGTCCAAGTTCCTGTTATTAACATAGTAGGACTTGGGCACGTTTTCGCCTCTGAGTTTAAAAGGATATCTTTATGCATTGTGGCGTCAATATATACTTACAAACGTGTACGTTGGGAGATACAGCCGTAGCGGTGATTACGCGATTCTCGGTATAATTTCCATCCTCTTTTATAATTGGCATAAAGACATGCTGGGCTTGTCGACGCCTCGTCGAGGCGCGAGATGTGCTCGAATTGCGTGACAGGATATTTGCTCTCAAGCGCGATTGCTCGGTTTTTTATTACGAATTTTTTGCGACACACAGAAAAATATCGCTAATGCCGTGCACCCCATAAACTGCACTTTTAAATAATTTTTGTCACAGCGAAGACGTTGAAAAAGCCATGGAATAGCGACATGAATTAGCGGTTCGTATAAGGGTTTAAAGCAGTGCAAACGCCAATACTTCTTTTTCAATTTTTTCGTACATAATAAATTGTACGTTGTTTCATTGCTTAAAAATGTAAATTTCTTGTTTGCTATTTCAAGAGTTATTTTTGGTGAGAAATGAAATGTTACGTTTTCACTAATGAAAAAATCGGATGAAATTTATAATCTTCCTTTTTTGTTTATTTTTTTAAATTATACCGCTAAAGATGATTGCATTTGGACGGAACATCCATAAAATAATTGCGCCGCTTGTCATTGCTTTGCCTAACTCATTTTCAACAATGGATCGTCGAACTTTTAGCGAGCAGCTTTTAGCGCATACAAATAAATGAGATGTTTACCATATGAAAATAAAAATATTTAACGCGCGTTCGTTGAAAAATCAACGGATCTTTTCAACCGTGACGAAGATTTTTGCGAAATATCTACAAGCGAGAAGTTGCAACAAAACCTTTTTCAAATATATTTTAAACTCGTAAAATGACAAAATCGATGCACAAAATTTTGAAACGTCTTCTCGATGAACGCGTAGTCAAACAGAAAGAAGGCAAACTCCTCATTGGTATTGTCCATATTCAGGGTCGCTTTTACGCGGGTCCTGTTAGTGTATTTTTTCACGGTAGGCTTTGGTCATCGAGGTAGGTGTGCAGCGTCCGCAGAGCATCGCACGAAAAAAGAGTCTCAAACGCACTCGAGACTGGAAGAAGAGCAGAAGGAGTAGCAGCAGCAGCAGCTCGTACATCGAGAGCCAGTGGCTAAAGGTGGTGGGGTCACGTAATGAGACTCGGCGAGGAAGTGGGAGTCGGTTCTGTTATAGTAGGCCACGAGGCAGCCGCACCACTCGGTCGATCGGTCGACTCTCTCTTCCGCGGGTATATACACATCCAAGCCTTTAAGTTCAGTCTCCGTCTGGCTCGCTAGCGGCTCGCACGCGCGGCCCTCCTCTAGTTCCATTACTTCAAGCCTTTTACCGTCTCTTACCGATAATCACATAGACATATATTGGTGAATAAGGCAGACAATCGGTTCCGCGTCCGGGCCCCATTGAGCAACAGCCCAGCGACGGTTTGCTTACAAATAATACACAGGATACCCAAGCTAGGTTCGGGCGATAATCGTGCTCAAAAAAGTCGTGCATGGATCGAGAAATCTCCCGTACGGTGTGATGTGCTAATGCAAAAGGAAAAGATCGACGAGACGCGGACTCGGTAATGGCTGTGATCTTCCAACTGAAACCGACGCTCGACTGCACAAACCCGCCAGCGCCGTTGTCCTATCTGCTCTCGCCCCGCAGTCACTTCCATTGTTACTCTTTCTGAGGCGATTTCGCGACACGTCGTCCTCGCAGGTGATAACTTTCAGTGATTATCGTTGCGCCAGCCGAGTCGACAACTGAGTCTCTTGAAGAGTGTTTCGAATGTGGCGCGCTCTCGAGCGACTCGCGGCCAACGAGATTGACAGAGAGAGTTAGAACGCGTGGAGCTCGACTAACTTTGGTAAAATGCGAGAGTGAGCTCCGAGTGATATCAACGCTTGGAGAGGACGTGCCGCAGTCGATGCCTGAGATGACCGGCAAACAATTCCTACTCATCCTTTTCGTGCTTCCGATCTTCTTCACTGCTCTTGGTAAGTTTTTTTTTCATCCTACTTAAATCTTTCCGTTCGATTGCTTGCCGGTCGAGACTAAATAATAAATAAACACGAGAGGTGATCTGAGGTTATAATTGTTTGTAATTCGAGCTCGCAAAACTGTGTTGTCAAATATAATTGAACAACTTGTCGCATAAACCAAATACTCTTAACGCTCTATTGTAAAAATTATAATTTAAATGAACAACGTTTAAAAACTGCAATACATTGGTTGTTAGGGTTTTCATGAACCTAATAAAAAGTAATATTAACCCGCAACGTGAACAACAATGTATCCGAGAAAATAGACTTTGACAATAAGGTCAGGAATATTAAGATTATGGTATTCATAAAAAAAATGAACATAAATCACTCTGGCGCGTAAATTTGCATGGCTTTGAAGCCGGTGCCGCTGCAAATGCTCAACAGTATGCGGACAATGCATGCTAGTTATTATTATTTTTTCTTCGAGAGGTATATCCTTGCACTAACCGTTACATCGTCAACGTGTACAATATACAATAATGGAAGGACAGACAGTCTTACAAAACAAAAGGCAGAATGAATGTTGCACGAATGCACCATGCGATCGCAACGTAAGATCTTCCTTATCCTTGGACATTTATCTCAGCGATTATCGAAGCCGACGATTTTTGCGAGCTTCTCCTTTTCAATTTCATCGTCACACTTTCACGTGACGCAGCCTGTATTTATTCGACAACCGAAGAAAAAAGTATCAAAAAACGCCCGAACTTGCCATAATTGCTGATAGTCTTACTGTAAAAGGTTAATTGTTCTATGCTCGTGTAATGCATATATATGTGTGGTCATGCGTTTGTGCCTCGCTCAGTACAATAAGTTATCCACGAGTGCATGTTAACGGGATTTTGTGGGAAATAACGTCGCATCGTGTCGCACTGCAAAATGAGTAAATTTATTTATTATTATTATTTGCTGATAAATTTCAAAGCTATATAAAAGTTACGGAATTATCTCCTTGATAGTACATCAAAACAATCGAAATGACACGATTGTTTGCTTTATTTCATATTATCGAACTTATTAACTCAGTACAAATGTACTAACTCATTTTACCATTAAAGAGTATTGTGGCATTTGAAATAATATACGACAAGAGTTTTCGTTTGTGCAATTTTCGTGGACAACGTGACTTACTTAACCTTAATTATGATAAGTGACCAGTAATTATCCTTGACAAACTGCAACGATTATTTCGTTGTGACGTCATTATCGATTGACTATCGTTAGGTGACACTTGATAATAAACTTGCAAAAAAAAGTAATAAATATTAAAAAATATCATACGTAGGTGGCCCGTTTCCGGTTTCAAGCGTTTACATGAACACAAGATATTTTTTTTGCATTACACTTGTCACACTTAATTTTATTATAAAATTTTTTTATGGTAATTTCTCTTTTTTCATTGTGTATGTGTAAAAAATATTAATATAAGCCTGGTATCTTTTTAATATTGGATTATTCTTGCTAACTGACCACAATCTATCATTGCATATAACTGCACTTGTAGCCCCAACTATCATTCACACCTTATGGTGAAACTTGAAAAAAATGATGCAGCTTTATTTTCTTACTGGTAACAAATAAATCATTTTATCTGAAACAATAAATTTGACAAATATAAATGATTGTTTTTACTTTTTTTGAACTGTCAATCAAACTTTATGTCAGGGTATAACGAGAAATGGTCCGGCAAAAATGATTTTTATCATCAAAAGGATTCTTTTAATCAATCAAGCGCAAAATGGTCATTTGGTAGTTGATTAATGAAGTGAAAAATTCCTTTAACTTTTCTACGTACAAATTTCCTTTTGGTGTGTTGCGAGACTACACTCATGCAGAATATATGTACATAAATGTATGTTGTGATCAACAAGAACCACGATCCGTAACAACTGCATTACTGCATCAGTGAAAGCATCTCGTGGCCAATTTTTTTTATTGTTATTGCGTGTGCGAGCTTTTACAATATATGCTAAAAAATTGTATGTATGCACTTGTACTCGTATTCCAATTATTTCCGAGGTGTGATAGTATAACCAAATTGTTCTTTCGAAAAAAAGTTTTACCCGATACTCATGTAAATTTCAATGCTACTGTGCAGAGAATCATACCATTACACGATAATAATGTAGGCGCAGCGCAAATAATCACCTCGAAAAATGTTATCAATTAACTTTCCGCGTTAAAAAGCGAAAATTTCCGATAGTGCATATCGCATGGCTTTGTCGATATGTTAAACACTGAACCCTTGGTCAATTCATTATCATATGCTTAAATGAAAATGAGAGAGGGAGAGATACGTTTACAAAGTTTGCCGCTAAAATCTCGAGCTTTTTCTCCCTAGATATGAGTGAGTCGCATGGCTTTCTCCTCCGAGAAAGTATATTATATTTATATAAAATTTAATCCAGTTTATATGTGAAATCAAAATGCGATCGTATGCGCACTCTTAAGAAGACTAATGAATATGACATACCGATCACATTTATTTTCTTTTTTCATTCTTGTTTCTTGCACAAATTTATTACATCTTTTTGCCAATTTTCGGATGCATACACTGCGTCAGCTTGCCATAAATCTATCTACCCTAAAATTTTTACAAACTTATTTCAATGCTACATTTTTTGACGAAGAAGATTGAGCTTTATCCCATGTCAAGCGAAACAAATCAAAGTAACAAGTACTTGCGTGTCGGCTCATCCATACCACGAATGTATAATTTACTTTGGATTATAATTTACCGGTTCACGTGGACTCATGCGCATCACGCCTTCCTGCGTACATGTATAATCTGTTTGACTTTTCTCCATTATCGTGCCTGTCAACGAATAATTTCATTCGCACATCAGTCGCAAGATACATAAAGCGTCGAACTTTTCTGCACGTGTGAAATTAAGAGCACGGAATATGTTGAATTAATTTTTTACCATAAGAATACCTATTAACACATTTACCGATGATTAAATTTTCATTATAAGTACCGCATCTCGAACATGTGCATTTTGGTAGTGATTGTCGCTAGACGGACAAAATATGAACTTTAATTTTTTTTAAATTTACCCTTGAGATTTAACCATGGATATGAAAGAAAAAAATTGACCTTGTAACGAAGACGAGGTTTGAGAAAAGAAAAGACAAAAACTACACAACTCAAGAACGCATTATGTACGTGCTTTTAACGCTTTTGTATTTATTTACACATTTTCTAACCTTGACATCGGTAAGTGCCGTAGTTTTGTTTCCTCGTTGTGAAATTATATTACCGATGCAAGCTATTTGTATACGTAAATAAGCAAATAATATGCGAATGGGTCCACTCAATTTTAGGATCAATCAATTTTATTGTAAAGCAGTTAATTTGTAAAGCAGTGAGAGAAAATTGGGGAAATTTAGAAGTATGTTTTTATTTATAAGCTCGATCGTTACCGCAAAAATATGATGTGTGAACTAACTGAATCCACGCTTGCAATTTCTTACCAATTAATGATCGATCGATTGACAATTACGTTCGTTATCAAAAGACTATCGATTCCAACAGGTCGATCGTTGAAAAATATCTTCTTGTGCAGGGTCAATGGGATACTAATTTGTTTTCCTACTTGATGTCTTGCTTTACAAGATTAGCATCAGGAAACGTAGCTGATTTCCATCAAAGCTTATGATGTTCCATTCACGAGCTTCAGATTAGTCACACAAGCGTGACGATTCAAAGAAGCTAGCAAGTTTTTGACTACTACGGTTACGCGCGTGCAAAAACTTTGATGCCAGATGCGACGAGTATCTTACGGTATTCGATCAAAAATGAGTTATAATGTATAAACGCGGCATACATGGCGGAAGCAGCGCATTAAACTAATATATTATCCGCGCGTAAAAACGTCTAAACTAGCGAGAAAGTATCGAAGTAGGCGCTTTTCGATCGGCCGCAAAACGGCATAAAGTGCACTCCGACGAGCTTTTTCCTCGTCGGTTCCATAGAACTTCACACAGGCTAGGAATTATATTCGTAAATGCGCGGCGTGCGCCGCAATAATAATGTTTAATCGACGATTGCGCGTTCGATCGCGCTCGCTCGAGCGCCTCGCAGCTCTTGTATGCTATATTATAGGCGCAGTTTCGATTTCTAAGTTGAACGAACTAAAGTCTATTTGCAGAAAGCGCTGCGATCGCTAATTGCATTGTACCTTAATTACTAGCAACCTGGCAGACGTACCGTGTCACCTCTTAGTACTTTTTAAAACATTGAAATTTTATTTAAGGAGATATATATATAGAAGCCAGCAAAAATATCAAAATTTCAATCCAGTTTTCTGAAACTTCTACTGAATATTTTGCTCCAAAAGGCTCTACGGCGACCTTCATTTTGATGCTCTTAAGGTCGCGATTGAAATTTTGATATTTTGGCTGGCTTCTATATCCCCTTAAGCTACGCTGGCAGGGCGCTTTCGAAACTTGAACAAATCGAAATCGCATCGTACTTTTACTATAAAAAAATCTCGTGCGCCTTTCTTACACGCAAACTCACACAAGTGATTATCGGGCTTGAAAAGTACGAAAAAAACGAGTGAATGACGTTGAAAAAGATTCTTGCGAGTTGGCACGTCTCACGCATGTGGCGTCGAGCGCGCGGGTACAAAATTATACCGTTCCGGGCTGCAGTCCGCGGACCAACCCGAGCTGCCACCGCGTCGAGTCGATTCTTGTGTGTATAATACGTATAGCGATCGCACCGGTCCGCGCAACTTTCCCGCGTACGACAAACAGAAAGTTTTGGAGGAAGACAATACGCGCGACGCGCCGCACTCGCTCTCCCCTCGATGAAAACAGACGAAAAAATCGCGCATATGATCGATTCGCGATCGTAAGAGAAATGGATAATTTTGCTTTCGTTCTCGTGGGCGCGTATCGATGCATTGCATAGTCAATTGTGGCCCGCGCAACTTTAATGCCCATTGCGATTTACCCGATCTTGGCAGCCGGATCGCTTCCGCTTCTCTTCCTCATCGAACATTTCATGTACCCGGGAACATTTCATGTATGTGGGGAATTGCAAGCCACTTTGCAATTACTTGGCCCGCTTGTATATCAACATAGTCTAATGAGTTTATTAAAAAAATATACATGTGTTGAATTGGTACACCGATGCGTGTTTCAAAAACGAAAGTTCAGGTAGTTACACCGTTTTGATGTCCTAAAAAATGGCAAATCCAAGTGATCGCTGTCTGTGCACGCTAAGTTAGATCGTTAGTTGCGAGAAACGATCGATTCGATTGAAACATGGGGTATCGAAATTCAAATGCTCAACAATACGAGATCTTGTAAACTTTCTTTGCTTGTACAGCAAGCGAGGCATATATTTAAAAGCTCGAAAAACATGCGTACGAGCGGTTTGATAATCAATGCATGACTGTATGATGAATGTATCAAGAAAAATTACCGATATCACGTTCAACATTGATCTCTGCCAATGAACAATTAAGTTGATCTCGAATACAAAGGTACGATCTTACGGCAGCAGCAGCAGCAAATCTTAATTCTACTTAGGCTCTCACCGCAATCACTCGTGTTTATACAAGCAGACCAAAGTAGGTCGTACACCTTTGCATGGTGTTGACGTTTTGATTCTCGTTTTTGACGCGTGCCGACTCGACTGCACTTACTTATTTAACCTCTCGTGCGCAGCACAGGACAAGAAGAAGAAAGAAAATCCCGTGGGAAAAAATACGCAGTACTATAGGATCATGCATGCACGTTATAAGATACAAGAGTCGCTCACAATTACCCACGATGCCCTCCTTATACACAGAGTAGGAGCGTAGAAATAAATGCGCAGTGCAGTGGCGGCAGCGGCGCGTGCGGCGTTTGTATGTATATTAACGAGGCGCGCGGCTCAAGTGGCTTTTCGAGGCTGCGGCGTGAGATAGCTCGGTGGCCCAGTTGCATGAGCAATTCGTCGTATCCCGGCTCTTCGCTCCTAGCCGCGCGAGGATCCTCTATACTTTGACGCGCCGATGCCTCAAAAAAGGAACTGCCGATCGAGACGCCGGTACACGTTCGCTGCTGCAGAAATATATAGCTCTCGCGTGTGCCACTGACTCGCTAACTCGTAATCTAGTTTTCTCAAAGTTATATATACACGCGCGCGTGCGTCTATACAAGCTGAATATGTAATATAACGGTCCTAACGAGCGAACGCGAAAAAAAGGAGGGAAAAAAAGGCCGCGGGATTACGCTCGTGGGATCGACACTCGAGCGCGATGCGACGTACACGGCAGCTTGTGTGCCGCGGCCTAAGAGCTCCGAACCGTCAGATTCTTGTGCGCGATACGAGTCTTTTTTCGTGGTTGTATCTGCGCGTATCGACATTACGAGATCGCATCTTTTAGCCACATACACCGCACACCACAGTTCGCAGCCGACCAAAATGACGCCCTGGACAAATGAGTCCGAACTGCAATGTGTGTGTGTACGCACGACGACGGCCGCTCGTCCGAAGTGCCCTTCGCGCGAGGATTCACCGCGGCAAAAACGCCCGAAGAATAGCCGAGGAGAAAGTGCACGCGAGTGTGTAGATAGCGAGCGATTCATTGTAAAGCGACGACGACGGCAGAAATTCTCCAGAAAATTGAGTACTCGCAGCGCGTCCTTGCAACGATAGGATCACTCGGCGATGCGTGAATTCGCCTGTGCTTTTCATACGTGCGTGCATCTTGTAAGCGTATACCCGTTTAATCGATCATGCCGGCGGCTTCCCTGGCAAATTGATAGTTTAAACGTCTTCGCATTCAGCTTTTTCGTCGGCTTCTCCTACTGACCATTAACGCGGATATCCTGAAACATTTCTTCTTATTACCTTCTAGAGCTGTGTGATTGCCCAGGCGTTTAATAATATTAACTATCGAAGCTCCATTGATATCGGTGTGAATTTGTTGATTTCTTGATTGCGCCAATCATGATGCCGTAATAATAAAAACCCACTGCATCGATGCCTACAGAGAATAAATCGTACAGTCGATGATCTTCGGATCGATCGTTAAAAAGTTGAAAACCCACGTAATTTTCTCATTGCTACGCCGTAATATTTAAATAGATACATCCCGGCGAAATTTTTTTCAATCGATTTTCAAGTACCACCTCTTAACCACCACGCGCATACTTCAATACTCGTTTTGCTCATTCGAATACGCACCTGTATATAATCTTGCTTGCTTTTTACTTTTCACCCATCTAATGGGATATTAAAAGCTATCTGCAGCTTTGAAAGTGCCTTGAAACTTTTTTTTTAAACGGAAAATTTCTATTGACGCGCTGCACGCGCCATTCGTTGGTAACTTGTAAATGTATTCTTTCGTCGTCACTCGATGCTGAAAAATTATTTGTCTTCGGTGTCGTGACAGCTGTGTATCGCAAAAATCTTTTGAAGCTCAACTTTTGTTTCTAATGATTAGTTTTACAAGATTTACCGTCGTAAATTGCTAGAAAAAAGGTCTATGAAAAACCAGATTGATAACAGGCCTATGTAACGCAGCGAGCGCAATGAAAAATCCGGTCTTTTTCATAGCGCAAGTTTGGTCAATATAATTAGAAAAGTGAATGTTCATTCGATTGGTGTGCGTAGCTTTCGCCATGCGCGCGGCGATTCATCGTTCATGAAAAAAATATCGCGCGGTTTCTGTTGGCCAGCTCCTTGTCGTTGAGTTTAATATATCCCTATGAACGAGTCTCCGCTCGAGTGGATGCAAAATCACCGCTTGTACCTCTTTACGTAAGTGGCCCCTGATAAATCAATAATTTCGACGATAAAAATTGTCCATCGTCTTTTGTAAAGTAAAGACGATACAAGAAAATGCCATAAATCTCGCGATGTTGATGTTTATCGCTTAATATTCGCTTAATATTCGCTTCTGATAACTGCGACGCGGTGTGCGAGTCTCAGAAATGTATGAATTGAGACACCTGACCAAGCATCAGAAGGAGTAATTTATCTGCAGCCAGTCAGTGCACTTGCATAATTTTGCGGACTATTCTTCGAGCTTGATAATATTTTAAACGAGTATTGAAAAGAAAAAATTATGAAAATGCTCGTAAATATATCTTTTACGCGGGTTAAATTGATTATATTGCAAAACACGGTATTCTTTTAAAATCATTAGTATTCTAAGGTATAGTTGTTGCTGCCTATCACCCATCGCGATTTATCATTCAAATGTAAGTGCGCGAGCATACGGCTGTCAGTTTTGTAGTCAGCTGAATTTTCGAGATTTTTTAGTGGCACGCGTTATTGCGTTCATTATGTAAGTCGAAATGTATAGGTGCATTTATCGTTTGCAAAAGAGCAAAAGTGGCAGGACAATTCGGCAAACATTGATATACTCGCAATCGAGCTGTCGCGTAATTGAAATATTCTCGGCTCGGTTGTCGGTCGAGTGAACGTTTGTAATTTGCGGAGCGTGCCGTGCACCGGCACGTGTACGTATATGGAAGTAAATTGCAAAAATCCAGGCTCTACCGTGTATCGATTCATACAAATTATTTTAATTTCATCTTGGCTTTACAATGTATTTACAGGCTCTTTTCGAGTATTATTACTTTTCGTACGAGCACTTGGATTGCTTGAAAAATTCACTCGGCCGGTTTAATTGCCAATTAAATAATTGGGTTGGGATTTAGTGGAAACGGCCATTTTCTGCAGCTTCGATATGTGTGTCAATGGACCAATTAGGATCAAATGATACGTATATGATGTACTTTTATTCGAGTGTTTGCTCGGATATCAGTATAAAAATTAATTAAATCGTCTTGAACTATCCACAGATGAGGGTACAATATGGATAATCGGCCACGGGGCAAAAGTGTCTGCAAGACACGCAGTGGTGAATGAAAATTTCGAAAACATTATTTACAACCGAGCGTGAATTGCCGCGATGATAATTATTATATTTACTTTCACATCATTTTCCTGCACTCCGAGGCAACGTCTATATATCTCGTTACAAATGACGTTTGTAAGCTCTAGCTTTACGTAGTTTGATATACGACAATAGGAATTAAAACGTGCATTATAAATTTATTTAACGGTAGCAATGAAAAAAAAAATTGAAAAACGAATTTATAGTGGCTTAGAAAATTAATTGCTACGGAGTTTTGGGTTTAAAGCTTTCATCGCGAGAGTAACTTTAGATTATAACTATAAGTATTACTGTACAAGTAAGCTGCTCCGTTGCAGCTACGGTACAGGACAATGGCAGTTGCAAGTGGATTTCTTAGCTCCTCTTACCTTGTGGGCTGCAATCAAGATGTACTCTAGGCTAAAAAGTCGAAGGTGTGTACGTGCAGAGTTTATGACTAGATGGTCGCGCGAAAAGAGTTCAGTAACCTTTTTGTGTCTTTCTCTCTCTCTCTCTCTGTTGCACGCGGCATCCGCGCTCATACACGGCCCGCGCAACGTTGGAGCTCGAGCGCACTACTCCGTATTCTATACCACTTATAGTACCAGGTTAGTGGAAACTGTGTCATCTTAGATTTCGAAGCGCTTGCACATACATGCAGACGCTCGCCTCGCGCCCATTTAACGTTTTACGTATACATAATACACGCCGAAGCTTAAGCCGAAAAAAGTGAGTATTATTTATACACACGCGTTGGCCGCTATATACAGCCTGTGATTACAATTTCAATGATGCGTGTAATGATGCATTCAAGACGGCATTAATACGCGCCAAAGTGGCAATTCGTTTGGAGAGGTCAGTGTGTTCCTTGCGGGCTGGAGCGCGCGACTCGAGACAGGTGATTCAGCGCGTGTGCAGCGCACGTAACGAAAGACTCGCGTCTTTGAGGTAGGTCTACTGCGAGCGGGCAGGAATTATCCTTGTTTATGGTGCCTCCTTTAAGGTAGCATCGAGTGCATGGATGCAAGTTTGCCGTTGCTGCTGCGCTATATCGTGTGGGAATGAGTACGGGTGAAATGTTAGTTCTCCAGATAATACCATGGCTCGAGTGGTACGCGTGTATACCGCGTCTTGTGTACACTTTGTATGCGAGACTTATGCTCCTAAGTCGCAGCGATCCTCGACTACATGGCTGATTCGACGCATCGATGCTGAATTATATATTTCGCTTCGGCCGGATAATCTCAACAGAAAATTTGTATCATTACAAGAACGAATTTCCAGTCGAAATTGAAAAAAAAATTAATAAAAAATAATACGAAGCTCGTGTTTGAGCTTTGCTCGCACGCAAGTTTTCAATAGTCGTGAAATTAATCCGAGTCTTTTTTTTACGTAGAAGAGCGGAAAAAAGAATACCGCAAACAAGAGAGAGAATCGAGTCTATAGAATGAGAGATACATAGAATATCTCATTGGAAAGTCTTCCTTTACAATGTATAGAGTAGGTAAGTAACAACTGCTACAGATGATGAATAGTCGACTCCGAGAGAAGAGAGAAAGAGAGAAAAAAAAGAGCTACCACTGCCGGTATGAGTATCTCTGCGATATCCTAAAATGACATTTTGAAAAGCAAGTAAGCCTGTTATAGGTGCTATATCAGCCAACTCGCGTGTAAGCGCGGCAGAGCAGCCGCGGCGGTGGCGCAGCGCTGCGCGACTCGCTTGCAACTTTCTTTTTTTCCTCGAGGCGCCGATGGCATATAAGTAGCGGCGTAAGATAGAGCTCCGATGAGGAGAAAATCGCGCGGAGCTCACATACAGTATACAGAGAGAGAGAGAGAGAGAGAGAGAGAACGCGCCAAGCCAACAGCACTACCGCCTCTCTAGATGTCTTGTGCGTGTCTGCAGGTGTGGGTATACATGTACGTAATGGAAAAGTCGCTCGAGCTCTGTAAGGCTAATAAGTGGATCGCGTGGATTGCCGCTGCTACTGCATTTCAATGTGCTGATATGCATGGGTGTGCAAGGAGTGCTGCACATTTCGCTTTCCAAGGCCGCGAAGAGCAGCGAGGATACCCCAGGCGGCAAAGGTGACGAAATCGATAATCGCTAGACGTGCTGCGCTATAGCGCCGATGGACGTAATTAGGGGCATGGCTGTTGCGTGCGTACGCGGTCGTGGCGAACTTTGTTGGGGCCATCGTGCACATGCAGCGTCACCGTTTGCTTCCTATCCTACGCCTATATTATATGTGGCTTGCGATTTTTTTGTTTTATCCTTTCTCGCGGGCGCGACATCCATATATATATGTATAGAGCTGTGCGATCGGCTCAGTGACATCGCGTGGCTCTATATGTACTCGAGTAAGCGCACGCACCGGGCATTATCCAGATGAGAACTTTCTCTCCATCGTCAACGTACGGACGAGCATGTATCGCCTTCGTACTTATTTACCAATAATAACAAGAGAACCGAGACTATGCACGCGAATACGAGTCCATAAAAGATGCGCTTAAAAATTGATTTCATTCGTGCAAACTGTGAAGCGCGCGTAGGCATGCAAATTTTCACCGAATACCGCCACGTCTGCCACGCGAGCTCACGACGTATCTAGGTAAAAACAACAACTTCGCCATCACCGCTGCCACGACCACTACTAACACTGGACTCGACTCGTAAATATTTTAATAGAAGAGGTAAGAAGCGACGATGGCGATCATCGTTGCTCGATAAACTGAGCATAATACACGGCGATCGCTTTGATACGTATCATCTGGTCGCTCGATTAGGTCTGTGTACGCGCATCGTTGCCACCGATCATCGCGCTATAACGAAAAGGAAAAGTGATTATAATGCTCGTATGTGTCTGCGTGTAATACCTTTCGACGGATGATTTTTAGTTAGATGGCGTATATTATAGACAGCGCACAGCTGATCGGTCGAACGCGAGACATCCGAGCGCAACGCGAGTTTCAACTTTCTTTTCATTTTAGCGACACGTATCGCGTGCAAATTCATCGCGTCCGTGCACTGACCGATCCTCGTTTGCCTGTCTATATGACTTTTCGAAAAGAAAAAATTAATATCAACAATTACTGTAACGAGTTTTCTGCGCTGCTTATACTCGCAGCAGCTACATACACAACGATCTGACGCTACGACTACGCGACAAATTATTCTAATTCGAGCAATTTTGCATTGCTTAACGAGAAGAAAAATGCCTTTCTCGGAAAAGAAGTCTAGCAGACGTTGCCACCGTTCGATGCAATCTCTTTTCGAATATCTCGATATGCCATGCCGATATAAGAACAACTACCCACGCGGCTCGTAGCCATGGCATCGAGCGAGCTCGATCGGTACTCGTCGTTTCGCGTTTACCCGCCACATACTTATACACGCTTCCTATTTCCGGTTCTTTGTTTGCGAGGAACTTCGAGCTACGCTGCGTGAGAGTAGCTCTCCGACTTTTGGCAGATGCGGATATATGCATAAGTAAGAAAAGATAAAAGCGAAAAAGCACGAGCGCAGCTGGATTTTAGGTCAGGCGAAAATCTGTAATAATGTACGGGCGCGAGGATGAGAGCACGTGTATATACAAACAACAGGGGGACTCGATGAACTTTCGACTTTTTGAGGTCAAACATAGACGTATGTAGGTGGTATAATTCTCAAAAAATACCAATAGCCTTTTTTCGCCAATCGAACCTGGCCTCGTATAAAGCTACATGTAATTCGCGCCGTTATTTCCAGAGCGCCTTTTCAATGCCGATAAACTTTTTTGTTTGTAGATATACGATATTCGTCTTTAATCAATTGACAGAATGAAAAGCAAGTCTTTACTTGAAATCCTATTACCGGCGTGTACTCAGACACGTTCAAACGTAAATTAATATTATCATTCTCATTTACATACAGCACACAGCTATAAATTAAACGAAAGTTTGAGAATTATTGCGGTAATTTTAGACGTCATTATTTCATGATTGAATTCAATTGAATGCAATTATTGGCTTACGTTTAAAGTAATACTATAAAATCCTGTGCATTATATACAATAAATGAAATGAGTGAAACGACGAGTGTAAGAATTATACCAACCAAGTTTTCAATTCTGTTTTGAAAGCAAACACTTGGATGACTATCGACGACGAATATTTTTATGATAAATATCTAATACAATTTAACACGTATTCGGTAAAACAAACCTTTAAAGAACCAAATGATACTTCAAAGGAAATTTATCGATTATTATTCGATGAGTCAATCATGTATTATAAAGACAACACAATTTAGAATGCCTAACCCAAACAAAATGCAAACTTTCTCTGTATCTCGGAGTAGTCGTTTGTTTATACTTGTGACACCGACCACTTCACACCTGTTTACGATTGGAAAAACGGTACAGGCAGTTAATTTCGCGTGTTACTTTAAAGAAATACATTAAACACTCGTGCGTGCTGTTTCTCTTTCTCCATCTTTCTCTCTCTCTCTCTCTAAATGGCATTGTCCTTTTTGCAGGCGTTGAAATCGCCTCAAGCGGTGGACCGTTATATCGGAAAATCATTAAGGAATTCCACGTGGATGATGAGGCATTTGCAGGAAAAAGTGTGAAAAAATGGTCGCTGATAACATCTTGAATTAGCTAAATCTTGTCATTAGCAATTTGATTGGGCAGTTTCGAGACTAAAGTTCCAAGCACCTGTACGTATGCGATAAGTCATTGCGAGAGTATCAGCCAACGCTGATGGAAAAGTAAAAAAAATCATGCCAGACTGGCAGTCATGGCCTTTTATAAATGACATTTGTCCCGTTAAAACGAGCTTGCCATTGCAGGCCCCACGCGCTATGTCTAAAACGTAAACAAGTGCCTCTCGTGCGCGTGCCCGACTCACGAGCATTACGCGAAAAATAAAGGTCGGCGTTCTCACATCAAACAATTTTTCCATCTTTCTCTCTTCACCGAGACCCATAACTTTCGTTTGTTCGATTGAGTATGATGGAGCCCGCGAAACGAAAGGACGTGGATTTTGATCGTGAACTAGATAGTGTAACGCTAAGTAAAAGTAGAGCAGTTGAATAATTTCATCACGTGGATGGCATTGATTTTTCCTTTCTTCGCATTAGAATGTATTTTACTGACAACATATAATTTTTGTTTATATACAAGACATACATGAATGCTCGTGATAAAAAAATAGTTTTTATCAGTTATCTACGTCCTCAACACGTCGAAATAGGGTATGCGTTTTGATCTTTCCAATCTGCGTTTCAATAGTACAGGGCGTTTGAATAATTAGTATCGTTGACATCAATAGCAAACGGAGTAGCAAATTGAAAATTGACACCGACGTTAAATAAAATGAAATAGAATAGAATAGTAACCCAAGTAAGGATTCCTGACGAATAAGAATTTTTTGCCTGCGATTTGCAACTAGACTGTAGGTGCACAAAGTGCACACGACCGATGCACAATAGGCAGCGTATATAGCCTAACAAGATCTAGGTTGTAAGTTTGCGCAAAAGCGCGAGCGGTCGAAAAAAATACAGATGCGTTTAATTAGGATGGATTCTCTGTTTGACTCGTTCTACTGCGGTAAAGTGAAATTTTCGTTTAATGGAGCAGAAGGTTTCAGGACACTCTTGCCCTCGAGATAAACTATTAAAATTGAATATTGGATGTGAGAAATAAAAATGTCTCCAAGTACACTGAGCAGTCCAGAATGAGAACAACATAACGTTTACCTCAAGCGATGTTAGCTTTAAAAGAAAATTTATATTCTTCCAACGGTGAACATACGAATTTTCCCGATATTGCGAGTGCGCTCGTAGTAAGCATTACTTACACATCTCAGCTAGAACGTCAGTGAAAAATGGGCTTTAAATTTCGCTCTGACGTAACCCTCTGACGGACCCGTCGACCATTTATCGCTATCAACATTTAAGTTTACCTAAAAAAAAAAAAAAAATACGTGTGTGCGTTACAATCTGTTATTTTATCAGATTTAAATTTTCGTAATAAAAGTTACGCGGACGGTGCGCGGCCCCGCTGAAATATTCAGATCGAATCGGCGTTACGCGCGCGCATACTTGAGACCGCGCACCGTCCGAGCAGCACTACATCTATACTACAGAATGTATTGTGCTACGGCTGGTGCATTATTTGAATTCACGACGACGTTTCTTTATTTATATATATATTTTTATTACGTACACATTGTGTGCAGTCGAGTGCACGCACGGTATCTATATATATATAAGGTGCACTTTTAAATTGCAGCGCACACACTGCGCGCGCCTTGCACAAGTCGTGCTTTTCTCTTCCTTGTTTACATTAAATGTTGGTGTGGATTTTCTATATGTACATTTACGCGTTTAACGATGCCCGCACACGAGTACACACTCGCAGGCGTATGCGCATATCCTTTATCCTTTTTTTATTCACGATAATTTAAAGTGCACGCGCCGCGTAACTAACATCAAAACTCTCTGCTGTACAGCGTCGTTAAATATTATATAATACAGTGATTGTCGAATAGCATTTGTTATATACATATTTTTCTTTCTACGTTCAAATGATTTGGACTGGCGACTTAGAGATTTATTATTGTCGCCGAAGCATCGCGAAACTTATGTAAACTCGAACTTAAAAGCAGCGAGCGCATTACCTGCTTCTGGTATCCCATGATTTGTACCCCTGTCATTCTCATTTCTGCTGAATCAATTTTATTTATTTTTTTCGCGCCCTGGAGGAAGTAATTTTCAATAGTAAACTGTGTATCTTTTAAATACACCAAAAACTATTACTATATTCATCAAATTTTAATTCCAGTTCACATAAAAACAACTCGTTATTTTTTATATTTAAAATCTGCACATGCATAAAGACAACATGTAATTAATCAATAGTATATGCATGAACGTTTAAATTATTATCGCCACTTCTGAGAATTTAATGATTTCTCCCGATCTACATTTGAATCTGGTAATGCGAGTAAAAACGAGTACTTGTGAAAATCTGTTCTAGCTCTGTATATTTATCTACAAAGTATTCAGACCGATCGCAAGTATATATATTATATATTAAATTTATCTTGATAGAAGCTGCAATGATGTATACTTTATTTTTTCTAGTATCAGTAAAACTGAGTAAATTAGAATTATTTTCAAAAATTATAATTTAAATCGATGTATATGAATTTTTATTTTGACGAAAATTGTAATTACAGTGAACAATGTCGAGTCAGCGAATGACATCAGATTCGTGGACGAATCGTTGGATGAGCAAAATGACGCGCAAATCTATAAGGCCGTGGTCGACTCGATGAACGAATGGCAACTGAAGACTCAGCGCAAAGGACGCCACAGCCGACGTAGACGCGAAGTTTCGCGAGTCTGCTACGAGGATGTTGGCTGCTTCGAGGATACAGGTCCTTTTAGCTACCTCGAGATGTTACCTTCGCCGCCTAAGGATGTCGGCACCAGGTAGATTTAGCTATATTTCAAATCCGGGGTATCCTGGTAACCAATAACAATATTGGTACACAAAATCTCAATAACACATACATTTTTAAAAGTAAACAAAAAACTTAGAGCTAACCTGAAGTAGTTCATAACTTTTAAGGTGGTCTGAGGCTTTCCAGTTTTTCGCTCTCTGAGCACATTATCTATTTTAATCATTTTTAAGCCCCAAAGTGTCCATCAATGACATAAAAATTTCTCTAAAAAAAGAAAAATTTTAGAGTGCATTTAAGATCGTTAGTAATCTATTTTCGAAATTGAAAAAAAATTTCGACCCCCGAAGCATCTGAAAAATCTGGAAAAATGGAAAACTTTTTAGGTTGTAAGAAGGCAACTCTAAAAATACTTTCAGACTTTGAAAGTAAAAAAAAGTTTTGATATCAGTATTAAAAAAAAGAAGTATTAGTAAACAAAGTATAGTATCCAGAAACCATTTATGACTTATTGTAGCAATCAATGGGGGGATATACAAATAAAAATGAATTAAGGGACGATCTAATAATACACACACACTTACTTTACATGCGCGCTTCGGTGTCACTAATTACAGCAAATTACGATGTAGAAAAACGTTATTATCGAGTATTATTCAGTTGCACCAACGTAAAATGCATTTAATCCATACAAGCCAAGCTATTTCGAAATCCTCTCCATCTTGTAACTAATAATTATTTTGTGCTCATTGCTAACTACCCGTTTGAATATAAATTTTTCCTCTTAGTTCAGTAATAAATATTATTAAAACATCCACAAGTCATTTTTTTCACAAGATACCATAAAAAGAGAGCATAAAAAGACAAGCGCACTTGGTATACGTTTACACTTTCTTTACATACAATAGGCCGTTGAACTATTTAAAAAATTTTCTACAACGAAGCCTTGAATTTTTGCAGATTTTACGTCTACGGAAGCCGCAAGGCAAGATCCATACCGATGGAGGTGCCGGCCGAGAACATAAGCGAAAAAGCAGGCCACAGCATCGATCCGAAGCTACCGACCAAGGTGATCGTGCATGGCTTCGGCTCGAGTTGCGATCACGTCTGGGTTTACGAGATGCGAGCTGCCCTCACTGCAGTCGTCGAGTGCAACATCGGTAATCATCCAACATCCTTTTTAATCACTCTGCTTTTCCCTCCAATTATTAATATTCGTACATTTGCTCGCGTGGATTATAAAATTTCTGAGTTCATTTTTATCGTAAAATATGCAAGCGAATAAGAACGTTGCATGTATAGTAAAGGTGCGCAGAAAAGCCGTTACTTCAACTTCGACACGCTCCAATTGAATTGCTCACAATAAGCTAGAGGTGCCTTCGACACGAGAACTTGTATAACACAACGTTTTAAATTTAAATTCTAACTACCAATTGTAGAACTACTCCTCGTCGATAGCAGAGGCTTTGGTCTTTTTTCTTGTGCCAAGTCTAGAGGCTTATAAATACGCGAAACACAGCACTAGAAATCGGATTCGCTATTAATAAGTACTTTGCATCGAAATTGATGAATAATTCGATCGTTTACAAGTGCTCACGATGATGTTGTAGTTTGCGTCGATTGGGGCCCAGGAAGCGCTGTGCCGAATTATGTCCGAGCCGCAGCCAACACGCGACTGGTCGGCCGTCAGCTGGCCAAACTCGTGCGTAGCCTCAACGTGCCACTCGACAAGGTCCATCTGATAGGCTTCAGCTTGGGAGCTCACGTCGCCGGTTTCGCAGGAGCCGAGTTGGGCAACGTCTCGAGGATTACAGGTTCGTGACTCCTACATTAATGCACAAGTTTCATTATCATATTTTAAATTAATTAAAATTAACGGCAATATGCGGCAATAAAAATATTATATTGTATGCATTTGTTCTAGCGCAACTACACAATTATGTATGGCCGATTCTCTGTGAAGTTGAATGGCCAAAAAAAATTTTTTTCTGCAAATATGAAAAATTTGTTGTTTCCGATGTCAGATTTGTCCCAAAAATTTTTTAGAAAAATTGTGGCCTTCTATGACACTTTTTCAGAAGCCCAAAGTTGGCCATTTTAGCGTTTTTACGAAATTCATGAAAAATCGCAAATACTCAAATAATTCCTGAATCAGTGTAAAATGACTCAAAAGTAAAAGTGCTCGTGAGTTAATAGTTGGAAATTGTCCATATTTTCAGAAAAAATTCATTCCAAAGTGATTGGAGCCACCTGTGAGGTTATAAAATGGAAAAAAACAGGAAATCTAATCGAGTTCGAACCAGACTTTTTTTCCGAAACTACGTAAAAAGTTTCCTAAAGATGACAACTACTGCCTGATAAAGTTTTGTAATGGGTCTTACAGTATAACGCAATGCAGACAATGTGTTGAAAAATGTGCAAAAAAGGTCGAAAATAGGCCCAAAATGCCTTAAATCACCCAAAACATCTTTTTCGATCTTTTTTGCCCATCTTCGACACATATTGTTGTCTACATTGCGTTACACTTTAAGACAAAACTTTATGAGGCGGTAGTTGACATCTTTAGGAAGCTTTTTACGTAGTTTCGGGAAAAAAAGTCTGGTTCGAACTCGATTAGATTTCTTGTTTTTTTCAAGTTTTTTCCATTTTATAAGCTCACAGGTTGCTCCAATCACTTTGGAATGAATTTTTTCTGAAAATTTGGACAATTTTCAACAAAAAAGCTCGTAGTCACTTTTACTTTTGAATCATATCTTTATTGTATCGTGCAAGTTACTCGCCCTTTTTTTTCAATAGAATCAATCAATAGTTGAAACGAGAATGAGAAAATTAACAATTTTCACGCAGTCGTAGTACGTATTTTGGATGCACCGATCGTTAGAAAAACAATCAATAAATCGAGTTTGCGGGCACTAATCATTTTGTTGGTAGTCTATGACAGTTAAAAGAGAAATCACTTGAATATATGTGTACACATATTTGTGGTTTTACCGGTTTCATAGAAAACTACTTGCTCGGTAAATCATGCAAAGGTTTCAAGGTGCACATCCACTTTGTCTCTCAGCGAGAATCACTTTTTCATAGGCTCTTGCGCTGCTGGTCCTTTTTCATTTACGAGATTTCATCTAACCTATATTTTTTGTCAAACGACTGACGTTAATATTTTTTCAATGGCGGCAACAGACTTGGCAATGTAACGTTATATCGCTTTAAAATGCTGCATCCGAGCGTCTACCATAACTGAAAGCATAAATAAAATAAATTACGAGCCTTATTATAAGTTAAAGAATTTTCTTTCAAGCTAAAACGTTACAAAACTACAGTGGAACAGGCATGAAAAATCGCACGAGTTAATTTTATTTCTTTCCAATGGTGCCAATGAACTTACCATGCAGAGGCGGCTTCTCACATGGATTGACCAATTGATTATATTATAAACTTTTTTACTTAAAAGATGTATGCGCAGCTCCATTTTTATTATAAAATTGTAACTCGTTATTATGTTCAGAAATAGCAAAAGGCCATGCTATAATAAATTCATAAGGTATAATTAAATATACATACGAGAACTTTCAACATTGCACATGCAACAGGGCAAAAAGCTTGATTTTTTTGTTGTTGTAGTTTTCTGAACAGTATCCAATGAAATGAAAAAAAATCGACTAAAGCTAAAAAACGAACGATACAATGTGGATATTATGTACTTTAATTTAAAAAGTAAAACGAAGCAAGTGAAAAAGAAAAATTTGCTACTTGTGCAAAGTAAAAAGAGCGAGAGTCGGGCATTGCTAAAATGAAAAGTTTTGCATTAGGTCTGATTAGAGATTTCATATGACATCCTTTTATCTACGTATAATTATAGTTACACAATTTCACAAAAAATTTTCTAGAAAAGTTTACTTTACAATGGTCAATTTTATAATAATAGTAAAAATACCTGCGATAGTCTTTCATTTCAAGGATTTAAGCGATTGATTTTGAACTCTTCCGGGATAAAATTTTCCAGTGTAAAAGTGTTATTTTAAAAGATAATGCGAAAAATGTATCACTCGAAAACGTATTTTACAGGCCTCGATCCAGCTGGACCGCTTTTCGAAGCCCAAGACCCTCGAGCTCGTCTCGACGCCAGCGACGCAAAATTCGTCGACGTCATTCACAGCAACGGTGAGCAGCTGATCCTTGGAGGCCTCGGCTCATGGCAACCAATGGGCCACGTTGATTTCTATCCAAACGGTGGTAGGATGCAGTCTGGATGCACTAATCTCTTTGTCGGAGCGGTCAGCGATATCATTTGGTGTAAGTAGCATTGAAAAGTTTCAATTCGAATTTCCCGTCAGCCAAAAGCTTTTGCGAAGCCAATTAGTTTTCGACGTACGACCCATAAAATAAAAAAAATATTAACGACCGGCTAATTTTCACACCGATAATTAATTATCATTGTTTTATACTCGTTTATTTATTCTGGCTAAGCTATTTGCCATAGAATGAAGTGTAGGTACATTTATAATTCCACTCACGACAAGTCAATATCTCCCTCTTTCGATTGGCGCGACTTTCGATCTCTAGCAAGACGTGCGAAATTTCAATGGAATTTTTACGTAATCGCCATATAAAATGCACGTATTCGTAGAGGCAAGCAGGTGCTCGCGTGGATCTTTAATGGTGAACATCGCATCGGCAACGTCATACTCAGCACATGCCATGCACTCGCAGATCAGTCGCAGGCATACGGAACAAGCACAATAATCGCTCGACGTACATATCGTAAATACTTTTTTCCAATTGACTTCTGCGACATCACTTTCTCGAGTCGCGAGATATCGATGTATACACCTCTGTGTGTCGCCTGCACGATTATTAGAAAGCAGCAGTTGCTGCGCTGACACTTTGAACGTCATGGATTTCCTCTTGCACTGCGCACACATACACACGAGAGTGCGTGCGATAAGCACCCACGCTATTACTTGCCGCAAACTACAAGCTGCATAATTGTTATTTTGATAAAAGTAGGCCATGAACATTTTTAGAAATTACATGTAATATTCGTTACAATTGACAGCTTGTTATTTTTGGCTGTTGAAAATAAATAGTTGTCGACGGTTCGCGACCGGAGTTGGCAACGTCTCGCGCAGACAGAAAATTTTTTCAAGTCAACCTTCTTTAGATGAATTTCGTTCTTCTGTATATTGATACGGAGGAACATTAGGGCTGTAATGTAGTTTCGTCTATCTCTGTCTCTGCCTGTCTCGCCCACTTACTTGCCTTGCTCTGGCTATGCGTGATCTTGCGATTTGCGCGGTCAAACGATACATCATGTATGCCTCGCGATTTTCTTGCACATATTTATTCTCGATGATAATCGTAGCGCAATAGTATATTACTGCTCTAAACTGCGAAAAAACAGAAAATTCCCAGAGTACATTTAATAAACACTTGCTCGGGGGCTTTCTTTTTTCGCGGCTTAAGCCTGTATGCTATTTTCCATACCCAGTGTCCCGAAAATCGCTCTTCTCGCTTTGCGCAGTGGCGGGGAAGTAGTCACTTTTGGGCCGATGGTATGAAAACAAATTTTAGGAAAAAAACAACTTACAATAAAAAGGCATCTCAGCTTTAACTTCTTGTATTCATGGATATTAGATAATACAGTCCCTAGAAGTGAAACTTAAGGTACCTTTTTCTTTTTGCTTGATATTTTTTGGATTTCATGTAGTTTTTTTTATTTTTCCTGATTTTAAATTATAATTGTTTTAAATGCTCGTAATAGGCATCGCATCAATTAAATTCTCTCGATAAAAAAACCTTATTTGCTTTGTGCTACTTCAGCGAGTCCAGTAGAAGGTCGCTCGCTGTGCAATCACCGACGAGCCTACAAATTCTTCACCGACTCCATAAGCCCGAAATGCCACTTTCCTGCTTTTCCATGCGAAGGCGGCTACGATGCTCTGCTCAAGGGTGAGTGTTTTCCCTGTGGCACCGAGTCCAAGGAGTGCGGAATCATGGGTTATTACGCCGACGAGTCACCCGCCAGAGGTCAGCTTTACCTCATGACAAGGGATGAGGAACCTTTCTGTGCACATCAGTATCAGGTACATTGATTTTTTCCCATTATTGTAATTTTATCACGCCATGGTCGTGATGGATATGAATAAGTGTATGCTAAGACTATATGTTGATTAGCTCGTGTTGTGAAAATTCGCTATGATTCAAAACCTTTTTTGAACGCTTCGAACCTCCTTGCCGATTTCAATGTAATTTTCAATGTTAATTACAGGTGAAGGTTTACAATAGCAAGCACGAGCGACCAGTAAAAAGTTACGGCAGATTGCAAGTGACATTATTGTCCGATAGTGCCATCAACGAGACATTCACGATGACGAAGAAAGATGACGAAGAACTACTCGTTAGCGCAATTCTGCAAAAAATCGTCGTGCCCCATCCAGCGCTCATGAATATCGATGCCTTAGAGGTCGGTTCGATAGAATAATTAATTTGATCCTCGTTTTGATCCACTATTTCATATATGACCGAAAAATACATACAGATAAAATACACGGCGTACAGCGGATGGATTCAGTCGGGTCTCGTCTCCTGGTCCGTCGACAAGGTCTCCTTGACCGACCCTCACAACAAAGTCCTATCCATCTGCAAACGCGGCCTCGTCCTGGAGTCTGGTAAACCGGTTTATCTTCCGCTCTTCAAGGGTGACTGCAGTGTCCCACCCGAAATCGAGAATATGACGGTCGCTCCGCTGCTCGCCAAGGATGAGATGATGCAAGCACCACAGAGTATCGGACCATTTACCAAGGAGCATAATTACGATAGGAATCATGGTATGTTGCTCGCATTACTTATGTAAACGTTAATTCTTGTAACAGGTTGAAACTTACTTTTTTGTCGTGTTCTTGAACAGACGGCGGCTTGACCAACGAGGTGCCGCAAAAAAGTTTGGGACCGTTCACCAAAGACCAAAATATCAAAATTGCTAACGAGAAGGCCAAAGATTACGATAGTGATAAATCCGAAAAGCGAAAAAATGTCCAGGTTAGCAGCAAGTCATTAACTTGGAATTCAGATCTTAAAATTTCAATGAATTCTATTACGAAATAATAATTTATGAGCGTGTTTGCAGGATGCAACGAATTCCTGGTCGTTCCACTTTGACATACCGAATGATGGTGCTGCCAACTCGGCTGACGTGGGTGAATTTGTCGAGCGGGGTCGAGGTTTTTCCGGTTTGGGAGCCCCTTTGAGCCTGCATCAAATACCACCAGTTGTTTCATTAGTGTCTTCATCGTCGCTCTCGGATCAAGCGAACCCCAAAGAGATGCACGAGCCGCTCATACGTTCGAGTGGCAATCACAAAAAGGACCCTGCGGGTCGCTCTCTCAGACTACCGGAAATCACGGAACCTTTGCTAAAAGCCAAGAACTCGAGGTCCGACGCTCAACAAGACGTTACCGAAGAACCACCGAGCTCGCGAGAATTTACCATTCAGTTTTTGCCGGAAAGAATAGCCGGGATTTTGGCTCAAGCGGAGAAGTACGCGCGCATGACGCTACTGCCACTGATATCGCAGTACACACCTAGCTTCATCGGTGGTGCTAGAAGCGACAAGCCGAAATATTTCCCACCCTTGGGTAAGTTCATCTTTCAAGTCATCTGAAAAATGCGAGTTACACTAATAACGAGAATTAATACGCTTTTTATTTGACATAAAACAGGAAATATTTTTTGGTACTCGCGAAACAGATGACGACGATTCGAGCGAAGAAAAACGACGCAAAAAATTACTCTCGTCCAAAGACAGTCGCACGAAATATTACTACGAGTTTGAAGAAACTGTAACACCTAAAGCCAGCAGTAGCACTACTGGCACTAGTAGCAGTACCGATAGCAGTAGTAGCACCTTCAGTTCAGAAAGTGGACGCAGTATTGTTTACGCTGTAGCCTCGACTACACCTGGCGTCCCTAGTTCCACGAACGAAAGCAGAGAAAAGAATGGAAGTAACGAGTGGGTCCCCATACCCGTGATGATGCCAGCGGTTCATACTACCGACAGCGTAGAAGCTGCAACGGGTAGAAAGCAAAAATCTCTCGAAGGTAAATTATTGGCGCAACTTTGACTCGAGCTCGATCGCGATCGATGAAGTATAATATATCCTTGTTGTGCATTGCTTTGACAGGCGAGTGGGTAAGTGAAAGCGGCACCAACTGGTCGCCACGCAGCAACGACACCGACTTACCCGTGCCCGAGACGAAGATCGACGACTGGACCTCGCTAGCCGTCGCTCCACTCGATAGCGCGTCGTCGACGTCGACCTCCAACATCGATGACTCGAGCGCCGGAGCGGAAGCGACAATGCCGACTGAGCAGCAAAGGAAGTTCATACCGCTGCTTGATTTCACCGAAAGTGTGACCGACTCGCCGAAATCCACGGACGCGGACAGTGAACTGAGGACGTCATCGAGAAATTTGGTCAATTCCTACGTTTACGGGACGAAAAACGACCCTCGCACCAAGTACATACCCCTCGTAGCCGAGGAGGATATGGGCACTTTTACGGCCAGTATCGTACGCGATACCAGGTGATAATGTGAGCGTTACGGTCGGAGACGATTTTTACTCATTTTAAACTTTTTTGCTCTCTCGCTCGGGCTCTTACATTATTTTACGAAAAAAAACAACGAGTTATGCGATATTGTGAGCGACTGATGTACTTGGCGTGCCTTTTAAAAATGTGCATTTTTTGATGTGCTTTACAAGTATTTTCATAGACTGTAATTTTTTTTAAATAATTTTCGAATTCGCTATCGGATTCACCTGCATCCTGATTTTACGTTGATTGAAAATACAAATTAAGACATGAGCCTACTAGGTTTAAGATTTTTGTATATAATTTATGAAAATTTGACGTTTTTTTTTAACTATTGGAAAATCTGTACAAAATTTGGGAATTTCCAAATTGTTAATCAAAATGAACATCTTGGTTCCATATAAATAGTTGGATCTTTATAAATTAAAATTTATGTGTACTGTCATGAGTAAAAAATACTTTCTTAATTTATGTTTTATATTTTTTTATTTTAAGATGGTTACACACACCGTAAACTTGATATGTACGAGGTGTTGGATGACAGCGATTATTACCTGTGTGATATTAATTTAAGTTAATAGTTATCGTTATATACTTTGTTTATTATTACCGCATAAACTCTAGAACGAGTTTCGTAAATAGTTAATATTTTACTAGTAATTCTAAATTGTAAATAAATATTTGCAATATGCCATAGTTATAAAATGTAACACCGATTAAAATAATAAATCACAAAATATATTCTAGTATACAACCATTTTTTCTCAATTTATATATTATTTTCTTCCTCGAAAAAAAACTATAATAAATAAGTAACGCGAGTAACCCAAAAATTAACAACGTTTCATCGTACTACTCGATCATTCAATATAAAAATTACCAGTAAAAATGCTAAATTTGTTTTGTAAAAATTGTGAGCCTTTGACTTTTATTAAAGATACAGAGACATAGTATGCATAGGGATATTTACAATCTATATGTATTCGTATATTAATTTTTGGAAATCATTTATTTTAATTATTCTGCAGACATTCGATCAATCACATGCAAATATTGGTTATAACAACACTATTCGCCAATCGTGTGGTAAAATATTTCGACAAAACGTATTCTTTTCGTTCGTGACTTATATTTGTGATTAAAGACTACTTGTATGAACTACCATTAACAAAATTACAATCGATTCAATTTGAATACCGTATACTATAATTTAATTTGTCGAAAGTGTTTTTGCATCTTCTTTCGATTCACAGCATACTATTCACTTTTATCGGGTTTAAACGTGATCACAGGTAATAGTTGATAAGTATGAACCAAACAGTGGAAGAGATACATTTTTGCGATGAGCTGCATACAACAAAATACGTTGTGTTTCTGTATTAATAAATGTTTTATTTAAATCGAAAATTATTAAAAACACTTTTCTTTTTCAATATAACTTTTTCTTGGCCTTATTACATTATCACATGGGATCGGATTTCACACACAATCAACACATATAATACATATAGCCCACTGGCTTATGGGATTTGCTACACGTATGATATGAACAACTATTATGTATGTATTTCATACAGATTATTAATCGCTTGGTTCTTCAGGTACCCATTAAATGTCACACTCATTTAGGTTATTATATTTCAAAGAAATGGAAATTCTACAAACAACGGATCTTTTGAATTTAATTTTAATTTGATTAAAAATTTCCCGTTCAAAACTTAAATCGAATGGCAATCAAAAGTGCCTGAAATAAAATACCAAGCATAAAGTTTTTATCAAATACTTGCATTTTTGCGTATGAAAAATACTCATAATATCGATAATCGAATTTAAAAGAAAATACGTTGAGCCAAATATAATTGTATGCACATCTTTTCATTACCTAAATATATGTACATCAAACGCACAGTCTTATCTGGACGTGTTAACTTTATGATTTTAAGATTAGGTACTTTATAAAATAATTAGTCAAATTCTAAGAGTTTGGATGTTTACATATATATATATATTATATATGAATTTGGTATAATATATTATAAAAAAAATAACATTCTGACGAGGCGACGGACAAGTTCATTACTTTGTATACGATTATCCCAAAAGGACGAAAATCATTTATACTGTTACCATTATTATGCATGACTTGTATTTATACTTGCTTAGTATAAGAAGTGTAATTTTATTTTTTCATTAATGATTTAAATTTCAATTTTAGCAGTAACTTTAGGTATTATATTTTAATAGATCAAATAAAAAATTCTTCATGTAAAAATTTATATATTTTTTGAATATGGCATGACTTTCAATATGAAACTGCTCAGACTCTTTTGCTTAAATTAATCGATTGTGATAACAATACATTTATGTACCGATTTGAGTGTTCATGTAGAACTGTACATCAGTTGCGTTACATTAAATTACATACGTCGATATTTCGTATGAATATATATAAAATATAAGGCCGCCTCATTCAATATACTGACTAGATCAGATTTTTAAACATATTATATTATTTTATACTAAATACTAAAGTGTCCATGTATATCGTTTCTTTTCGGGTTGGCAATCTTTTCAGATGTATATAAAGAACTATCATTCATTATCGTTCAATTTTGTCCTAAAATATAATGTAATCGCAGCGACAAAATCTTTAATGATAATAGTGCACGAAATTATGTATAAAATTTTTTTTACAACTTAAATATAATCTTAAATGATTTCAACGCACCTTATTTATTCATGCCAATTCATGATATTTTATTTCAAATTAATGCAAAAATTTTATTACGATTTCTTTAGATACATATTTACATGAAATCTAGGACCGTTAGGATCATTTTATAGATTCTACTAAAGATTTTGTCTTACAATTTTCATACATTCGTAGTTACTTGACACTGAATTGACACTATTGGGTCTATTGGGAAGAGACAAACGAGTTTTATATCATTTTGTAAATATAATATGAATCAGTAAAAAAATATTTGTATTAATGCGAATGAACTGTTTCCAAAACTATAAATAACATTTTATGCTGATAGCATCGAACATAGTTAAGCTTTATATAGCTGCTACGTAACTCAATGCTTTCCAATCTGAGCTATTATCAATATCGAAGACTGATAAGTTACAATAATATCTCTCAACTATGTTCAATAAAAGATACTTTGTTAACAATGAGTAATACAATGTTATTCGTGTGAAAAAAGTACTTCCGAATCCTAAATAGGACGGGGCTGCTTAACTAGGAACTACGCAGAAACGATAAAGATGAAATGATTTTTGAGTTGACATCATAAGTTGATTCATAATTAATAAGTATTCTTGTATATAACTGTATATCGTTCGTCAAAATGATTAGTATTCCAAAAGATATACTAATACCATATTTTTGCGATATAAATTCATTAACGCAAAACGAGTTCAAAAAATATATAATACAAAGATCAATGTTTATAAATTTTTTCTTAAGGTTTCAATGCTTATTCACTTTTGAATTTCATTGAATGCTCTATACTTTTTAGGTATATACTACCTTTTTCGGACATAAAAAATTTGACTGTAAAGCTGTAAAAGTTTCTATATTTTGTAAATTCATAGTTAGCACTAAAGTTTCTGATTGAAATTTGTAGTATGAACAATGATATTTTCAAAAACAGTAGCCTCTATTACTATATACATTATTCGCATGAATTTTTGAAACGACTCGTTATGCAGAATACTTATTATAATAATATGTTTAACAAGTTTCAACGGTCGCAATGTCCGAAATAATTGTTGAAAATAACAATCTTTACTAACAAAAACTCGTGTTGTCTAAATCAAAAATTCAATTCATTAAAACAGTCCAAACGAAATAGTATACAAAAATTATTCAAATAGTATTAACAATTCACAGTGAAAATTATAAATTACTATTTACTGTTACTTTCAAACCCATGTCTCTTTGAATAGCTACTATCAAACGCACACGTATAAAAGTATAGAACTGAAAAATCACGACATGGTTATTCGCTTGCGTATAGGTAAAAATTAATTACAACTCTGGTATAGAAGAAGTTGAAGATGTGTTTTTAGAATTAGCGAAACACATCTCGGCGCCTTCTTCGTTTCACCGTCCCATAGACCTACGACCTCTGAACTGACTCGCGCGTCACTTTTTGTCAAAAAGCGGCAATTTACTTCTAACGGCACCTTCGCATACAACTAATCTCTGCGCTGCATTGATGTTGCATAGGTTACCGGATCCTTCCAGTCTCGCTCTGAGAAAGGCTATCCTACTAGGGACTGCGAGATCAAGGCAGTGCTCACCTAGTTTACCGTTACCATTTGCTTGTTTACGCTCAAAATAATCGACTATTTTGGCAATGGCTTTGCTCGACGGACGATCGAAACGATCTTCCCAATAAACGGAGTCACCTCCACCAAGACTAGCCAAGTCCTCCGAGGAATCTGTGTATATCGACGAGGTGCGATGATCGTCAAGAAGGAAGAGGCTCGAAGCTGCTGAACTGCTCAGGGTCGACGTGTGACGACGATTTGGCGGCTCAGGACTTAGATCCTCGCCGACGCAGCTCCAAAAGCCGGACTCGCAACTACCACGTCGGCGAGTTTCCCAGTTTTCTCTGAATAAGGGATGAGCGAAGAGGCTCGCCGCACCGACCTTCGTAGCGACCTACAAAACAAAATCATATTCATTAACATGCATATTTTAGAGACTAGACTTTTCAAAAAATATATTCATAAATTTTTTTAAATCAATTCTCAAATGCGCTCTTTCGTTGATCTTGCAGCATTTGTGTAATTCGAGTTATCTTGTCATTTAAAAATTAAATATCAAAACTTGCATAAAAATATTAATCAAATAGCTGATTATACAATGGATAACAATAGTAATTATACTTAGAAATGAAGCATGACGATGAATAAAGATTAATTTCACTTCTAGCGATGAGATCCTCAGTTTAGCCTTTGTTTGCTGAGCTAGCGAGTCGAAGCGATGAATAAAATTAAATAAAAAATCGCCCAACCTTACCTTCCGCTCCCACTTCTTCCTCGCGGTGGGGCTGCTGGGCTCGGAGCTTGGCTTCTTGCGATCGAGCACTTTGATCATACCGTCTTTGACGCCCATCTGTCTGAACTTGTTCGATTTACTAGCAATTCCCCCGGAAGAACCGGCCTCGTCGGACCTCACATCCTCGAGAGACGGCAATTCCAGACAGCTGGAGAAGAGGTCACCGAGAATTTTCCTAACGCCACCGAGCGCCTGGAAGGGATTGGCGGTGCCGGGCTTGTAATGCGGATCCCGGCGACTGGCCAGTTCAGCGACCTTCCTGGACGAGTGGCAGCGCGCCTTATCGCATGGCGCCGCTGAGTCGTTGGTCCGAGCACCCGCCGAGTAACTGCGTATTCTGGCTGACTGCCGGCTGGCTGGCCTCGATCTGCGCAGAAATTCGTTCATTGTCGACATGAGCTCCTGATCGACCGATTGTCTCTTGCTCAGGTGGAATTTGCGCTCCTCCTGGTGTCTCTTGATCAGATTGTCTAGAGTCTGCACGATGTCCAGAAAAGAAGGTCGCGATCGAGGTTCGTACTGTAAATGAGCGAAAAACCATATCGTTATAATTGCTTTTATCAACGTTCAGTCAGTTGAATCGAGTGGTTTACTTACGGTACAGCAGTGAAAAGCCAATTGTAGAAAAGCTGGTGGCGGATCGGATGCCGAGCATATTTCAGCGACGGCCATATAGTCGAGGCCGAAATTATCCGATCTCGGCAGTACATCGGGATCGGCGGGTACGCGGCCAATCAACTCGCAAACGACTATGCCGAAAGAAAATACGTCGGACCGATGGTCGTACCACTGGCCTTTGAGGCACTCCGGTGACATCCAGTAAGGACTGCCCACGGTGCTGAGTCGGAAACCCGTGCTAGGATCGGGTATCTTGGCAGCCAAGCCAAAATCGCCTACTACTGCGGTGAGCTCGCGCGAAGAGGCATCTCGCTTCACCAGTACGTTCTTGGAGGTGAGGTCACGGTGGAAGTGGCCCTTGCTGTGCAAATAAGCCATGCCGCAGGCCGTGTCGCGAGCCAGCTTCATGCGAGTGATGTGCGGCAGAGGCGTTTTCCTGGCCATTATCAACTGTTCGAGGCTACCGCCATTTATGTACTCGGTCAGAGCGTGCAGCTGACCCTCGTGCACGCATACTCCCATAAACCTGCAAATTTACAATTATTTGTATAAATAAATGACGTGTGCTTTTCAATTGAAGCGATTTATACACTTTCAATTAAATTCGAGTTGCAGTTTGAATGTAATTGAAGCACTGGCGATGGGCACATTAGACTATGAAACGTAAAGTCATTGGCTACTCTATACCGATTGACATTTACGACAGGCCGTAAAGAGTGCGGAGAGCATAAACGCGCAATAAGAGTATAATTGTACGTTTGATTTATCTCGTGGATTAATAACACACTATTGCTACTTCGCTACAATGTTGAACATTCGGCGAGATCATGATGGACGCACTGTTGCTTTTAAATTGACTCGATAAACGTCGATTTTTTTCTTGCTTTCAAATCCATTGCGATAGATAAAATGTGGAGACACGAGGAAATCCTTGCGGGTCAGACGGTTAGTCATGTGCACGAATGCGAAACTATACAATTATCGTCGAAAAAAAAAGATTAAACAAGCTGATATACATTACTCGATCGATCAACGATCGAAAACACCGAGGAGCTAGATTACACGAGTCAACGACTTGAATGCGACGTTACAGGTTGAATGAATCACTGCTGTATTTTTGAACTCGAGCGTTTTATCGGCAAACAAACTAGACCACGTATAGATCGAAAGTATACCTATAATATACATTGCCGCAGGCTGCCCTGATACGTCAAGCGCAGCGTCGGTAGGTCGCGTCGCTCGTCATTCTCTCGCCTACGAGCAGTCCGGCCTGCATCTGAAAAACGCATTTATCACACGCGACTTCCGTACGACCTTTAAACGCGATCAAACCTTCGGGATCCTTGACCTGATTGTCCTTAATGGTCTCTCGGGGGGCATTTCATTTTGTGGTCGATGCTTTTCTAATTGGACCTCGCACGCATTTGTCTGTGTGTATGTGTGTGTGCGTGTGTTTATTTATGCGGTTGTGTTAATTGGATTCGAAAGGTGAGTTAAGCGGGCGCGCCGGTGCTATATAATATGGATGAAAATGATGAGACTCCTTTTTTCCTTTGGTCTGCTTCGTTTATATTGCGAGCACTCGCAAGTGAAAGTCGCAGCTCGCGTCGAGACGGTAAAAAGTGCGTTGCCCTTTTTCTTTCTCTGTTTGTCTCTCTCTTTCTCTCTCCTTACTCGATTTCGATTTTTAATTAAAGCTCCGATGAAAACGAAACTCGCTCCCTGTCTTTTTTCGCGCGTTTTAGCCAACGTGTGACAAATCGTTATGTGCAAGCGAGCAAATTGCCTGCGGGCCAATTGATTTTTATCGCTCGGTAATAATTTTCAGACTTTTATTATTCTTTTCGAGTAATCCTTACAAAAAAAAGTATATTGCTGTAAGAAAATCGATTTAAAAGCACCATACAAGCATCTCTACGAAGTTGAGATAATGTGAACTCAGTGCCCTAACATTACGAGTAAATACAGCTTCGCTGTCGTCGTGATGTTGTAAATTCGCAACGAGCTTGTAATATTGTTATAAACTCGCGCAATTATTGTCAGTAGCATTGTATACAAGGCATGGACTGAACGATATGTATTTGCAATTGTGAAAATACAATTTATATTATATCGCGTCGTGATATCCGCACGAATAAATCAACACGATTTAAAATCACTATAACGTGCACATAATTATGATACGATTGAATGACTTTTACGCACCCAATGATAATTTTAATCCCTATAAAAGATGTAACATTGACTCTATCACTCTCTTTCTGTCTCTATTTTTCTCTTGAATTAATAAAATCATACAGCGAAAGCCAATGCTGACAATTAGATTACTATAATTAAACGTTTGGCAAATTATACGTCATCGGTCTTCCAGTACGTCCGTGCACATGCCAGCAGAGGTCGGAACTATATTTTTCATTCCAACGTCATACCTTTTCGTGAATAGTTCCTGAAGATAATTATACGATCGAGAAATTTACACGTATTACGGCGTGTATCTTCGTCGCAGACTGGAAGTCTCGCAGGAACACACGTGTACCTTGGCTTCGGGTCAAAAATTATCTAGCATAATGTCAAAAAACAAAGAGGTCGATAATGAATATCATTCGTACACACGTACCACGTACATTAGCTCAATATTATTTATTTTTTTTTAGTAGTGCGTGAGAGTGTGACAAACGAGTAAAACAATTAAGCAGCAGCCTTTTCTTTCGCCAGTGTTTACGAAGACATCATTCTTATCCTCGATTTTAGTGGAAAACGGTTTATTGAGCTTAGATCATTTTAATAGGCCCCTAATATCTGTAATTTAAGAGAAAAAATCGCAAAATGTATACATAACGAGATCTAGATAAGCATATCGTAAGATAATTCATTTTATTCTATTTTCTCCGTTGTTGAATTGCTCATCGATAACTCTATTTCAGCGATTCTAGCCAGCGAAAGTTAATTACAGAGATCTACAATTTGTAGTTTTGCCTCGTTGCTCAGCCTATGTCTGTCTGAGTACACATATGTATGCATGTTTAAAATATATAATGTTCCAATTAGCTACCTGTGATTTATACAGCGTCCGAGTAGAGAACAGAGTTGTATCTAATTTTTGTTGTCTTTATTTGTTGCAACTGTTTTTGATTCGCGCCAATGGGCTTATTATTGTATATTGACTCACTACACTGCGCGCGCCAAGAGGAAGAAGTTTATTTTTAGTATCATTAAAGGATATGCAAGGCCATATACGTGCCGAGTCGTTGATCTTGTAATGCACGTATTTCCTCGAGACTCTTTTTAACTCTTGGCTCTAAGTGAAATTAGTCGTGTTAACGCATAAGCGAAGAATACTTATTGATAAAAGAATGTGTTTACGTCGCTGAGCGAGAGAGCTTTTTTTCAAGATGAACAATTAGTGTGTGAGTTTGAATTATATACTTGCGAAATCGAGAAAATTACGGAATTATAAATGAAGGAAAAAAGCCCGAGATAATTCTACACGGTGCTCCTTGCAATCGTCACGAATACGATTGCGAATTTAGCGAGACCATGAGTTTCTTTTCACGTGACGCATCTCGGGGAAAAATACAACGACTTTTGTGCCTGATCATTTTCTCTCAAGGACTTTATTTTAATAAGCTTAGAAATGTATCTTATCAAATTTTTTCTTTCGCGGGTGTTTTTTTAGTTAATAAGCGAATGCATCATCTTCTTTCTTTCGAAGCATAAAAAATGATAACTATTTATTATTCGTCAAGAGTAATCCATGCCTTGCCCCTTTTATAATTTGCGTTAAATGAAAATCATAAATTTTAAGGTTATCGAGAAAATTAATTAATAATTGTAAATCGAGCATGACACACACTCTCGAAACTGAGTTCTAAAACCGCTTAACCGATGATCATCGCCATAATCATCACTGTGCGTTGTCGTCGTTAACCGACTGACGTTTTTGAAGTGTAACGAGGTTAACGACGTGCAGTACTGCACGCGAGATATTAGACTCTCGTATTATACTTGCACATCTGCCGAGAAATTTTTAAGAAAAATTAAATTTCAAGCTGATGATTTTACGCTTATCTCTACTGATGAAGCAACCGTTTAAATAATTGTTGAAATCTTGATTCAAGTAATTCAACATTTTAAAAATAATTAAATAAATTTACCTTAAAATATTTGGATGGTTTAGTTTATTCATGAGCTGAACTTCCTTTAGCATATTCGGTCGATTAGACGGAAGTTGATTCATTTTCAGGACCATTACTTGGCCCGTCACTTTGTGGGTCACCTGAAAAATAAAACGAAGCGAGGTTGATGATAAAAATTTACAACGATAGATAATATGAAATTTCTTGCAAAGTCATCCTAAGACATACGTGCTACTCTTATTACTACTTTTTTCTGTATCTCTCTTGCCAAAAAAAAATAAGTCATAATATTACGTTGAAAATATTTTTGTTCAACGGGTATACGTGTGGGTAGATATATATATAAGTACACGAAACTTCATATGAATTTGGTATATAATAAGATGCACTGAGTAAAAATACTCGCATATTAGTAATCAGCACACTCTGTTTTAGCAATTCTTTAGACAAAAGTTTTCATACATACATGCATTGCTGAGGCGAAATTGCAATCGTAAAAATAGAAAATAAGATAAAATCGATTTGATGAGAGTGAAAATAAGAATGAATTTCGATGTTTCAACGAGTAGTTAGGAAAATATACTTTGTGTGTTTCGGTGGGTGTTTAAATGTCTGTTTCGAATTGCACAAAAGAGTCAATAATTGACGAAGCATAAAATCATTCTTCGAAACGTTCGCTGATAAAAGTCATTACAATACAAGTATGTAGCCATTTCTTTATTAGAAAGCGATGCATTCGTTCGCGGAAAGCCGCTTAGAATACTTGAAAATCGGGCGCACTATCGGAAGCACGTTTGAATGAGAGAAAAAATGCAGAACAATCAATCTCTTGCGATTAACAAAAAATCCTAAAGTAGCGAGTATGTAGCGACGAAACGAAACACTGCGCCTGTTTGACAAAAAAATGCACGCACGCACGCGCAAGGAGATTCGCATAATGATACATAGCCAAGTGTGAGAAATAAGGATAAAAAAAATAGACTCTTTGCTTGCGCCTAATATATAACTATTAGCATTTATACACAGTGCCTGGCGATGCCGATGATGCGACAACACGAGCAGAAGGTACATCTAAGCACGTGTGCAAGCTGGAGAAAATGTGTCTCACGCTGTGCGCACGATGCTACAGTAACAGCAGCAGCAGCAGCAGCAGCAAAAGCAACAGCAGCAGTGGCACATCTGGTTGACGAAGCGTTAGAAATCTCGTCGAATATAATTAAAAGGGAAATCTCGCGCTCAACTTGTGCGTGAGCGATGGAAAGTGCTATGCATACACACACACGCGCGCGCGTGCGCATGCATAAGAGCGTTTGTTCTTATTTGCGAGCACGAGGAAACCCTTTTTCGGGGGAACACTCTTAACTTTTACCCATTGTACGGGCGGGGAGGAGATTTTTTTGTCCTCCTGCCGTCGTTGTCTTTGCGAGCCAGGCGAAAGTGCGCGCGCGCGTAACAGCATGCAAAAGGTTTTGAGGAATGAGTGAATGGTGCGCGCAGATGATTCGAAATTCCATATTCACGCGTGCCACATATAATAACCTATGAAACGGTGAAAATACCGGGTGAGCATCTACGAAAATGAGCGCAAATTCATTGTCACGACTACGACTGAACGTTTTCTCAGTTTGGTAAATTGCGTGATTATCAAGGCGCCTACGTAGATCCAGTGCAACGGGCACTACAGTCTACGCAAGGGAATTGAGTACATTTAACATGCGTGCCGCTGCGACGTCGTCGGAGTACAATATATATTGTGCAATAGGTTTGAAACTATTTTAATTGATATTTCCAACTAATGACGAGAAAGTCATGTAAGCGCTGGCTTTTGTATGGAAATAATTTAATGTTATGGGACATTTGCAATACCTGTAGTATACATGCCTGAAGATGCATACAGCAGACGCATAAAAAATACAGGCACAGGTATCGACGTGTTTTCTATCGGACTTGTAAAAGATGTCGAGTATTTTATCGGCACCTTAGTTGTATCGCCAACATCACGAAAAACAATAAAAACTGATATTAGCAACGGGTTACGATTATGATCTATGCGTAAATTACTCTGCCTTCATTCTAATCTTAATAAAAAATAATAATAATAAAACGATTACCAGCTTCAGTTGTTCAACTTGGACGTAGTTTTCAAGTAGCAAAATTTTTCCGTACATAAAAAATGTTTTATTGACTAACAAATACAAACAACGTCAATCATAATTTGAAGCTGTGTTTTCATGCTTTTCGCATTTAGCAGTGACTATAAGAATTCATCGTGTGTATATCTCTTTTCTTAAAATAAACTGCTTCTCAAACTTTCGGATAATCCCATGCACAAAATTTTCTCTTTTCGCTAAAACGCCTGAGCTTAACGAATTACTCCTCAGAACTGGTATTCCAAGTGAATCCATATGTAATAATCAGAGCGTCGACTGGTTTTTTTATCGTATTATTTTTTTACATTTTCAAAAAATACGAAGAGAATGGAATGAATTATGTCTTTGCGAGAGAAGAACGCTCGTGTATGTATGTATAATATGCGAGGGACTTGAGCAGTAGCCAAAAGACGACGATGATTCTGCTGTGAAGATACACGAGCTCTACGCGAAAAAGAGGGGAAATGTAAGGCGTCTTAGAAATAAACAAGTAGAAATGTTCGTGAAAGAGAAATTCCTTGAGCTTGTTTTTTTCGCGATTATTTACAAGTCGTAGAAGTGAGGATAATTGTTTGTGCATTCGTTGTTACCTGCGTGTTGCATGCAATTTATCTTCGAATTAGGCAATTTTTCATTGCGCGCGCACGATGATTAGCGGGCAAATACGTCGAAGAAGATAAGATTCGTTAATAATCATCTCTTGTAATGAATTCGTAGAAAATGGCCGAGTTACCGTTTGAAAAAATATTTCATTCGCGTAAAGAGTGCGTATATTTTAAGTGGATTCGTCGCTACGCAGCGCGCCTGACACAATTACGATGAGCAAACTTTTCAAAATCAGTTTAACTCGATGCACGAACGTTTGTGAACGATAAATTACAATCAACGGGCAGAAATAGCAAATCAAAATTTCGTCTTCAACTGTACAATAAGTGCACGAGCTTTGACAAAGGCACAGATAGAAAAGCCTAATTAGTCGACAATGGAACGAATTTTTTCACACTGTCGAACTAATTGGCTGGGTTATAACAAAGCTCGCGTCTCCTTTTAATAGCAGCACCCGGACCTATGTACCTATTCATCCCCATTGGCCGTATAGCAAAATTTCCCACTACTTTGGTAGCTCTCGAGTTCGTACGAGTGAAGGGATCCTCAGCGGCGCTTGATATTTTTTCTCCCTGCTCTTTTTGTTTCATCTCCCTGTTTGGTCGCACGTATATACATCGTAGCGTGATTTAGGATGCTACAAGAATTTGCTTTTTAAATACTTTGGTGTGCGAGCACGCTTGCAGGCGCACAAGCGGCGGAGAAAGGAAGAGAGGGAGCTAAAAATGGTCAAGTTGAGAATGTGGTGAATTCGCGCGCCGATCGCTCTGTACGTGTGTGGCGCGTGCGTAAGGCGGCGCAGGGCAACGATACTCTGCGGCTTAACCGAAGGTACTTTTGTGTTTCGCGCGACGTACGTGCAACCACACGGTCATGCTTGGCGTGGAAACTAATTTTAGCAAAGTGCTCGCAAGCCTACCGCGAGTATGTATGTACGTACACGCAGGCGCGCGCGCGTGTGTCGGCACGCTGCGTTAGATATTGATAAAAGCTCTTTTTCTCTCTAGGCGCGTAGGCAAAATTCACGCTGACGAGCTCTGCAAGTGCTCTTTGCTAGTTCTCCATGTTTGCATGAGACCGGGCACATAAAGCCAGAACAAAAAACGACCACGACGGTGACGACTCTACGCCTCGTCTGCAGATAAATGGAAAATCTTACCGTTGCACTTATTTTTTTGCTTTAGTCCATATAAATCGAGGCGTACTGACCGTGGCCTAAGAGAGTGAGAGAGAGAAAGAAACACCGTAAGCACACATAACGTGATTTCACTCACCTCGTAGATATATATATATATATATAAATAATCGAGTTTGCGAGTGCGTGAATTAATCTCTCACTATGCTTTTGCTCACTGACGGTGCGTGTGCATCATTTAGATCTCTCTCTCTTTCTTTCCCTCACCTACAGGCGTAATGTCGAGTATCACGCATTCGAAACATTTGGGATTTTCATGGTCGCGCGCGCATCATGAATCTGCGTGTAGGTGTGTGTAATTTCTATAAGAATACTTACACATCACAGCTCACCCAGAAGAGAAAGCAAGTACACGCTCGGATTCAACTGTGTGTATGCAAGTGAGGAAGTAAATTCGTTCATACATAAATATATGTTCGCGAGTGTGCGTACCTGAGCCAGGGATAAGAGAGAGAGAGAAAGAAGCAATTTGTAAGAGATACCAGAGCGAACGGCAGGTAATTGTTGGCAAAATTAAACGCGTGGGAGTGAAAGACGCAGACGAATCATGGTATGTTTGTGTAAGCAAGAAATGGAGAATGACATAATTATAAATTTGACAACTTTTGTGCGCGAGTAGCAGAAACGGAGTAGATAATGATCAAGTGCGGCTGCTGCTGCTTCTTATGAAACTAACATTCAGAGTTTCCATTACAACATTTAAGGAATTTCGTCTTTTTTTATTTTCTAAAATTTCATATTTACAAAGATTTATGGCAAACGTTTTAATTGCAGAACTACGAGATGCTTATTATCCAACTTCAATCTTCTAAAAGATACATGTAATAAAAGAGTACAAGTTTCTATTTGTTTAATTTATACATGATAAACAACTGATCAACAGTAAATTTTGAATAAGATTTTTTGAAATTTATTATCAAATTTCAACCTGTTTAAGTATATAAAAGAAGTTGTTCGTATTGAAATTGTGAAATTTGAACGATAGTTTTCGTTTAAAGTGATATACATTGCAACGCAGGGTAAAAATCAAAAGTCTTGATGGGAAATTGGCCGCCCATCGGAAATAATGAAGCATCGCTTGTGGAAAGAAATTGAAGAAAGCTTAACTACATACCACTGGCACCATTAAAAAAAATTGATTGATATCCTTATGATCAAACACGTCTTTTTTTCAGTGCAGTCACATTATGAAGATTTGTAATTGACGGTAATGATCGGCTCTCATGAGCTCAGTTATATAGGCATATAACCTGACAATAATCGAGACTTCGTACCTGTGAGCATAAGCATAAGAGTCATTTGTCCATAATGGCAAATGATTTACTTTTTCGAAAGTTCTCTTAGAAAAAATAGCTAGTGCATATTCACGCAGGCTTTCGAACATTTTACAAACACTTCATATTATCTTGATAAAATTCGATGCTCAAGTACTTGCACGGGATAATTAGATCAAAAAGAGAAATAATATATTTTACTTATAATAATCAGTTTTTTATTGCGAGTGGATGTCAATTTGAGCCCCAAGTATTTTGAGAATTTGATTTTGTTACGGATTTTGTTTCCTGGGAGTATTAAACGATAAAATTTTGCGTAATGAAAAGATAAAATAATACTTTTAATATTTTTATTTTTGAATGCCTCAATGCAATCATCACGATGAAAATGAAAGCTCAACATTAAAGTCAACGATTTATTTTAATTCGCATTTAAAATCAAAAAAATAAAAGTTCATCCATTCAGTCGATTCTTACGAATTTCGAAAGCAAATATTTTCAGAGCAATTTTTGTGCAGGGGACGATGGCGATCGCATCCCAGCCGTGTGTGCACAAGATAAGCCAAGCACTTTTTTGCTTTTTTTAACCTTACAAACAATGCAAAGAAAGAAAAGCGACATTCCTAGCTGAAACTTACGAAAGAGACGCCTACGTGAAAGTACATAGCCGCAGTCGGATTATGTGTCCACGCGCATTATGACATAAAAATGCATCTTTATTCATAAATCATCAGCAGCGATCGAGTCAAGAAATAATTACCTGATTTTACTTTGTTCAATTATCTGACAAATCATTGTTTCTCGTGCGATTAGTATGAGCGTCGCTAACTCGCTGCTTCTGCTCTTGTTGACTCTTTCTCTCTCTCTCTCTCTCTCTCTCTCAGCTTACTTGAGAGTGCGCTATATAGATTAAAGACAGGAAGAAGAATGGCATCGGCAAATTTCCCGCTATTGGCAAAGCACGATTTCTCGGCTATATATGACGCGATGTTGTATCTATAAACGGCCAAGCGAGAGAGAGAAAGAGATAATAAAAGCGCTAGCTTGAACTTTTCTCGAGAGCAAAAGTGGACAACGACGATGACTATTCACTATACCTATATAAACACTCACCGAGAGTACGTTGCGGACCGGTATAGTTGGCTCCCGAATCCGAAATGAAATAGCGGAAGAAAAGATTAACTATCCAATAATACTGTGAGCTCGTTTTTGCGCATGCATACTCGCGGGAGCCCGATATAACGAAAAAGAATGCAGGAAGTTATTACGATGTTGGGGTTACCTGAGAGCCTACAGTGCTATACTACGCGTGCGCTTTTATGTAAGGAATAATTAGGTTATTCATTAGCTACACATGCTTGCAGCGTCGATAAAACAATGCCCTCCATGCTGTCTCTCTCTCTCTCTTTCTCTTACTTTTATTATTTACATTTTATTGAAGAATAATTAATTAATTTGTTATCTTCTCACGACTTTGCGACTCAATCGTCGTAGCGTGACTCTTTCTCAGCTATCGCATGGTCATTTACACGCTCGCGTTAATCTTTGTTCAGTCGGTCAGCCAGTGAACGATTTAAATAATCGATCGGCCGAACGAAAGTCTATTAATAATGAATCATCTTTCGTCGTCTGACTCATGTTCGCGACACGTTATTAATTTGTTAACGGATTAACGTCGGTGACTACTGGATTGTTACATTTTTTCTCTCGAGATTTATTAAATGTGTAAGTTTGAGCGTGTGCTGCTTAATTATATTGAATTATCATCTCAAACGCCGGTAATAACAAACAAAAGATGAAGTTAGCAAAGCTATGCATTTAATAAAGAGCAAATAAACCTTGGTATAACACGAGCTGCGTACATTATTCACGTATACTACGAGCTCGCCAGCGTTCGTATTTTCGCTAAGGTAACGACGGTAAGGAAACTCGACATTTTTAAAATGTCGCGTAAAAACAAACAACAGATCAAGCATGAAAACACGTAAGATAACGCGTCGAATTCACCGTACAGTAGCATCCGTACCTCATCTCACTTTGTACAAATCCTCGAAGATTAGCGTACGGACTTTGGAAAGTATGTACGTCTCTTTTGTTGAAGCGTATGTTGATTCAATGCACACACGTCGTCCCTCCAAATAGATAGGATCGCGTGCCTGCTATGTTGTGTACAACACATTCCTCTTCATGATTGCAGTGCACCGAAATTTCAAATCATACATGCAGCAGCTGCAGATATCATATTTTTGCCTAACGGTTCATACGATCCTACATAGAAAAGAAAATATTTTCTTTCGTTCGCGTATACGATTGTCTCGCTGAAAGAATTATCGATGCAGCCTCGATAAATATTACTTAATTAACATTTTTTATCACGCGCGCGCGAGAGCTCAATTATTTACAAGGTGCAATAGTAACTTTTAAAGCGGACGCTGCTAGCATACATTCAATTATTAGTTTTAAAAATTTCTGATTTATGATTCGCATTTTTGATTCACGATCATCGCGGACACGGGAATGGAAAAAAGCTGCTACACACGCGTGTGTTAATGTGTTATAACGGTTCTGTCGAGGATGATGCTCTTGGTCGTTTAAAATCATCTTAGCTTCAAGGGGGAAAAATACTCGAAATCTAAGGTATTTTGTCTTCTATGCAAAACTTTTAAAAATCGAAACATGTTTTAACGATCCGCAAACGCTACTCTCGCGTGCACAACTGTTCGTCCAGAACTAGGTCGACGATGAGCTATTTGCACACACACACACACACACACACACACACACACACAAAGTCTGACGTCGAATACATACAATACTTAGAAGCTTCTAATCAGCATAAAAAACGCTTGATACACATCGAGACCGATAGGCCGATCCATTCTAAAACAAATTAACACACTTTGTCGTCAATCAGGCCTAATGCACGCGCTATTTTTTTTCTTTTACGCCATCCCGCTGCTGTTAGGTATGTGCCGTAATATGTATAAACTAGAATATAATACCTAGACTCCGTTAGAAGATGCACCGTAACTCTTTTCTTATATGCTTTCATGGAAATTTAGCTTGGATATTGCGCGCGCCAAGCACTTTATGGATTGGTGGCAGCGTTATCCAATATATTAACGTGTAAAAGACTGAGAGAAAAAGTGTAACAACAATGTTCGCGATCTAATATTTTTTTAAATATACCACAGTTAACTACTTTAACAGGTGCAAGTATTCAACAATTGCAGCTTTTTCTCTATGCCAGTTATTTTTAGAGCTCAGCAGCTTCGACTTCAATGCCAGACTTGATTATTTTTTTAGGGTTGTATTTATAAGCTTTTTAAAACAATTATAGAAGATATTTGCAATTGCAAGCTTTCTAAATTACAAAAATCGTGCCTCTTGAAAGGACCTTTTTATGCAAGAAAATCTGCTAGTCATTCGGAATTTGCCAATTTTCAATCATTTCCAACTCGCTAGACTAAACTGATTGAAAAAACAACAAGAACTTATATGTTACATACGCATGATATGTGCCTTGTTGAGTAAGAAAAGTGAAAATAGGAAATGTATGTTACAGGTAACCCTGTAAGATTCGACAGTTTCTTATTTTTCGAGTCAGAGCATACACAGCGCACATTAAGCATTTCAAGTCAAAGTGACTGCATGCTTCAGTTTTCTAAATATTGATCGCAGATCTTGAACGCATAGAATAATTGTGCAAAGCTGATAATATCTTTTTACTAATGAATATATGGAGGCGCACGCACCTTTTCAAGATCAGAATTTTCTTCACTCTCTTTTTCGAGTGTTCAATTTTATTATAGAGGAAAAAAACTTCCACTTCGTTCTAGCAATGCACATGTATGATTATTTTTGTGCATACTGATGCGTTTTGCACAGTTGGGTCTAAAAAGTGCGCTTATATGCACTTTTTTGTGTGTGTGCGCGCACGAGTTCGTTCATGAGCGCACAAGTTAAGACGCAGGTAGGGAAAAACGCACTTGCGCGCGAACGTTAAGAAAAAAGAATAATAAAAAAAGAATCGTTACGTATGATGTATTGGACTTTCTTCAAGAACAAAAACAAATTATATTTATCCTATTGTTTATAATGCATATTTCACTGTCTCGTATATGCACTATATATATACATGATCCTTAAACTATCTCATTAATATCACAAAAGGCCTCATTATCTGTTGATTCTTACATGCGTGAACATAATAATTATATTATTCTCGCACGAGAATCTCGAATGAATCTCGCAACATAATCTTTGCGCCAAGAGATCACTCGCTAAATATCGTGTACCGTTATTCCATAGCTTCGATCCATCGAATCCAAATGAGCAATTTTTTTCTTACCTTCTCTCTCTTTTTTTCAATAACTAGATGAAAAAGTAGAATGCAAACGCTCCACAAGTTTGTAAAATACCGAGTATCATATACCAGCATTACATAAGAAAATTTACGGCTCGACGGCGATTAGCTATGTCCTTGAACTTGAAAATTTCTCTCTTCGGCTCTATTAATCGATTATATTGTATATGTATACATAAAGAAGTGAAATATTCACGATGAAGGCAGAGGTGGCTAAAAGAGCACGTATATACGTATCTTGAAGATGTGCATGTGTAAAAAAAAGCTGATGAAGCCATACGACAAGGCTGACGACAATACGCATGCTGCATGAATACGTGATATTTTGTGAGGAGAATTATCGCAGATTATTGATATAATCGCATTATACTATAAAAAGTAAATTGCAGTTTCGACGTCTTTTGTAAAAAGCCGACAATCATTTTGTGAGCCAAGTATTTGATTCTAATCACTCGTTCGCATAAAAATTCGACAACAGTTAAAAAAAGTAATTATTTTAACTTTTAAAAAAAAATATTCGTTCACAGGTCGTCACGAACGATCAACTCGTAAATTTTATAGCTGCTAGCTACATGCGCGTAAATTTTTTTTCGTTTTGTTTGCGCTTAGATTTTAGCATGATTTAGTCCTTCTAGTCTTTGGAGGGAGAATACATAAAGATAACGCGTGCTGTATAGACTGGAGGAGGCTTATTTATCTTATTGGCTTGAGAATACAATAAAGCCTGCCAAAGAAAGAGGTCTTCGAGCAAGATAGCAGGTAAATACGACATTTTTCTTGAGTCAAGCGTTTTTTTGTAAGTTCAACTAACTGCAGCCGGCAAAACAGCAAGGATGCATAAATGTTGTCGTAGTGAGATGCATCGTAAAAAATTAAGCATCTTTTAAATAATTTCAGTCCATTATTTGACAGTAAATTTAACAACTCAACTTCTACAAAATAAAGACAGACTTTACATAAAGATGTTTGCCGCGTCTGCAAATTGTTAATAATCATGACGCGTTATCATTGTAAAATGTTTCGATCAAAAATTGCACGGTTCATTTGAATCAAAGAAACCTTTAAATAATTTTAATCCTGGAAATATTTTTTGTGAAAATTTTTTATGAGTTAGAACTCGGGAAATTATTTTTTTCTCATTAAGAATGATCACGTGAGAATTCATATTAACAATTTTATCTAAAAAACTTAAATTTGACTATTTCACTTTCGACTCATATAATTTTTATTCGTGAATCAGCGCCATTATAAGATAAGTAAAAAAACAAAAAAAACTTTATAATGAAGAAACTTATGATGTTTGCGTATTTGGAGACGTCCTTGTCAAGCAAAAAATACAATCACAGTTATAACCATTAAAGTGAAAGCAGTGTAAGGAAAAAAATTGCACAATCATACCCTTATTGCTTTTTAACATTGTGGCACGTACTCACACATTCGCGAAGATATAAACACGTGCACGAGTTGGACTGAAGAGAAAGAGATGCGCACCGCGGGTATAGAGTAAATATATAGATATAGAGAACGCGACTACACGTAAAACTGGTGCTGTACGTGTGTACTCCATGGTCAACACTGCGTGACCGGCTTTCTCGAGCAAGTATATCTTTTTAATGCAAAAGTAGTGTTAGTAGACAAGGTCGTTCGAAATTATAGATGTATATTATGTACCAACTCGGACGCTACACTCTCTGCTGCGCAAGCGATTGATATTATACTCAACCGTTAGATTTCGAGCTGCATAGGTGTTTGTCATGGATGAGATGAGCTTTTTTGGCGCAAAGATATGTGACGAATCTTTCGCCGGACAATTTCGCAAAACAAAACTTGATATTAATGATAAGAATTAGAAGGTGTAGTACCGTACTTGCTAGACAATTTTGCCATTAATTTTTAAAGTGTAGCTTTGTAATTCGGATGATTCAGATGTTTAATATTGTATATTCGTCGGTAAATATGTATACGGTAAAAAAATCGTATTTTGGCAACTAATGACCATTGGTAAATATGAATTTAACAGTAATTATTGCCAAACAAGATCTTCAAGTACTGCTTGCATCGTTAACTTTTGTAAAGCCTCAGATGCGTTTTTGCCCATGGACAATAAATATGAAAGATGAATAATTAATTTTTTCCAAAAATAAATAAGTATAAAAACGATCTATGAAAACGAAATAGAATAAAAGTGTTAGTCACAAAAACTGAATTAATAATTGTAATAAAAATAGATTTTCTATGCTGAGAAATCTATTTCAATACATGAACCAAAACATCAAGTCATTAAAAAATTTTCAACTTTTAAAATGGTTACTGTGTGTATAGAGAAGAGTGTGTAAAGAGAATGGAATGCAATCCAGAGATTACAGGAAATGTCGATTTATGTACATACGTAGGAAAAGTTGGCCCCATCCTTTCACTCCTCTATGGCCGGTAGTTGTACACGGGCTCGAAAAATACAATTCAACAAACTACAAACGAACCTTTTATATTCACTCCTTAATTATTTAAAGTATTTTTACGCGTGAATTTTTTTCATTAAAGAGTATGGAAATATTTTCCAAATTTATAATATAATATTATTAAAATTGAAATAAATATTAATATAAAAATAATAAATCATTTTTACAACCCAACAAAGAGGATCTTATAAATATGGAACTAAACTCTCTATTTAAGCACTGCTAATATACGCTTATCTTTTTATGACTCACTTGCTCAGAAAGCATAAAAATCGAAATCTATTGATTCGTACTGGACTTTTTACCCACATATATATTTTGCATAACGTTGTAAAGTTGTTAAATATGAAAAGAAAAACTTATTAGGTCATTATAAACATAAAATGATTATAAAAATGAAAATATTATTTTAATTTTCAAATCCGGAAAAATTTTCTGATACTTTTCATATTTTTACATACATTATATTTACAAGCAGAAAATAGTTCGGTTAATGGTAAATGATTGAATATATATTTCATTAGTTCCACGTAAATAATTACATAGAGGCGTTACATAAAAATATACATTTTTTTACAATAAAGTTAAAATAGAAATGCAGAACAATTAATTTTTTTATGTATAACTAATTATATTATTGTACAATATCATAAATGGAATTCTTTCAAACTAATAGAATATATTAAAAATTAATGAAAATTTCATAGGTGAATCATTGTAAAGAAGATTTATTCCCTGAAAATGTATTCTTAGACTATAGCAATTTTTACAACGCATCCTGTTGTAAGAATCTTGCATTATAGCAATGGTACATATTGTCAACCGAATTCTACTTCATAATATCATCAAGTCGGCACGCCATAAGTAACTGCCATAAAATAAATTCCTTACCAAAAAACCTGCTTAGAAGCAAGACTACATGGAAGTAACATGAGATACAATTAAATAACTTTTGTTATACTGGAACACTAAGATTTTTGCGGGTCTTGAAAAAAGAAAACACTTGTCGCAGCTATAATACTATTCATCATGGAGGTACTTTTGTGAGATAAAAGCTATTAATATTTGCGAGAGTTGGGCATTTGTTAATTGTGCGCACGACAATAAACGTAAATTCGTGCGATGACTTTTCGTGAAGCAAGGATATTGTAATGTGGCCTTTCTTACGAAAACGTATTCATGCATCTAAGAGATTTGGCTTTTGTTAGTAATTTCAAATGTATTTTTAGACAAACTATAAAAATGAGTAATGAAAAAATGTTGTTTATCATTGTTTACGTAATATCATTTGCTAACAACGACAAAAAATGTCTTCATTGCAAAGTAATAAATTCAAAACTAATAAATGAATGTTACATCATTGCAAAAAATTCAAATAATAATATAATTGAAAAATGTTATGCTCATTCATGTTTAAGTTTTATGAATAAAAATAAAATGTCAGCAATAAAAATAGCACACATGCAGATTTAGTTCTAACCAAATATAATTTTTCTTTATAATCTTTACTAAAAAAACTAATAATACTATAATTCTTCATTCATATCGTATAATATAGTTTGAAAATTAATGGAAAATTGCAAAGTTGTCTATTTACGCTCTACATTTATGACAAGTCTAAAAATCTTATCAGGAATTCTCACCTGCAACGGTAAATGCACTTCAAGTATTCGAGATATAAACTGATTTTTCGTATGTATTATAGTGCACATAAATCGTTACGTCTATCTTGATTTTATCTGAAGAAGGCGATAACAGTTCTATAATTGTTCAAAGGTATTGGAAGCAGGAATTTGGAAAAATAAATACGTCAAGTCTACTTTTTTCATAATTCATAATTCTTATATTCTTTTGATTTTAAAAAATGAAAGTAGTTAACTGATTTGTAATAATTAAGCGACTCTATAGTTTAGCTCGTATTCCAAACGAAAATTAAATAAAGGTTTCACGCTATTTGATGCAAGAATGAAGAAAAGATTGGCACATGCGCATACAGTGCGACAAGCTCTATCAATCGCTAGTCTTATCTAATCAACAATGACAATCAAATTTTTTCTCGATAGGACACTGTCATACTATTAAAAAGCGGAAATACAGTGTCGCAAAAACCGCGCGCGAACAGCGTTGCAGACTCATGTTATTGATGTGGGTACATTGAGTTCCGCGAGGCGCGGTAAGTTTGCGAATGACAATAATAATTGTTCCTCTCGACGGTCAAGGTTGCAGCCAAGGCTACTGTAGATCATTACAATGTACTTAATATAAACTATTTATTATTTCTTATATATTATTTCATTCGGAATCATTAGTTACGTTTGATTGGTTCGAAGGAGTTGAACATACCACCTCGACGTTATATTTTGCTTTATGTACTGCTAAAAAATTTTAAAGACCCATTATATTTCGTGTCCCTACAAGTCTGTGCAAGAGAAGTTATAAAAAAATATTACGTGGATAGTTCAGGCGAGTGTAGAAAATAAATAAAATACGATCAAGTGGGTGATTTAATGTCAAAAACTCCTCAAGAAGAGCCAGTCAAAGTCAAATGAAAAATATCTAGCAGGCGATCACATTCACCACGTGTTTAATAACAAACAGTGTGTAAAGATCATTTAAATTAATTTTTACTTCGAATAAGCACTATATACAGACCAACAGAATGTACAGTTGGCGGTGACTTATTCACTTGAGATTATGTCATTGACTATTATGTCGACGTAGAGTAATTTGGTGACATTTTGGCAGTCACATTGCTTGCGTAGTTGCATTTTTCATTTTCATTCTCAAATTGAGTGAGAGGAGCTATTTGAAGACGTTCAGCTAATCTCGATGGCTAAGTTTGTGGTTATTCATTTTATATCTTACAAAACTTACCGGTGAAAAGAAAAAATAGACTGTACGGTTTTTTAAACGAAAATTTCGAATTTTGAATGGATCTGCACATTCTTGCGTTAACTTTTCTAAAAAAATCACCAAAAAAGCTTTAAAAAAATATAATGAATTCTAAAAATACATCAGCAAGATTCTTTATTAACTTCAGAGATAAGAGCTGCGTGATTTCAATACGAGATATGTTTTGAGCCAAAAAACTTGTAAGTTCGATTGAATGTTTTAGAAAAATTACTCAGCTAATGTATACCGTGTTTACAACGCGTACTGTCAAAATTTAAAGCTTAATTGCGTAAAGCTTCACTGAGCACAATACTTTATTTCGTTTTCAGTAAATATTTTTCGTTCAAGTTTGTTTACTTGAAAAAAAAACGGTGGCAAAATATTAGACATCTACATATACGTTCATTATCTCGAAGCGCGCACCTTGAGTTCATTACATAAACTATATTCAATATGTGTGTATGCGTTCGTGTGTAAAAAAGATACGCACCAAGTATATTCATTATGCGTATCAACCTTTATTTCTTTATCGTCTCTGAAGGAAAAACTAAACGAGCACAAAAAACCCTGGCCAAACATCCACGCTTAATGGAGTCGCGCGCATACTGCGCAGCACAGCTCACAGATGTAAGTAATGCTTTGCACAAATGCAAACGCTTGGAAAAAGGGCCTCGACCCACATCGATCGTTTTGCCTGTTTGTTCTCGCGGTTACTCTGCGGAGCGCGAGCATTTCCTCACGTAGACGTGTGCAGCCTCAAAAAAACTTTCCGCGATTAGATGATTCTATGTTTAGCCGAGAGCAATCGATTATACATTTTTCATTCACTTCCATACTTGTTGCAGCCGCGACGTTGTTTATTTGTCCATGCGTCCCGTCGACGATTAGAATCTCACATGGGAACCTTTAAGAGTTCGTGCGGACGCATATAAAACGCATTCTCAGTCCCATATAAAACGTCAATCAGTGAATTAACGAGTGGGGAAAGTAAGAGCTCAAGACTTTCAAAAATATTATTCAAATAAACATAATTAAGAGCGGGGTTTTAATGACATTAGAAGTAGTACTCGCTAATGGAGGAGGGGAGAAAGGTGTATGCTGCACAAGAGCACGAGGAAGCCTCGGACACGCACAACTAAACTTCCTGCCCGACCTATTTTCAAACCAACAAAATCGCCCGAACATCGTCGAGCAGACGTAGCACGCGTCTCTCACGTTGGACGGTGAATTTTCACACATGTAGCAACACACACACACAGACGTGCACGTAGTACGGATGACGCGACGGAGCCGGCGAGCGACGCGTTCACTCGTAAGTCGTACGTGTGCGTGTGTGTGTATTACGTTACACTGCTGAAACTCGGCATCTCTCTTTCTCTGTGCGAGATTGAGGGAGAGAGAGAAATGCATAACTATTCAGAGATGCAATTAGTCCGCTTGTGTCACGGATATTTAATCGAGAAACGTTGGAAAATACAAAAGGCTAATTTTGAAATGAGAATTGAAACCATATCCTCTCTATATATACATGAAAAAATGCAAGTGTCCGTCGAGCGGTGGCGTCGAGAGGAATGCACTTTTTTCGCAGTCGGTGACTCGCTGACACACGCTCGCAATGTTCAAAAAGAGCAAAAATCTTTCTTGTTTGCAGATACGTACCCATATATTTTTATAACCCTACACCGAATTTATTTCTGTCACGCATTTGTTGATATGACTTGTAACCGAAATTTTATAACCCATTGAAGATAATTGCAGGACGAATTAGAAAAGAATTTTGAAACTTTTTTAAAATCTAATTTGCAACAACTTGGAAATTATTTTTTCACGAATATTCTAATGATAGTGTAGAATAAAAAATCAAATTTTACTTGTTGAATATTTTAACATGTCGCGACGAGGAAGATACTCCGAAAATATGCATTCAAATCTGTTGAAAGAACTTAACTCCAATGTATAATGTATTCGTTTCAAAACTTTTTTTTCCAATAATACGTTTTGAAACTTAATCGGGCTCAACGAGGAGGAATTTTGAAATCAAACGGCGCCAATGCAGCCTGTTGTGGAGTTAAGCCATAAAAAAGTCACGTATTCGTTTTGCAGCTTATTATCCGAAGATGTTGACGCGTGCGTGCTCTTTTTTTCGTAATTCGTCTACTTTTCGTAAAATACGGAAATGACATCTTCGGCGCGAATCCGTTATATGCACAGGCGCTCACAACAAGCTCATTTCTTATTTCAATCGCATATTTTTGTTGAATTTCAAGTTTGAGCGCGCCTGCGCAATGAGTCGCGTGATTTTTTTTTGCACGAAAACACAGCAAAGTTGCCAATTGTAAAAGAGAGAGCGAGAGAGAGAGAGAGAGAGAGAGGGGGAGGGGGGGGGGGGGGGTCAGAATCATTTGTAATTCGTAGTTGAGTCTTTAAAAGAACTTAATGAGTACAAAACTTCGACAAAGACGAGTGCATATGTATAATGTATACAAAATTTGCAAGTGATAGAAAGAGATGCCTTATATCTGCCCCCGCATATCAGCATCATTTTTATGTAACTGCGGATATACAATGCAATCTCTCGTCTTGCGACATTTAACTAGCTGTAAACGTGCAAAGGATATGTGCATATATGTGTGTGTGTGTGTGTGTGTGTGTGTGTGTGTGTGTGTGTGTGTGTGTGTGTGTGTGTGTCAGCTGGCGATGCCATTGCTGATGAGATTCGAATGAAAGATTATACTCGAAGAGAGTGAAATATTCGCGTAATACGCCGGAACATTGAGGTAGTTTGCAAAAATATTCCAACTTTGAGGATCTAATTACGTTGTGCCGTGTTGCGACTGCATATTTTAATTTATATTTCGATAAAGAGATATCTGTTCAATATGACAGATCAACAGAGATAGAAAGAGAGAGGAAATGGTCATCTGGAAAAAAGCCTGCATCATCTCTGTATATGCAACTTTATCATTGTTGATGTTCATAATTTATAAACACGAAAATTATTTAATCTTTGTTAGTGATTAATCAGGTGCTCATAGAACTTATCGTTCAAAAATAAAGAATCTTTGCGATCACCTATAATATCTACATACCGACAAGTGTACTCGAGTTTTACATTCCAGACATACGTGTGTACATAAGTTTTTCATTCGAGCTTACTTACACGGCTTATGTTTATTTGTATCATAACGAAACTGTAAAAATGCGCGACTGATTTATACGATTTTAGCACGAAACCAGTTTGAGTCTTGAATCCATTCCTTTATAAATCAAGATGAAAGTCCCTTTTCGACGCGAGAAGAAATCACACTGCAAAATGTGCAAGCCTTGGCACGTGCTAGTCAACTATTATTGCGTCGAAAGAATTTAAACGTAATATTTCGACGATTAAATGTCTACCATATGCATGCGAGCATTCCCTCGAAAAAAAGAAGAAGAAACTATGAAAAAGGAGAAGACAAAAGTGATTCATTCAGGAAATTGTAAAAGAGCTTCCGTACTGCATCTATGCACGCCGCGCGACGAGACGTATGCCCATGCACAAAAGTTGCTGTCGCGTGTACCAGTGCAGTGTATATATAAACATGCAGCAGTCGGCAAGTTGAATATGTGTAACATGAATTCCCTCAAGAAAGTAAAAATAAAAATGATGCAACGTTTCATTTTGACGAGTCCACGACGGGTGAGGAATATTACTTAGCTAAAAAAATAAAAAAGTTTTTCCGAATTAATCGAGATAAGGTAAAATTACTATCACGTAATTGCAAAGGCCAACGCCACAAGACATTTATATATATAATAATCGCCATCATCCCATTGATATTCAGTCAAGCATTTGCTTGTGCGGACACACCAATGAAAAAAAAACTGAACAATCAAATAAAAGAGACTACGATCGTTCGTTGTATGATTCATCAAGTGTGCAATAATACACCTTGCACTGTAATGTCACCCTTCCTGCCTTGCTTTTGGTTAGTACTTCCTTTGATGCTTGTGCAATGTGACAAGAATACACCATACATTTTCATCGCAACATTTTTAGTTTAATAAAAAATAATAAAATTAACGCAAAACCATTTTAATTCATCATTTTACGCTATTATTTAAACATTTTTTAAAATTTTTTCAATGTCACTGTAAAAAGGATATTTGTTCATAAATAATGTTGATTATGAGCAATAAAGATTATTTGTTTTTCACTTTTTCATTAATTTGTGGTTGGTTCATTCGTGAACGTCATTGACAATTTATTTTACATATTGAAAAATATTTTGAACTATTTCAAAAAGATTATAAATTTAACAAAAATTTGTTATAATTGTTGATCCAGATAGAAATATATGCATCACAGTTTTTACAATTGTTGATTCAGGCAATAAATATGCTGTGTAGATGCAAAATAAAGAAATATAATTTTATAGTTTTTTAAAAACAGAAATGTCAAAAAAGACTACAGTTATGTCAAAAATGTGAGATCTTGCTTTGAAAGTTTAACAGATTGGAATTTTACTCTCAAAAATATAATTTCAGTTTCTTAAATGTATTCAAATATAAACTTTGCAAATGACTGGTCAAAATAATAACTAATTTCAGTCATTTTACTAATACTAAGCATAAATACCTTGAAAACTTCAGAAAAGAAACCAGCACCAATTTTTTCAGCGTTAAAATCATCTAATCTATGCAATGAAGCGACTGCATGTCTTAATGCTTGGCACGAAGCACCAGTCCTTCTTTTATCAAGTGTGTTTTCTACACTGTAATCGCACCCAGTGAATGTTCCATCACTTAATTCTGTAGGTCTCCAAGGGTCTTGACACTTTTCACGATCTTTGTAACTTGTTGGAGATGATTGGAGTTCAGTAGGTAAATTTTCTTTATCATATTTCACTGAATTTTTGGACGGTGTTGAGGTAATAAAATCCACAGATATTCCAACCTCTGACTTTTGCTTATTTTCTATTGGTTTTATTCTATAATCATGATAAACTGAACTATCGACTTCATCAATATCATTATTACTAAAAGTCTTCCTACTCATGTCTGTGACTAATGTAGAATCTATACTCAACTGTGAGTCGGTACAAGAGGATAACACCTTTTTTGAGGAATTGATTGTATCTCTAAAACAAATCTCTTTATTGGAAGCGTACATTTTACTCGGGGATGACCTGGAAGCACTACTGGGGTAGTTATATGTTGAGTTACACTCGTGAGCCAACATGTTATCATGTGAATTTATACAACAAATAGGTGGATTTTTTAAAGTATCAACGGTAGAGTTTTTTTGAAAAGTTCTATCGAGCCCTTGTTCTCTGAGTTCTGTGACTTGCCAGCAATTAACTTGATCCTCCGAGAAGTTGTCTTCAAGTGGCTTAAATATAGATGACTTTGGTGGACCTGGTGTATTGCAAGATGACATCTGATCAAACATGATTTGTCATGAACGAATCTTTGATGAGGGTGCACTAGCACATTTTGCTCCGGTTTTCAGCGAAATATATTCGCGAAGAGTCGACGAACGATAGCACTGCTTGTCACTGTGGGTAAATAAGGAAGATTTCAGTCATCCATGATACGGCTTGACGCGTAAACACACGCACGCGCGCACGAGCAGAACGAAAAAATTCACTTAACAATTTTTGGGAGTCGAGCTTGGCTACGAGGAATAATTGTATTTTATTTTACTACATTTGGTCGAACGAGCGTTAGAAATACTGCTTGTGTTCGTTGGCTGCAAAACTAAAATGGGGTTCTTTTAAATCACTCGCAGAGCAGCTGTAATGACTCGTAGTGTTGTTCCTTTGGCGGATGAGAAGGTAATATCGAGAGGTATTATAGCAGTTCTCTCACAAACGCGTGCACTGACTGAAGCGGAAAGCGCAACATGGCCGACTCATACTTTGCCCCCTCTATGGCTCGATCCGATAGCGTGCGCGCAAGTCGCTACCGCTACTACTCTATACTGTTGTACTACACTGCACACGTATACAGCTACACCTACGTACGTGCGTGGCAGCCGACGCCGCCGCCTGCGCGAGAAAGCTCAGAAGAAGATAGAGGAGAAATTTACCCTGCACTTCTCGACGCAGCACTGCACTCGTGATCCGATTCCGACGTCACATTTTATTACCGATGAAGCTGCGTTCATAATGCTATATTTTTCTAGTTCGAAATTTCAGGCGGGAGAACGTTCATTTTTCGAATTAAAAACGTAAAAATGGTTGGAAAAAAACACGCTGCTTAAAAATTCATTGATGATGCACGCATACGTTTAATCTGAAAAGTTTGAAATCTTATCACGTCTATTTCGATACAAGTTACATTGAAAATATTCATTACCCTTTCTTGTAGTCTACTGAATGAAGAGAGAACATTTAAATGCAGAAACTTATCCAACTTAAACCGTTATCTATGACACTTAGATTCGAATATTCAAAAATGAAATTAAAAACTAAGGAAATACACTCCATCTTCATCTGCATAGATGCACTCTTGCCTTCAAAATGCCATAACATAGAGTTAGTCAGACTGTGCCCAAAGTTCGTTTTTCTTCTTGCCAAGTATATTTCAAAGATTTTCACGGTTGTGAATTTTCTAATAGCGCGAAGAAAATATTTCAGTTTAGTACATTACCAATGGAGCAGCTGTAAAACCTGCCGGCAACTTATCTGACTGATTCGCACCTGCTCCCGTCGTTGTACATCGCAAAACCTGTTTTACTTTCGCAACCAATTTTTTGCACAGCCATGCGAGGCAGCTAGATATATTTACCATGAATTCGAATCTGCCATGTAGCATTGATAGAATGTATAAAGAATGTAGGCGACAATCCGCCAAGTATCTGTTTATATATTCCTATATTGCTGAATGATGGATCGATCAAAAATTGAATAACTCCATTAGGTGTTTATTCACGCTCTCGTAGACTTGAATTTTCATTAAGAAATTTTGAATGCTACAGGCTTTTACATAAATATATGAAAACGTCTAGACATCGATTCTATCTGAACTCACTGATTGGATCATTGAACAATACGCACGATAAACAATGAGTCGTAGTTAAGTCGCAAGTAATTAGCTTTAACGCACAATTGAATCTGTTGATAGTTGTGAAAATAGAATTACATAATAACGAAATACAACAGTAAAGCTCGAGGAAATGGTCATGATTAACACCTCATCAATCGACGACGATTTGATTTGAAATCTTCATCCTTTAAGGCATGTTCAATCGATGTCTTGGGAGGAAAGAATGCTCAACGCGCGCTCGTAACTGTAAACAAATCCTCAGCTGCAAGTTGTATATAGACTCAAAACCTAGTAATTTGATCTGTGTTACCGTTAAAATTTCAAGGAGAAAGAAATCGATTTTAAGCTATTGACCGTATTGATTATTTTCTTGGTAATCTGCGCAATTAGCTCGACTAGAAAAAGTTATTTTTCTAAATTTAAAGAAAACTGATATACGGATCAAGTATGGATTTTCAGTTCTGGTAATGCATTGAAACGATAATAATAACGTAAAATAATAAAAGTGGCGAAAGAAATCAAGTACGCAAAATAAGTTGCATTAGATAGCCGGTCGAGCGGTGTATTGGCCACGCGCTCGATACGACTCGAATGCCGCGTCGCGTTTAGTTAGTTGTTTGTATTATTGATTCGCCGGAGCCTCTGCGCCGTGTCCTTTCAAGAGTTTTAAGTTTATCTGAAAAATGAAAATCAATACGATACTGTATTGCGTCGCGAGAGTTAGGAATTAAGCACAAATAAGTCGCAAACACGAAAACGAATTTATCGATAGTAATCTCTCAAAAATGGACGATGTTTCATATCTTAAATGGTTTACACGCTAACTCAAATTGAGCACGCACTACTCATTCTATTATCGTCAGACGAAGGCGCGAGAGAGACTTAGTTATTGTCCGTCGTTACAATACCCTAAACTCGCAGTTATAAGCTGCCTGTCTTTGGCATACGTATAATGTCAATGCTGCTCGCAGTGAAATTTTCTTCGAGCGTCGACAGATGTCTCTAGGCACCCTTTCGTTTCTGTCTCGCATCGAACACTTTTCACGCGCATGAATGCGATGCAGGGTAAAGTTAATCAAGCTTCCGAGTAAAACTTATCATCAAAATTCAAAAAACTATTACATAATGGTCATAAACGGGAGAAACATTTATCTCATTATTTGTTGTAATTAATTTTCGATTTGGAGAAAGGGACGAATGAAAAAGCAAACAAACGAAATATTCAGTTGCAAGCACTTTTCAAGGCTTGTATCGCAATAAATAGGTGAAGAATAATCTTTTTAAACATTAGTCCAAGACGAGCTAACGATTCTCTACGAGCCTGCAAAAGCTCGTAATTATTTTGAAATGCTGTCTGCTAACTTTTCATAGTTATAGTTTAGCGTCGTCGAGCTGTTTATATGTCGTACAGAGACGCGTCTGACGTATAAACGCACACGCACACAGACTTGGACGATGAAAAGAAAGTGCGTAGCGAGCGCCTGGCATTTTCGTACACATGCCCCATGCATGCGCCGATGTTGAACATGTATATATACCTATATGCGTAGGTCGCCGAGTGCCGACAGTACATGCATGTAGTACACGACAGTGTGCAGCGACGTAAATCGGCCCCCCGCAATTCATGCTTGACGCTGATGCACCCGATAGGTATATATACTTACATACGCATGAATCGCGTAGATTTGGAATATTCAGCTGCGCTCCATACATACGGCTCACGCCTCACAGTCCGTGTGCGTGCGTGCGTGTGTGTCGGGTACTCTGCTATGTGTGTGGGTCGAGCAAACAGCGAGTAGCGACTGCACGCGAGCGCCCCCCGGGTTCTCCCTTTACGCAGCGGAGCAGTCACTGCTGCTAAAACGTATAGAGAGAGAGAGCCAGTTTTCAGCAGCTCCATCCGTCGTTCCACAGTCTCTCTCTCCTACGTCCGCGAAGCAGACTCGGCAATATCGCGCATAATAATATATATCTATATATGTATAATATATATATATATATATAGATGTGCGAGTGTCCGTGTACTGTGTGCGCGTACCTATACATAGAGTCGCGTTCGCGTACTGTACAGTCGCTGCTACATACTACGACTAGCAGTACTTGTACTTGGCGTGGTGTCAGCGAGCCATACATGCATATTCCATAAAGAATTATTAGTGGTTAGTGTAACGTTGGCGGCGCGCGTCGTTCCTTGTCATTTATACTCTACGCCACGGCGCATTCGGATTTCTGCTGCTGCTGCTGCAGTGACCGAGAGCTGCACGCGCTTCAATCCAACAACATGATCTGTAATAGAGCGACGACGATATGTCGTTGATGCTCGCGAACCTCGACTCTGCCAACTCGTTGTTGCCATTTCCAAAGACAACGACAAACGAATACAAACTTGCCCCTCTGCTGTACTGCTGCTGATCGGGCAGCTTATATACGAGAAGCAGCCTCTGCCACAAGAGCACAACGAAAATAAACCCTGCAGTGGTTGTTGCAAACCTGTGTATTGTGCCGCTCTGCATTTTCTTATACAGCAACGAGATACATGTCTATGTGTGCAGTGTATATGCGTGAGTTATAATCTCGAGCGAGCGCGTGTGCTTTCTCTCAACGTATAGCCAGTCTGTGCGTGCGCGAATCGTTGTGCAATTTTCATACTTCGAATAGTATCTCTCTCTCTCTCTGGAGTCTTGGTGTGTCGTTGCTGCTGCTGCTGCTGCTACTGTTTCTGTTGTTGTTTGTTCGCGTTTCATACGCTATGATCGGAAATAGATACATAAAACTGGAGAGAATGTCGAGTGCATGTCACAAAGTGTAGTTTATCACGTCGCGTTTACGGCATAATATTTTCATGCGAATTTATCAACTGTGCTGTGCACGATGCGACGACGACTCCTAAGGATCATCGAGCGAATGCAACAACGAGATCACGAACGCAGCGTGCCAGCAGCATCTTATTATACCAATACTACTACTACATCGACGTTTGCAAGAGGACGCCTCGTTGGATGTATGCGTCAACGACGTTTAGGTATATCATAATATACTAATACAACTGACGCGTATCTCCCCAATGTCTTTTCTGTATTGTGTACGCACACAAGCCAGCTATACACTTTCTCTAATTCATTCGCGTACTCGTGGTATTTCATAGAAACAAAAAACTCGCGATCGCTCGTCTTCTCTTTACCTCCGGTTCGAGCATTTTTTTTTACGCCAATAATACTCGCGAAATAGCGCAGAATTTTATGCAATGCGTAAGCCAGTCGACTATGAGACTGAAGGAGTAAAAGAGATAGAAGAATTAGATGCTTGCCTTCCTTTTTCGCGCTATCTCTTTTACGAGGCAATATACACCTATCCTGTGTAACGTCTCGTAGCGAGCTCGACTTCTTATATATCCAGCTCCTTTGCGTGTGTCTGTTTTGTCTGCGCGGCCTTTTGGCTTCTTCGCGTGTAGGTGCATCTTTTTCCTCTCCTCGTACATTATACTGCCCGTCTTGCTTAGGCTCATTCGACGACTGCATACCTATATACTATTACGCGCACGTCTATAAGGACCCTCTTTCTTTCTCTCTCTCTCTCTCTCTCTCTCTCTCTCTCACTATCTCTGTTATATGCTGTACGCAGAAGGACGCGCAGTTATATTCATGCTCACGCGTATGCGACGTATGTAATAACTTAACGGTATTTGCAATATGTACGTACACACACATGCACCAAAACACATGCGTGTACAGTACCTATCGTGTGTGTAATACCATGAGCTATGCCGCCGCACATGCAGGTATATAATATAAACTGATATGGGCACGGATGTATACCTAAGTTCAACGCATATGAGAATATATTTTCTAAACAGTCTACCTTCGTGTGTCTTTTTTTTTACTTCTCTTTTTTCTCCATGAGAATTCATGCTTTTTCATTCACTTGTTGTAGAGAAAATGTGACTTTTGTATAAACATCATAGAGTTTGTTTCTGGTATGCAAAAGGGTGATTGCACTGATAATGACACGATGCTGCTTCTTCTTTTGCTTCTGCTTATGCATCGTTGCTGCAGTGAATCTTTAATATGGTGGCTTTTCTGTGCGATGCCAATGGCCTGCTTGTGTGCCTTACCTATGATGATGATGTGTGCCTAGCTATATTCATACTGTTGGGGGGAGTAGCGTCTTTTATTATTAGAATGTGACTATTCCAGCCTCTTGAAAACTCATCTTTATTATTATGGAAGAAGATTGGTCATTGGAATTGATGCTTTGCATTTCTCAAGCTCTGTAGTTGACAATTATGTAGAGTCTGAAATAGTACAATTGATGAATTCTGACTCAAACAATCAACATTTATATACACAGTCATATATGAGAGAATGCTTGTTTTACGCAATAAAACTAAGGATTGATCTTCACTCGCTGATATTGCTTGTTAAACTTATATAAAAGCATTTAATGCACTTTTTCACTTGAATGAATGCAATAGAAAAAGATGCAATGATGTATGGGTTAATATATTGCATGTGATAGATAAGGCAACTAAATCTAGAAGTAGTGTGAATGCATATATATTATGAAGTTCAATATTTTTAAAGTAAACATTGAAAAATAGAAGGAATTTTTTAATTTCTTGTATGACCTGTTATAAATGGCCAAGAAAAATTATTAAAAAATTACCTATAATTCGTTTTTGACATATTTTACCTAATATTGAACTAGTATAAATAATTTGTTCGCATTCTATTTAACTTACTTTTGCATGTATTCATTACTAAAATCATTAAAAAAAGTTTACATGGTATAGAATTGATGCATTTCAAAGTATGTCATGAAATATATTCAATCAAAAATTGAATAATTAAAACATCATTATTATCATAATATTATGTATATTTTGCAAAATGTTATGTTTATATTGATTGAAAACACTGATAAGTATGAATGGTATACCTTAATTTTCTTTATAATGTTAAATTTTCATTAGCATATTGCTACCTAATTCAATTATAAATTGATGGAATTCGTATTTATGCATTCAAATGGTTTTACACACTTGAGTAATTTTCTTATCATATCTTGATAAAATGATAACTTTGTAGCACTGAATAAGAAACCATGATCAATGTAATCATAATCTAGTATCCAAGCCAATTAAAATTTGGAAATTGAAGAAATCTCACCAGAAAAACAAAAGCTCACAATTACCATTTATTTAGAATTGTTTCAATAAAAAAGTTCGAGATATTCATTCATTCACATATTAAAACTTGACAAGTATTGTACAGAATGAAATAGCATACGCGGAGATCATCATTTACGTATTTCTATTAATTCCTTCCAGTTGTCTCCTCCCTCGTCTGCACGAAGAATCAATAAAATATCGAAGTTCATTTGCTCGAGTGAATTTTCTCACTGATTCGGCACTTATCACGGCGTGCACAGTTTAACTTTATATGCCCGGCAGACCTTCCACTCACAAGCATACAAACGCACTCTACACGTTCAAAGCATCGCATTCAAATAAATTTGCCTCTCTTTTTCTCTCCCTCTCCTTCTCGAAGTGCATCGAGTTGATTCGAAACAAGCTTATATGTACACATAAATAAATGCGCTATGATCTAATCGTCACGTGCACTCAAAATGATAAATCTTGCGAGCGATATTGTACGCAGAATCATCGAGCACGTCTCCTCCTACTCGTTTTGGCCAATCAGCTCGATCTCAAACCACAGAGATATATACTTTTAAAAATTTTGATACTCGCCCAAAGTCCAGTATCAAACATAGAAAGAAAGACAAATTAATGCGATAAATTCGAAGGATTAATTAGCATGACAATAAACAAAGCCCATCGAGGGTGGTATATATACTCGACAAAGGGATTCGTTTGAATTATCACGTATACACGTGTGTGCAATGGAACTTATTCGTCTTGCGTTGAGACGCATATAGCCTCTAACTCGCGATAAGCCTTTTCTTTCTTGTTTGTCGTTGTTTTCTTGTGTGTCTCCGTCCGTGGTGTTGTGCCTAGGCGCACGTGATGATTTTTCTTTAGGGTCCCTCGTGTCACACTGCTGTGCACGGCGAGTGCACTTTCGACTGAGAAAAAAACTTTGAAAGGGTTTTCTGCCCGAGCTTTCGGCTGCGTATAATTACGTTAGGGTCGTTGTACCTATATTTTTAGTATGCTTCACTTTTTCTCTACTTACGTTCTTATCCTCTGAAATTCGTATCGAATTCAACACTGCTTGTATATAATATCTGCCTATATGTATATTCCTGTAAGGAAAAAAGTTTTTTTTGCAACTGTTATTATGCCTCATTTACTACTCAATACTCCTCATTTTTGAAAAAATGGCATTGTCCCGTGTTTTTTGGCCATGTAAGTGTTGTTTTTACGTGTTTTTTGAACCTCATAATTGCTCCTTATGTGGTATTAAATTCGAAATTAAACGCTTTATAATGTCATAATTGAACAATATTGCAATGTTTTGGGTCAGGAGTGAGAACCAACAACTTCTTAACAATGAAATGTAATTTTTTCAAGAACCAGGTGTCTAAAATAAGTAACCAAAATAGTTTAAGGATAGGAAATGAATATTTATTGTGCTTTATATGCTTATTTTTATTATTTTAACGTTTATTTTTTATCTAAGGCTTCTACACACAACCGAACATAACAGGGCATGTTTTCTAACTGTCCTGAATCACCAGAAAAAGTTTGGGCCAAATCCATGACCCGAAGGTGAGAAGGTCTCCTTGTAAGTTTAATTACGGGTAGAATTTGATGAAAATCCCCACCTAATACTACAATACTATTTTTTTACCACCAAAAGGTTCATCTTTATCAGTGAGATCTCTAAGAGTTAAGTCTAAAATTTCTAACGCTTTTTTCGGTATCATTGATGCTTGAAATGCAAATTTAAAGGTAAATTGAAAGTTTTATGACTTGTCATTTCTTTGAGTAATAAAATTGATGCAATCCCAGTCCAAGCCATTGATAACATTTTTTTCCCAAAGATAAATAATAAAATATGATAGTTTTATATAAAAATATTTTTCCTGATCCTCCTGGACCATCTATAAAAATATTTTTATATCGGATTTTGTATTTTTATTAAATAGTATATTACCACCCTGTAAGGTTATGCACCCGAGGCGAAGCCGAGGGTGCGTGATCGCAGAAACGGGCGTTGGACTTTTATTCCGCGTCGCGTATACGATTTTTCTTCATCCCCGCTCGAAAGAACATTTGATTAAAATAGTTGTGGAATATTTCATTTAAAAAATTTATTTTCATCAATAGCGATAATTTATTTAATTTTTTATAATTTTTTTCTTTTTTTTCGTCTGTTTTTTCTTGTGTTTTTTTTCTGACGGTGGACTTATAGGATAAACATATAGATCACAATCTTCAGGGATACCGCTTTTTGATACTATAATTGCACCGCATTCAGATGTTGATGTTTTATTGTAACGGCGTTCGTCTTTATCTGTTTTGCGTAAAATACAATTTATAATCTGAAATTTTATCCATTTGTGCAACTTTATGTAAACATTTATACGATTTTGTATATGGATTATTGTTCATCAATAATTTCATGTGAGATTCGTGCACCAAAGAATTATTTTTTAATTATTGTTGTACATCATCATAATCATCCTATATGTATATTTGACTATAAACAGGTTTTTTTTTATATTTTGGATAAAGACTTTTTGGAGTTGTGTGACAAACTTCTGCAAAAAATAATAGCGTAGAATAAAACTTTAATTAATACTTTTCATAAGACGGAAGAAATGATATAACCCTTAATTACACTAATATTTAAAATTTGTTATACCTAAAATTAGTAAAGGGTTAACTAAACATAATTTTTTTTAATGACGACATTAATAACATTTTGAATATCATTTTTTTATCGTTTTTTTTAACCATGGGGTTTGGTGAGTGGAGTGAGCAGGGGGGGGGGCGGAGCCTCTTTAGTCATATATATCGATCGATTATTTTTTGTGCAAACTTTATTGTATTTGTACACGAGAATTAATTTTCATAGTTTACAAATATGTGTAGTTACTGCGTCATGTTCGATTTACGAAACTTTTGTCTTTGAGTGCGCGAGTGTGCAACTGCTGCATTAACCTCAAGAGGTGGCTATTGATTTTTCAAAAAATTTTGCCATTGCAGCAGATATTCATCGTGTATGACATTATAAAGAAGCGCGCTCTAGTACACGTGTCGTCGGTACACATAAATTTTGGTTATTTTTGTCGCACAATGTATCTTGAATTCTGAACAATATAAGTGTTTGCAATGTAAAACTAAATATCGCTCGAAGTGACTTTCGAGGACTATTTTGTGAGGCGAGACTTGAAACGCTTTAAACATGAATTATATATAATCATAGAGTCGTGCCTGCATATCGAATGAAAATACACGATACACAATATGAATTTACTCAATAATTTTTTGCTTGTACTTGCAAAACACTAGAATTACTTGCGAAAAGAAAGACTTTGCAAGAGAAAAAACGTTAGTTTCTAGTAGCCTTGTTGAAAAGATAGGCGATCTCATTAGATAAGAATCTATTTGGCATCAATGTTTTACCTAATTGATCGATTTATGGAACCCCCTTTCGTTACGCTGTACTAGTTTCTGTAAAATTTAATTTCACGTAAAGTAAAGTTACGATATATAAATGAATATTGATTTCAAAATTCATTTGCGCTTCATTCACTTAAATATAGTAGTTGAACTGCGCACATGGCTCTCTTGTATGCTCGACAATTTTCTTAGAAAATGATGAAAAAATTGAATCTATCATCCGATTGAGCACACGCGTATAAACGCATTTTTGATAGATTATACGATTTTCTGTTTTTTATTCCCCCGTACACTGGTGCTCGTAAGAAGCATCAAATATTATTTTTATTCGAGAGTAAATCTCAAACGCAAAGAAGAGCAAGAAAGAAAGAAAGAAAGTGTGAGTATTATATGTGCTTGTATATATGTAAGCCCTTATGAAATATGTAAATTTGCTCAGAGTTTATATATTACTTCGCGTACTATTCGCGCAAGTGTGTAAGAGAAAAAAACTCGCACACGAGTCGTGCACACCATCGATGCTATGAATGTATGAATGTATAAAGGAAAATCCGCGTACACTGATGAAGGCACACTTATATATCGAGAGAGAAAGAGAAAAAGAAAGAGAAAAAGCGACATTGCCTTGAATGTTCATTCGTGTGTGAATAGAGTTTAAATGAAGGATTCGTTACGAATATCCGCTTTGCGTATCCCGTATTATATAATTAATTATTTCATAAAGATATGAACTCATAAATACTTATTTATTTTTTTTTTTCATTTAAGTAGTCCTTCGTTTGGCGGAAAAAAATCTATCTGAGTACTTATTGTTCACACTTGTATTATACACTGAAATATATATTTGGAGATTTATTGTTCATATCGTTGGTGTAGGTGTAGGGTATTTTTAGGCTTTCATTTCGAATATTCACGAAAAAGCATCGATCAAAAGCGGGGAATGCCCTCATATATAATCATTAATATTGTCGCACACGCGTGAACGAGGCAGTGACGGTTCGCAGTCTTGATAAGTTGAAGCTCGATTGATACGTATATTGAGAAGCGATAAACACGAGCGCACAGTGGTAATTTTAACTTTGGGAATCTTGAATGTTTCACATGGCAGTTGGAAGAGTTCTCATAGAGAGCATATAGACATGTATAGTCAAAAATAGAGACGACAAACCGCAGAATATCTAAACGTGCTTGTTAAATCTTGGAAGTGGCATTAAAAGGTATAAGCATATTTTGCACATCGTTTGCCTTCCGCTAAGTTAGAAAGGAGATTTCGTTAATTCAGCGCGCATACCATGTCGAGCGCGCACGGTTGAAAAACGATTATCCAATATATGAGCTCACGCGCCCTCATAAATATGTATATGGCAATTATTATTGGCCCTCGTTGCCGATTCCGATCACCCGCACCGAACCGTTCCCCTCACGGGCAGCTTGCATCCATATGTCGAGAATACAGGCGTCGCGCGTTCTCGTGGCCTACGCGCATTTTTGCTTCATTATGCATATTTCGTATACAATTGATTATGTGCGAATATAACATACATAGAGTATGTGTCGTACAAAAGCTGAGGTAGTGAGGTGGCGTCGTGAAGCATCGCGCTCCATAGCGATAGCACGTTACATATATCGTGGCCGCGTCTGCCATGCCCGGAGTTTGTACGTGCGCACGCATAAATGTGCGCGCGATGGGGTGTCTGCTCATACGCGCCGAGTACAGTTGAGATGTGCAGCACGCGGTGCGGCAGCGGTGGCGGCTTCTCGCTTTTCTCTATATATACCATGTATATATATACGAGTGTGTCTATGTCATATATCTATAGGTAGTCTTTATCGTGTACTGGCCCGAGTCTCGCTTTCTCTCTCTCTCTCTCTCTCTCTCTCTCTCTCTCTCTATCTCTCTGTCTCTGTCTCTGTCTCTCTCCCTCTCGGATACACGAGGAAGCAACTTCTGCGCAGCCTAGAGCAGCGAGCTTAGTTCAGTGAGAGCTGCAGTTGCAGCGCTACATGTGCGCGCGATATTCAGCAGTTTCCAATCGCATGCGGTACAGACCGCGTGCTTTCCGATGTAGTGTATTTGCACTGAAACGGTGTGTCGATAGTGGGAGTACGCTCAAAAAATTGTACACCAGACTCTGTATCGAGAGAGCAAGAGAGCTCGCGACTCACGTAAGCGGAATGTATCGATCAGACGAAAAGCTCGCCGCATATTTGAAAAGCTTGCACTGCTGAATGTATTTGGAGGCTCGAGCTGCTCCGGCTTTGGAAAACTTTGCTCTGCGGATGCGGCCCAGGCCGATGCTTTAAACGTAAGTCATAACTTTTCTCGCGACTCGTACACAGTTTGTTTAATAAAGCGAATAAGATATAAGAAAACGTGTGCGTATTGTAATGTCGATGGACCCATCTCACTCTCTTTCTTTCTCTCTTCGACAAAGAGCTACGCTGAGATGTGCACGAACGCCGACACACTAAAGCACACGAGTATTAAGCTCGCGAGTGTTAAATATCAATCAGCAGCTCTGGCGATCGAATTTATTTTTACTTTGCATCTATACGTATGTGTGTATGTGTAGGCGTATACGCGCGAGATCGTGCGCTGCTGCACACGCTGTGCCGGACACTCGCAAACTCGCAATCTGAAGAGCTATATCGCATCATATTTAGCACTGCATGTATACGTATGCACGTCTCGAGTATTAAAATCGTTTTACTTTCGAGTTCTTATCTCACAGCTCATCGCAACTCTGTATAGACTTCCAATACTCCTTGTCGGAAGTTCTGTTTACGTTTCCTCTATACAGTGCACTGACGTGTGCACGTCTATATATATAGTGTGTGTGAGAGTGTGTGTATGTGTTAGCTGTATACACCACCTCCATTTGGTTTAATAAAGACGTCTGCTGCGCGATACGCGTAGCTACTGTAGCAACCCAGGCCGCTGTGAATGACACTATCGTAGATCTATTGTGCTTCTGCACCCAGTGCTTGGGTTTGCGTTCCAAATTAATCTTCTAAAACTACCGAAATACAATACTTCCAAAAACGTACATTTATTTATCACTTAAAAATGCAGCGTTCCATTAATTTCTGTAAAATAATTGCCCCTTAGCGAGAGTAAGCTTGAAAAAACAGCCCTTTGGAAATTTATTCGACGCGTGTACAATACGAATAATACGTCTTGGAAGGTTTTTTCTAACATCGGTAGTGTGAGTCCATCTCAACAAACAAACAAACAAACAAACAAACAAATATCTATCTCTCTTCGAACTTGATACAGCATAGCGTGCCAACTTTTCCCGGCGTCGTTGTCGTCGTCCAAGTCTACGTCTACGTGTCTCGACTTGCATCCGCGTGCTGTTGCTCCCGATCCCTCCGATTTTCAGAATAAAAGAAATAGAGAATTTGCAGCTGAAGCAAGGCAAAGCTTTCATATTTGTGCTATGAGTGAGAGCAAGAAGGATGGCCATATCTTTTTTCTCGATGAACCATGGTAAAACTCCCCAACTATACCGCACAGATAGTGTAGTGGTGCTATACGCTTCTTGAGGGAAAAGAGACACAGAAGTATATGGTGATTACGCTTTCTTTTGTATTGTTGTACCCGGCGACGTCCCTTTTTTACTCTCGTTTCGCTGATCATCTCTCTCCATCTCTCTCTCTAGCTTCCCCTTCTTTACATAGAGAAAAGCTCAAGCGCGTACATATAGACTAAAGCTCAAGCGTGAACAACAAAGATCTACGGGTACCTTGATAAAAATAAAAAAAAATAAACTCGCGCGTGCGACTTTAATGATGCCAAAGTTTGTCGTTTAGAGTCTTGAAATTGAATCGTTAAAATGAATTTAGAATAGTTTAGCGTCGAAAAAAATCTCTGCATATACGATTTTACGTTTCGCGTATCTTCATGCACCGACGGCAGAATCGCAACGTCGTTGCTGCAGCAATGATTTTCCTAATTATTTGCGTAAAACATGATTACTTAAACTCGAGTTAGAACATACGTCCGCAGCAGCAGTAGTTACTCACTCACAAAGACTAACGAGTTTTGTTAATTAATTTCAATTAGTCCACGGATGTTCAAGTTGTTCGTTTATTCTTTTTAATTATGTTAGTATCCTTTTTATTTCGCGCCTTGTGCTTTTTGTGACTAGACTAGAAAGCAAGCTGACCTCGCCATGACATAATCTCTATTTTCAATGCCACCAGTACGAGCTTTTTTGATGGACACGTTGCGCGCATGACTTGGACAAATTTCGTGTCAATGTACCTAAGTGTATCATTCTTTATAGCTTTGCAAAGAAGTAATTAATTTATTCGGCTTTGAATTGAATTCGGCTTTTATATATGTCGATCAAGGCTCTAGCATTATTATGGCCATCTACCTCGTCTTTATTGTACCTCTCGGCACCGATAAAAGATCGAATCGGCGCCTCCATGCAGGGACATGTGACGAATGTAAAGGAAAAGCGAGTTTATAACTAATGCTGCGAGTACGAACTTTTTTTTATTATTCATTTGTGTAAGCATATGTATAGGAAAATCAGAGCTTTCGATCGTTAAATTCGAGTAACTTTTGTGAATCGGAGACGACGATTCGAGTTTCCTTTTGTTGAAGTTTTGCTACTGCTGCTCTTGCTGTGCTGTTTGATTACGACCCCGCTTCCGTGTATATATGTACGTGTGTATACGCGCGAATTGCTCTCTCAGTTGGAGAAGACGCGCGAGAAGCTTGAGTTTAAGTGCTTTTCACGCCGGGATAGTGCTTAGGACTGTTACTGGTCTGTGAGAGTGTGTCTACTCGTCTGGACTATTGGTGTGCGTGGTTATGTGTGTTTTTGTGTTTTTACATCTGTACAGGGCATACGCCACGCGTGCACAACTTCGTGTGTGAATGACACATCTCTCTCTCTCTCTTTCTCTCTGTATATGTTCTATATGGTACATGCTCAGCTATCTTCAACCTCCTGTTCACGCGCACCATCTGTATTATAAGTATAAAAATTCTACGTTAAGATTTTAACAGATTTCGGTGGGTATTTACGTATGATTAATGTAGGATTGATGATGCGCTAGTTTCTGTTTGAATCGGAAATCATATGATATAATTTAATACAAATCCAAGACGTTTGACTAAAATTAAATCAGTTGTTATCAGCGACGATGCTTTTAAAAGATAACTTCTCGTAATCATATTTTAATTTGAATTGATTATCGACCTAATTTCTCTCAACTATTACCTATACTCTCGCAGAAGCACGTATAATTTTGGCGAGTCTCGGAAAATTTCCTCTTTATTGCGAACAGAACAATGACATTCATACTTGGAAAGAGTGAAATTTCTCAAACGTTTACCCCTTAGTCTGTGTATCTGTTATCAATTTTTGCATTTACTATAGAAAAGAGTATTCTAAATGCAAAAATGAAACCAAGAGCAAAAGAGGAGTAGATGGAAGTTTATATTCGAGAAGGAAAAAGAGGAAGAACGGACACAGAGATATGCGTCGAGTTTATATGTATATAATAGGCAAATATATTCAAATCTTTCGTGAAAAAAGGAGAGAAAAGCTTTTCGTTCCATAAAAAAGTGCACGTGTATAGGTATGAAACCATATCTTAAAAGTATGTTTTTTACACAAAGTTCTCATCTCATTGTAGTTCAGCCATCATTGACGTTACACTTTTCTATTTTCCGAGCTCAGTTTGTGCATTCAATGCGATATTCTCGAAAAGCTCAAAAGCTTTGTTCTTTAAATTTTTTTCGATGCTCTCAAACTACTGCCTCAATCTACTCAAACTACTCGTGATTTGCATCTTACCCGTTAAATTATAACAGTATTAATCGGCTCAATCGAGTTACGCATAGATATTTATGAATGTCCGCGTATATGCACTTAAACATATTATGGGCACGAGCAACTAATAAATTATTGATTGTCCATTACTGACAGAATGACAAGACAAAGTAGTGCGCGTTCTATTTGTCAACGCTTTGCACAACGCGTAATAAAGTTTCAGAACAATTAGCGCATACGAATTCGAAACTCGGCTCTCGAGATACACGTCGTACCATGGAGTTTTGCGCCCATTGTGCGTATCTCTCAGCGCTATGATTTGCTCCATATAGCTCTTCGTTTTAAAGTAGATTCGTTCGCGGCTTGACATGTCTATTAAAGCCGGCACGCGCTTAGTAATTTGATTGCCCGTTTACACGCTCACGCTCAGCTGCGTAAAGTAAGCTAATGATACGTTTTCTTGTTTTTTATTTCTGTGCAGATCCAAGCGATAGAAAGTGACAATAATTATCAGGATGGAGAACGGACAGCAGCAGCGTCCTCCGGGCAGCGGCGGCGGCGGTGGACTGCAGATAACGAAGATGGACATTTTGCGCGCCTCGGAGGTATTGCCGCTACTGCAGGAACGTCTGGCCATACTGCCAGGAGGTCGCGATCGCCGTGGCGGTCTGCTCTTGCTGTTCCCGTCCTCTGCCAGACGAGAGCGTGCCAAACCCGAGGACTACAGGCGGCTGTTGCAGTACCTCACAGCAATACCTACGGACGAAGATCGAAGTCTCAGGTTCACCGTCGTTGTCGATATGCGAGGTGCTACCTGGGACATCGTCAAGCCCATTTTCAAGGTATAGCATATTAGTGCAACCATTACGATTGCTGTCGTGCGTTGGAAAAATTTCCTTTTTCACGTCCACTAATGTTCGCGCTCAGTTTTTCATCGAACAGAATTCCCTCGTGTGCTTCACGTGCTGAAAATCCGTAACGATGAAAAGGAGAACACGAAAGAACGGCGTTTGTTTATGTTTCGTTTGCGTCACGATGTCAAAAAAAGCTCCAAATTGTTTTCTAACGCACGCTAAAACTACGCCAAAAATTTCAAATGAAAAAATACAAGTCATCAGATCTATTTTTTAATTTGTTCGCACAAGTACCAACGTTTGGCGCGTATAATATAGACTAATAAGGTTGGATTCGGACGATCACATCGGAGCTCGAGCGCGGCACACAACATTTATACACGAAGACACTAGCAAAATCAGTTCTCATATTTATAATCGGCAGTTATATTAGGATATAATATATCTCTCGGTAGCAGCTCGTGCTCCTCTTTCTCTCTTTCTCGCAAAGAAAGTAAATAGGGTAGGAGCGAAGAGAAGGTGCGTATTTTTAGTTCAAGAGAAGTGGGCAGAAAGCGGCGCGTGAAAAGTTCTTTGCAATTTTAGAACACTTCCATTACACATTCGAGGTAGCAAGAGAAACGCAACGAGGCGCGCATCTACTTTACTGCCTCTGCTAAAGCAAAGGTACAGTACGGAGCCTTCCGAACGCCCGGATTTCAATCTGCTCCTTGCTTTGCGAGCGTATCTCGGCTCTGTGCTCTGTTTTCGCGCGGGCAACATGCAGACGACTTTGCGCAACGACGCCCCTTTATATACTCGCTCATTAGATGTATAGATATATATGGAAGACAGATTTAATTAAGCTCAACGCGTTTGTCGTTGTTTCTGCTACTGTTTCAGGTACTGCACGACCACTTCCACCACTCGGTCTACGTGGCCTTCCTCATAAAGCCCGAGAACTTTTGGCAGAAACAAAGGACCTCCTTGGCCAAACAGAAGAAGTACAATTTCGAGGTACTTGACGAAACAATCAATCTTATACTAGTGCGCTCGCATGTCTATGCAAACGTACAATGTACGTACGTCCGACTGCGAGCGCGTAATGTATACAACGACACAAAGACGCGCGCGCGGGGCTATCTGGTTTCGGACGACGTCGTATACGTCGTTGCGATGGCCTAGTTTACGAGCCGCGAAGCTGGAGAATCTCGTCTATCAACGGTGTACCGTATGCTCGACCCCCCGACTGCATCGCATACTGCACACACGTATCGCTCTGTGCATCTTCTCTTTCTCTTTCTCTCTCTCTCTCTCTCTCTCTCTCTCTCTCTCTCTCTTTCACTCAAGCGCGTTCGGCCAATCAATCAACGTTGGCCACGCGCGCGCCCAAAGCCGATCGTATGCATAAAGTACGACGCACGCGTATATCGATACTTTTTCTCTCTCTATCATTCTCTTCAATTTGAGCGCGATCAAAGACGTTTGACGATGACGGCCACGTTGCGAGTGTCACGTGTGTTTTTGTTTGTATCGCTCGGCTTTTGTCTATCGAGTTTCAGTCGGACGATATTTTTTTACGTAAAATATTGCTTTGCGCTTTTGACTGGCTGTGCTGCACATGTACGAGGCTAGAAGGATATGAAATTTCGCTCGACGTATACTTTACCGCGCGCCAAATTGTCTCTCGTCGGCAATAACGATGAATTAATAAATTCTTCTACGCACTGCGGCTACGTGACGTTCGAAATTTCGTGTTTTCTTAACTTGGCTGCAGCGCGATACAGTCGTAGTAAAATGCAAAACTTTTTTAGCAGTACTGCTGGGCGGTAAAAAAAATCAATTATAACGCAGAGTAAGCGTGTACGAGTCGAAGCACTTTGCGCGTGTGTACGAGCTTTCCGCATTGCGCTGGGCGGAGAGAGAGAGAGAGGGACTACCGCAGTGTCATGTTACGATCGTGTAAACGATAAAAAAAAATACAGCGAAAACCAAAAACACATGGCTGATCAGACGCGTGGTGTTTATTTTCAGATTAATACGGTTAATTTAGAAGCGCTAGCTAGAAACATAGACCCCTCGCAATTGCCCCCGGAGTTGGATGGATCGCTTCAGTACGATCATGGCCAGTGGATCGACATTCGTTTAGCTGTAGAAGAATTTACTTGGCAGGCTACCGACATGCTCGATAGGCTCGATGACCTCCAAGAGGATCTAAGCCGTAACGACTTTGCCGACGACGCTGGCGGCGCCAAACACGGCATCGATTTGCACAACGAAATGAAAAAAAAAATCCTCAGCGTAACTGTCGACGGTAAGCTTTGTTGTTGATTCGCTTCACGCGAACACGAGTGCCATTAGTTCGCGTGTCACCGTTTTTTTTTTTTTTTTTTGCCCATTCAACAGATATCGGAGCACTAGGAAATCGATTGCTGCAACGTTTCAACATCAACATCAACGGTGGCGAAAGCAGCAGTAGCTTGGAATCCGGTGCTACCGGTGGGTCCGAGTCAGACGGACGAGATGTCGCCAATCTCGTTCTTCAACATCTCGAATCCGTCAACGCCGCTCAGCAACATCTGCTGCAGCTTTGGCACATAAAAAAGCTCAAGCTCGAGCAGTGTTTTCAGCTAAGGATGTTTGAGCAAGACTGCGAGAAAATGTTCGAGTGGATCTGTCGCAATCGAGAAAATTTCCTCTCCAACTATGTCGAGATCGGACGCTCTTATCAACTTGGTGAGTTATTTGCTATAGACAGCGACTGTCTAAAGTTTTCTGCGATATAACAAAGACGTTATTTATTCGTGATTTTGAAACAGCAAAAGGTCTGCAAGAGGACCACAAGCACTTTGCCGTGAATTCCATGAACATGTACGTAAACATTAACAAGATCTTGACGATGGCCAGTCGCCTACTGGAATCGCAGCATTACGCAGCGGGTCACGTGCGTGCCGTGGCTGGCCGACTCGACCGAGCCTGGAAAGAATTTGCCGCTGGCTTGGATGAGCGCACGGCCGTTCTGCAGCTCAGCGTCGTCTTCCATCACAAAGCTGAGCAGTACGTCGACAACGTCTCGGGCTGGAGCCAGGCCTGCGATGCCACCAACTTGCCGCAGGAAATTCCTGTACTCGAATCTTGCATACGCCAGCATCAGTCACTTTACGAAGCTATGTGCCAGGCATACACTGAGGTAAGATCTTCTTCGCTATCTTCGTGCTTCTAATATAAGTAAATTTCGCTTCTAAGAAAATGAGTTTACTTCGTTTGATAGCGCGTGTAATAAGTCTTGAGAGAGCCTCGGTAAGTTTTAAGAGGATTCTCCACTTTTACGCCTACGAAATTTTCTTGTCGGTTATTTTTTTCACATCGTTGATGCGTAAATGAAAAAGTTGATTATTCTAAAACATATTCAATTACGTTCCTACAGGTTTATAATGCATATCAGTCGCTATTGAGTGGACTAGGCAAGATGTTGCAAGTTTGTCACAGCGCGAACGCAGTCATTGGCTCGTCAGAAGAATACGTACGAGTTTACATTATTGAACTTTTTTTTAAAACATCAAACCGTTTCGGCTATTAGAGCGCAAAATATTCGAAATGAACAGAACATGGATCGATAAAATTGCTAACATGGTGCCTGGGTTCTAATCTAAAAATAATGCATCGTTTACAAATAATATTTCAAATATCGTTGTAAAGTAAATCGAATATTAACCATCGAAAACATAGATTACTAAACTCATATTATTTCAGGTTTAATAATTAAAATAATATAGTTTTTATTAGGTGCGCAATTAAACCATGGTGTAAAAAGGTTACGATTTTCCGAAAATTTTTATCCATTTTTCTGTTTAAGGGGATGATTAATAATGATATTTCAGACTGGGAATTACAGAAATGGATGAATTGCTTGGGAATCAAAGACTAGTGTAATTGAGGATTGAAGAAATAGTTTAAGATACTACTTCAAAAATACTCAATTACGCACCATATTCTTGATTTAATAATGCTTAACGAAAGCAAGTCTTAAAAAAATTCATTAGTGCAAAAGGCCATATGAAAATTGAAGAAAAATTGCCAGTATCTGTGTGGTAGACATACCTTACATAATTTGAAGACAATCTTCCGACTCTTGAAATAATTAAATTCAGTGTACATGCACATTACAAAAAAATTCTCATAGTCTGACTTGTGTAGTAGGTGTCTACTATGCTGACACTGGAATATGTATTATGAAAGCGCACACACATACATACTTATATATAATACATACACATAGTAATAATCTTTTATTATAATACATAATGACACTTGTGATGGTTGGCACATGGCATGTATATCTCACTCTATAGGTGCATAGTACGAGTAAGAAGCTGCTTTACCAGCTGGATCATCTCGTGCAAGTTTGTAACCAACCCCAGGGAATAGACCACGTGGCGAGAAAACACGTACGTCTACTTGACAAAAAAAAGATCAGAGAAGAGAACTGCATGCAGAATTATGTTCTCTCTCATTTTTGTTTGTGTGTGTGTGCTACTACTGCTTCAAACTGTCAACTTTTTTATATTTTCTTTCCACGAAGAAAAGTCCGTAGAAAAATTATTATAATTAGCGAGTATTATATTTATTACGGAAGTTATATCATGTGTATATTTTGTTGCTGACACATGCTGAAACAGTCGATTAATAGCGTCTGTCATTACCACCGCAACCATGCTGTATTAATTAGCTGTAGCAGTATTGTTGACCATTTGCTTCATTTCATTAGCTGTACACATAGCTAAGCAATGTTTACTGTTGTTGAATAGCAGTTTTTCTACATATGCATAAATCTTTGTACAATATATATAATACTTGAGTGTATTTATACGTTGGCCTGTAAATATAGTTTGTATTGGTTGTTAAATAGCTCGGTGTTTTTTTTATTATATAGTTGCTTCATAGGTACTAGCATACACGCTACGGTTGTAGTATTTTATTCTCTCTCTCTCTCTCTCTCTCTCTCTCTCTCTCTCTCTATCTATCTCTTTGAGCTCTTGCGCTCAGTTTGCGTGTAATGGGAAGTGAGTATGCATTCAAACTTGCAACGTGCAAAACTGCCTTTCAGAAAGAAAAAAATACAGAGAACGCGACATTCGACCTACTTGTGCGAATGCTGTGGGTTTTAGCTTTTTCGGCAGATAGGTGCTAGATTCATAAGCTTGAAAAAACATTTTTCCTTGTTATTAGTTACTCGAAAACTATTCACTCTTACTTTTTTACTTATTTTATCATTTTTCAAGTTTTGTTTACTCCGATGATAGATGAACACTGTTAATATTTTAAATTCTAAATTTTTATGATTCTTTTTTTTTATATAGTTTATTTTCTTTCTATAAAAAAGCTCTGTTTTTCTATTTTATAATATCATTAAAAATATGATGCTCGTCAGTACACTCATTTTTGTCTTGTCTTTTGTATCTTATCAAACTTTTTCTCACTCATCTGGTGAACATATCGATTTTAAAATTTTTATACACTCTTCTTACTTTAGTCTTGTTTTTAGTTTGAAAACTTATTAATTAGAAAAGTCGCAATGACATCTGGTAATTTTACTAAAAACTTATATCCTACTAAAAATTTAATTAAATACTAATTGGCTCGCTAACGAAATAACTGTACATTGTACAACTTTAAAGCATGCATGTAACGTAGTTTTATGAATTGATACTATTTTTTTTTTAATTTTTACAACGATTGCCTCAAGATTTTTTAAAATTTTGAAAATTGTTTCTTTTTTCCTTTAAAGTAAATTTTATCAGCATGAAAAAATAATTAAAATATTATAAACTAAAAATCAATCCTTAAGGCAATCTTATTGTAATATATAAATTATATTGAGCATGGCTGAGGTCAGTAAAGCAATACTAATGTCACACCTGTTTTAATTGCACAAAAACAAAACAACGACGACGACAACCATGGCGTCAAACAACAGAGTCAAGACGGCCGGGTGATGGATGGCAGAGGCGGCATAACTGGCAATCCAGCAGCCGATTACAGCGAAGGTGCATCGCACGTTTTAGCTGTCATTCATCAGATTCTCGGACATCATCGGGCACTCGAAGCTCGCTGGCATGCTCGGAAAATAAAGTTGCACCAGCGGTTGGGGCTCAGGTATGCGCTGAATACATTTCAAAGTACTAGTGAATGCATTTTCATTTAATTTATCAAATCTAGACGCTTTATATGAAGGCTACCTCATTTTCAATAATTATGTTTAAATTTTCCGTGCTCCCGTTTTGGAAATTCTTAGTTTCCGGGAGACTAAAATCATTAATTATAAATGATGCTCAAATAAATTTTATTTAGCGACTTGACTTTGCTGTTAATACTTTAACGTAAAAGGAAACCTTTAAGTATACTTAGGATAGAGTATTACATACACTCGTTCACATTGACACACACAAATTTCGTCGTGAAAAATCGATAACGCGTGCAGGACAGAAGGAAGGCCGTCCGTCTGTCCGACTTGCCTACTATGTAAGTGTCTTAGAGATCGGCCGCCCCTCGCATTATTTTGATACTTGCTGCGTTCCTGATTGATCACGACTTTATTCGCACAGTCAAAACAAACAAGTTAATGTGGCTTGCAGCGCTTGATTCATATTGCTGATCCGTCTATCTTTTGCAGATTATTTCAAGAAGACGTAAAACAGGTGCTCGAGTGGCTGACCAATCACGGCGAAGCCTTCATCCGTAAAAATACGGGAGTTGGTCGGAACTTGCAAAAGGCTCGAGTCTACCAGAAGAGCCACGAGCACTTTGAGAACGTAGCCCAGAACACGTATACGAATGCGTCGAAATTACTCAGTGCCGCCGAGGAGTTGGCGCACACAGGCGAGTGTGCCCCCGATGAAATTTACGCCGTTGCCCAGGAGCTCGAGGCTCACGTAAGCAGTTTCGCAGCCAGAGTCGAGCAGCGCAGAAGAAGATTGGATCTGGCCGTAGTTTTTTACACCCACGAAAAAGAGGTATGTGAAAACACACTCCTATATGGGTGACACTTATTTTTATTGGTATGCATTAGCAGGGGATTAAAAATCGTTACCGTGTTCGAGGTGATAATATCCAACTTTTCTATAAGTCTGACATCGACGTGTTATGCGGCCATTCCGAACTCTCTTTTATTTTAACGGATTCAGTCGAGAGAGCACAAAACTCTACCGAGCATCCATAATAGTACTAGACCGGCAAAGTTTTTCGCTGTGCCTGCCGACACGATATATACGGCCTCTGCGCCGTCCTTATATTGCACTTTTCGCTGCAGCATATAAATATGATAACAAAGTTTCAATCGATGTATCTTTCACTTGGCAGTTATCCGGATGGGTGGACGAGCTACGCCAGGAGTTACAGCAGAACGAGATCGCGGAGAGTCTTGAAACTGCTGAGCGCCTACTAGAGCAATGCGCGCAGCACAGAAGCTCGTGTCTCGAAGCCTGCGCATCGACCATAGCCCAGGGCGAGGCTCTACTACAAGAGCTGCGAGAATCTACCGAAATGCCCGACACTACTGGCTCGGTAAGTGCAGCATTCTTGGAAAATGCCGACGAGGTAAGAGCAGTAGTAGCTGCACATTGTTTCCTTACTTTGTGCACATACGTGTATGCTAAGGACACTCGTCTTGACACTCGCAAGACATGACTGTGCACTCGCTCAAATGTCTCCAGGCTTGTTTCTCTGCTCCAAATACTTTTTGCCAGTATCGTTTTATTTTTATCTACAGTGCATCACTAGTAAAAGATTTTTTTATTGAACTTGTATCAAAAACAACTTGTTACCGAACCTTTTCAACTCAAATTTATAACACGATTATAAAATGTTCTAAACTTCAATGAAAACAAAACGATACGTTTAAAAGTACTATTCAGTTGGTATAAATATTCAATTGATTTAACTTTGACTTATTTTTTCTTAGATCGCTGCAGTTGAAGCAGCCCTAGACAGACTCGCTGGTCGACGACAAGAACTCGAGGAACTTTGGGCAACGAGGAAGCTTCGATTTGAACTTTGTCTAAGACTTCGAGTTTTCGAGCGCGATGCGTTAGAAGTCAGCGGTCAGTTGGAAATGTGGGCAGAAGAAATGCAAACAGCACCTCGTGATGGATCACCAGATCAATTATTACGAGCTCACAACGATAGTGTGCTTCATATACAGAATACCGCATTTCAAGTTATGCAGCAAGGGCAAGAGCTAGCTCAGGTATGAACAGATCATTTGTTTTCTTCCTATTATATTCATTCAATGTTCTTGATCTGAAATATTATATTTACTCTTTAATTATTCAGGTACTCGAACAAGCTGGAGTTTGTATTATGGCTGATGGGCAACATACAGCCGCTAATCGAGTTCAAATTCTATTAGAATTTTTGAATGAACGAGAAATGGATGCCGAAGAATTAGCTGAAATGCGTCGTCAACGTCTTGAGCAATCTGCTCAGCTTTTACAATTACAGCAAGATGCGACTCATGTAGCTAACTGGATAAGAAATGGAGAACAAATGTTGCTAGCGTCTTTACGAATACCTGAAAATTTACAAGATGCCGAGCAGTTAAGACATGAACACGAACAGTTCCAAGTTGCCATTGAAAAAACTCATACATCAGCTGTACAGGTGAATTTAAAATTTAATTATATACCACACCAACGAGAATGCTACAAAATAGTGTTTTACTTTGCATACATTGATTCATCAATAGAAGATTTAACCTTATTTTTTTTTTTAGGTAAAACACCGAGCAGATGCTCTAATAAGCGCAAATCATTACGATCCCAAAAGTATTAGAGAAGTAGCCGAGGATGTAACTAAACGATGGCAACAATTAGTCACCTGTGCTGAAGAGCGCCATAAACTTGTCACGGCCAGTATTAATTTCTACAAGACTGCTGAACAGGTGCGATCTGTGCTTGATAGTCTAGAACGCGAGTACAAACGTGACGAAGACTGGTGTATGGGTGGTGAAAAAGCCGCTCAGGTACCAACTCTCGTTAACAAGCATCAAGAGCAAAAAGAGGCATTCCTCAAAGCATGCACTCTCGTCAGACGAACCGCCGAGACATTCCTTAAGTACACTAATCGTAGTTTACAGTTCTACAGTTATCAGATTACCAGTACTAGTTCAGAAAGTAAAGTTAAATGTGAGTTTATTGATACTTATACTTTATTAATTTTTTGTACACTAAAATTATGAACATTAACATTGTTAATTTTATTCTTTTTTGTTGATATAAAGGTATTTTGGAAGAGCTACTATGTAAGGAGCATAAGGTGCTGGACAATTGGACGCAGCGGAAAAAACGCCTCGACCAGTGTCATCAATATGTATTATTTGAACGCAGTGCTAAGCAAGCTCTTGAGTGGATCAGTGAGACTGGTGAATTATATCTTGCCACCCACGCTAGTGCTGGCCGCAATAGAGCTGAAAATGAGCAGTTGTTGCTTGAACATAACGAATTTAAGGGATCAGCTAAGGTAATATTTGAATATACATTTTTTAATTTAGAATGTATTTTTAATTGGCAAAAAATTAATGAATTAAAAAAATCATCATTACTGTTGCGTATAAGAAATTAAAATGTTATTTTCTAGCTTCAGTAGTTTTGCGAAGGCTATTTATACGTTCTAAAACTGAACATTTTTTATTCTTTACTTTGTGTAATTTACACAAAATTGGATCCGAATAAACTGAACAAATAGAAACATTTACAATATACACATCGATACGATTAATTTTCGAGTGCATTATTAAAATTCTTGTTATGGGATAAAACTAATATTAACATAACATTTTTACTGAACACAAAATTGTCATATTTCAGGAAACGCGAGAAAGAGTAAAATTACTCATACAACTTGCCGACAATTTAGTTGAAAAAGGTCATGCACATGCAGCAGCAATCAAACAATCTGTTGCAGAAGTAGATCAAAGGTACAAAGATTTTAGCATGCGATTAGACTGCTACAAAACTTCAATTGAAGATGATGTAGAAGTACAGTCAGATGAGGGTCCAAAAGAAATAACTATAGATAGAAACTCAGATCCTCTATTAGAAGACAAAATTAAAGGCAAGGATCTGAAGGAACTGAATGAAGAAAAACGCAAGTCTGCTAGGCGTAAAGAGTAAGTGACACATTTTTTTTATAAATAAAATATTCTAAACTTACAATGAAATTTTATCATTTCATTTTATAAACAGATTTATTATGGCCGAGCTTTTACAAACAGAAAGAACGTATGTTAAGGATTTAGAAACTTGCATTAGATGTTTTCTAGAAGAAACGAAAAATGGAAAAAATAATGTACCGTCAGGCCTTCAAGGACGCGAATCAATAATATTTAGCAATATGAAAGAAATCTATAAGTTCCATAATGATATTTTTCTTCGTGAACTTGAAAAATATGAAACAATGCCTGAAGATGTTGGTCATTGTTTTGTTACTTGGGTAAGCAAAATGTCATATTTTATTTAAAAAATGTTTGAAACTTTTTTTTTTTACATTTAATTTTTTAGGCTGCCAAATTCGATATGTATGTGACGTACTGTAAAAATAAGCCAGAAAGCAATCAATTATTAGTTGAGCACGGAGGAAATTGGTTTGAAGACTTACAAAGGAAGCACAAAGTCGAACACCCGATCGCTGCTTATTTAATTAAACCTGTGCAGAGAATCACGAAGTATCAACTATTACTCAAAGATCTTCAGGTAAAAGTTTAATAATAAAAATATTAATTCGATGGAATGAAAATAATGTTAAAAAATTGATTGTTATTTATAAATCACTTTTGCTTGAAATTAATAATTCTATACGTGTTTAAAAAATTCCATGAATAATTAAAATAACTATTCTTTCCACTAGGCGTGCTGCCAGGAAGGTCAAGGTGAAATAAAAGATGGTCTCGAAGTAATGCTGAATGTGCCTAAAAAAGCAAACGATGCCTTACACTTGAGTCTTCTAGAAGGCTGCGATGTCAGTATAGATGCCCTTGGGGATGTAGTTTTACAGGATCCCTTTACAGTCTGGGATCCCAAACAGTTGATTAGAAAAGGCCGAGAGCGACATATTTTCTTGTTTGAGCTTTATTTACTATTCAGCAAAGAAGTTCGTGATTCTAGTGGCAAGGTTAGTGACCCGTAACTACTCTATTCAATGAATAAAATTAAATGTAAAACTTTTTAAACAACCTGTAATTCTCTTTATTAGGTGAAATACATTTATAAAAGCCGATTAATGACATCGGAATTGGGTGTGACTGAGCACATCGAGGGAGATGAGTGTAAATTTGCTGTCTGGACCGGCAGAGCACCGACGAACGACACACGCGTTGTTTTACGTGCCAATTCTCTAGAATCGAAACAGCAGTGGGTTAAACGACTGAGAGAAGTGATTCAAGAGACGTACTTTAGTCTTAGCATGCCGAAGAGTCCAGCTAAAAAGAGTTCGAGTCAACGATCGAGTCGTGATCTTGAGGAGTGCGCTTCGTTAAATGATAGTGTTGAAAACTTGGATAGAAATTCCCTTGCTTCATTTGGATCAACTAATACTACAGATTCAGATAAGGTGAGTTAACTTTATTTATCATAACTTACTTATATTATTATATTATTATTTTGCTTATTAACGATTTAACATATTTATTTATTAGGGTAGAGCAAAAAAAAGTTCTCAGTTTGACCTGTAAAAAGTTACACAATGATGAGAATAATCATCCCGCAAAAAGATTTTGAAATTAAATGTCCTTATGGGGGATGATAACTCTCGTCATTGTGCAACTTTTTACAGGAACAGTTGAAAAAAAATTTTTTTTTGCTCTACGCTAATATTTATATAAATAAATTTTAAAACGTATGAAATGGAAAAGTTTGATTTGTTTCTCTGAATTTATTGATCGACCATATTGATATAATTATTACTTTTGGCAAAAATTGTTGCTAAAGCTGAGCGAACAATTTATTTTAATAATTGTGATTAAATAGTATACTTATATATCAAATGATAATTAATTTGATCAACTTACGTATATTATGTACGTATGTATCATATATGTAAAACTTGAATTTTTATCTAAATTTAAACATATCAATACATGAGATCATGTCAATATATAATGGAAAAGATGACCAACAAATAAACGTATAAAGAGTTGAGTGTTTGCTTCATAGTTTCAAGATTTCCATCTTCAACCCTTTAAATTTACTCTGTATGTGAGATGGAACCTATAATTGTAGGAATTTTACAATTTTCTGAAAAACGTGTATGAAAAAAATACAATTACTTATTCCAATATTTTAAATCATCGTAGAAAATACAGATAATAACTATTTTTGTCAAAAAAACTCTTGGGGAGGTATGAATTGTACAAATAACCCTTAGAATCAATTGAACGATTTGACGGACGCCTATAAACAATACATTGTATTTTTAGGTAAAGTATTATGGCCTAATAATTTTGTTAAGAAAATTTAAACAACATCGCACCAGTTAACCGGTTAATTATAATATTATAAAATTAAAAAAATTCAAATTCAAACCTATGAGTGCCTTAAAGTATCTACTTATAACCATGTAAAATTAAACCAATTAGTAAATATGATAATTTTTAAATACGTAGATCGGTATTTCATATGTGTTTGGAATATCTTATCACCTGTAAATTCCAATTAATTCTAAACTAGTCACCCTCATTGGAGCTTATTTTGAAATTTCGAGCGAAATTCTAGTATGCGTGCAATTATACATGAATTTGTATGTATTTGCATGATCTGTGCAACAGCATCAGTTAGTTCTTTGGCCATGTACGATACAAAAAAGTTTTAAATTCTTTCAAATTGAAGAATCGAACCACCGAAAATTCGCTCATGTTTTATAAAAACAGAGAAATTTTAGTTCAACAAAATTAACCGAATGAAACGATAAAATCAATCGAATCGATAAGGAAATCCAATAGGCAAAGCTACTGGCGATACGTATGCTCGATTATGCAAAGCCAAGGCAGCGGAATTACGAGGATCGCCGCGAGCCTCCGATACAAATGATAGAAATATCAGTGGGAGAGTTATAGCGAGCATAATCAGCATCAGTTACAGTAGCAGCAGAAGTAAGAGCTGCGGCAGCAACAGCAGCACATGAAGCTTGCGAGCTTGCGCCTGCGCGTTCACGCACGTACCTTCTTGACCGCCCGTTCAATCCATTTAGAGAAGCTCGACGGAATCTCCATCTCGTTCTCATGGCTAAATATTATTCTATTCGTCCGAATTATCTGCGGAACTTGAGGGGCATATACACAACGATAGGCGTGCGTAGCACAGGGGTCATAAAACATGTAAGCTCTCGCTCTCCTACCTTTATCTATCTATCTCTCTTTCTCCCCCTCACCTACACACTCAACTTGTCGCTGTACACAGGTAAACGAAATGCGTGCGTTAGCGCAGAGCGAGCGAGCGAGCTTGCAAGCTCACGAAATTGAAGCGCACACGCATATGTATATATATAGGTAGGCGGGCGACGGTGACGACGGCGACGACGGGGGTGGTGCGCTACACACTGCTGTTGGTGGGAGAAAGAGCGAGTGTGGGTCTCAGCCAGCTATCTCTAGCTGCAGCTGCAGCTGCCTCTCCACCAATACTCCAACGGCACCATCATCAGTACGGACGCGGCTCTCGAGCAGCGAGTTTCGCGCGCCGGACTCTCATCACGCTCTAGTCTCATCGTTTTAAACATTTTTCACATTGTTTCTTCTTACCTTCTTAATGGACGTTAAACAAGTCATGCTCGCCTCTCTGCCAATTGTTCTTCTTACACACAAATCCTCATTTGCGAGCAGCTTCTTTTCAAACGCAAGTGTTTGAATGCGAGAGATGAATCAAATAATTCGTGCCGTCCTGTGTAATCCAAAGAAGTAGTAACTAATACTGGTAGTTGTAATCGGTAGTACCTGCGTAACAGTAGTAGCAGTACCAGTCGGTGTGCGTGAGAGTGAACATGTCAAAGGTCAAGTAGAGAGAAGAGGCCACCAGGACATTGCTATCGCTACTGCCGCCACCACCGCCGCCTCCGCTGCTGCTTCTGTTGCTGCTGCTGCTGCTTCGAGCCATCTCTCAGAGGGCATGGCCAGGCTTAATCTTAACAGCTGATGACTGATCGTCCCTCATGTTGAGTATCGTTCCGTCTATCCACGAAAGTACATTGTATACGTTTGTTACTGTGCGTCAGCAGACAGCTCGAGAGAGATTGGATCAGCGCGCGGCAAGCAATAAACGTCCGAGTGCTCGCGAACCGCAATACAATTAACCTACACGCATCACAATTCAATTGTGATATTGAAGCATTAAATGTTCAATTAAAGTTACGAGTGTTGACAAAAAAAAACTTGCAAAACAGGAGTAAAGCCAGATGCAGTATGATGCTTTCATGTATAGAAAAAACTCTCATTTCAGTGGTAAAGTAGAGAAATCATATCATTCAGATGTAAAATGTATAACAGTACAAATGTCGTAAACATTTATTACTAGCGCCAAAGTTCCTACCACGAGATTTAACAAATGCGTACATATCGTACGCAAATAGCTTCGCAAGTCTCCGAATGAATGACCGAGCTAGTGGCGTGCAAAAGCACTTCTTGCACAGATAAGGTGGCAGCAGAAGAAGCACAACTACATGCGTCGCAAGCGTAATATACAGCTCATGAGCAATTTGTGTAATAAATGTACTATGTAAAATCTCTCTACCTACGCGAGCATGCGACAATACTGGCAGCTGCGGGTCTCTCATCGTGCCGCAATGCTCAGTGGACGGCTATAATTATATATATCATCTCTCTGTCGTGCCAGTGTTGATCTAGTGCCAAAAAGAGCCAAGCCACGGAGGGAGAGAAAACAAACATAAAAAATAAAAAATAAAAAATAAAAAATAATCAACGCAGAAATATGATACCGACTGGGGCAAACATATTGGGCCTACTGGCAACGACATTTATGCCGTCGGTGAAATAGTCGATACAACTGGTGGACTGCATACGCACATATCCCACATCCATTTATAGTGAGTGAATAAAAGCGAAAAAAAAACAATTAAGCACGCCGCAATCATGACTTCGCCAGCTGGTAGCGGTAATAAACCAACGCAAGTGGCCGTCACGTTGGCGCAAAAGGCTAAGAGGAAGATTTCCTTGCCTTGGTTTAGGCAGACCTCCGTGACGCCACCTCATCCGGCTCTCTCCAGGCAGCACACCATCGACACGCCAGGATCTTTTCATGCTCACATGCTCCGGCTGCAGCCCTCCAATTCCCAGGTATTTTCACGAACACGCGCCATTAGTTATCTCAAGAGGGATAGAGTGGGAGTAAACCTCTAAAGCTCGTCGTGATAAAGACCCGCTACGCCGCGAACGATGAATGCGATACCATTTACCTTGACTGCGCATAGGATTATGAAATTGATTAAAAACGCTGCTAAGAGAAGCGTTCTGTGTCTATAAGCAGTTGCTTAACTATGAGTTTCTTGAAGTCAATGCACATTTTTAGGGACACGATCTTTAGCAGTCGGATTTTCAATATTATTTAAGTGACTCGTGTTTTCATGTTAAATTATTTGTGATTCCTCGATGTTGTGTTTCGTTTTCTCTTTCTCTCATTTCCCAATTGTTTTTACATATTTTTATCTTATATTCCCCGCAAGTTTTTGAATAATAAAATAATTCTATTGAAAAAATATGAACTGTCTATTTTAAGACTACACGAATAAAAAAAATAGTTTATGTAAATAATGCACTGTTTTGATCGCTTATGTACTTAATTCTATCAATTCGCAAATCGTATAATGCACGAAAATAACTTAATCTTAAGCTTAAAATAAAACGTGCGCGTCGAAAAAGAAAATAAACATCAAATGAAAGGGTTTAAAGCCATCGCTTATTACTCTAAAGGTCATATTATCGTCATCAAATATTCCAAACGCAAGATGTACGAGATTTTTTTATAAAAAATATTTTAGTGCTTCCACCATACGCGAAAATTATAGAAATAGGTCAATGCATTCGGAATTATTAAGTAAACTTTATAACTGTTTTATATATACATATACAACCGAGATAAAATCCAGTAATTTGATTACCTTAAAAACAAGGAAAATTCATCAGCGCACTCTGAAAAATCTATTTCTATTTCCATGAAACCAGTAGTATAAGGAACTTATAACTCTCTCTTTTTCTCAAAAGAAGGCAAGCCTATTTCGTATGGGCAAAATTTTGAGTTACTTGATAAAAAGAAGAAGTGCTCCGAAGAAAGTGCATATCGAGTACACCTTTTTATTCAGAACCAGTTTATCGAGCTTTCTCACACTGCGTAGTTTCACACACACACACACATACGCACACACAGGATATATCTATATAAATGGACGAGAACGGATCAAGCAGACATTGTCGTCGCAGCCGTCAGCTGTCCTCGTGCGCACTTTAGCTATATACACGGAAAAATGTTCCTTTTTCTCGTTGTGTCGTCGAAAGTTCACTAGCGCACGCGTTTTCTGCTTGCTGCCGTGCATGGCGCTCCGCTTCACACTCTATTACGCGATTGTACGTATACGAAAAAATGCCGTCTATAAGAGAGACTCAGAGCTTCGAACGATTTATTTTTATCAAAAAGAAAAAAACTTCTTTTTCTCGATCTAGACGGTTGTGCCAGGGCGTTGCAAACTATTTTGCAGATTAAAGTTGCGTACGTATGAACTTACGGATACTTTGAACTCCCGTAACGTCAAATTAATAAAAGGCTGTAAAGATTTTTTCCTTTCCATGTGCCAGCTAGGTAAATTTAATTGCAGACGTTTCAGTTATCAATACAAATAGCGCAAGAAACGTCGAGAAACTGTATTGCCATTTTTCGCCATTAACGGCCAATCGTCATTTCTTCATTCTTCATTTTCCACCTAACTAGCTTATTTTATTACGCTTGCTGTGATTTATCTGTCAATTTGCTCAGCTCCAATTAAACTCTTGATTATTATTTTCTACTCTTCGAAGCGTTATATTTTTTTCTCGACGATCTCGCTTTATTTTTTTGCCCTGGCGTCAGAAGAGCTCTGCAACAAGCAAATCAGCCGAGCGCCCGTATTATTTCGCCAATTAAAGCTTTTCATATTCACGCATCATTAGCTGCTTGGGATTATTATTTTCTCGAACGCGGCTCGTTTTAGTTTAAGAAGCTTCCATTAACAAGTGCAGGCGATGGATCTTTTCTCATTAGACAGACCAATCGCATTTGATAATGCCCGACCCAATTTTCCCGCAACTACCTACACGGCCAATCTATAATCCCGCAACTTCGCCGTTTTCGTTGATGTTGTCGTCGACGGATACATGACTATGAGATTGGCACGATCGATTTACACGAATATCATAATCGCAACTTGTGGCTTCGGCCGGAGCTGTGACAAATCAACGGATTGTCGATAAATTGGACATTTTCGAGTATAATTCAACGAAAATAGATACCGTTGAAGGATAAGCTTTACCTCCCTTTTTTCCGCCACGCCTCCTGCGGCATCAGCGAAAGATGAAAAATAAAAATAACGCTCATACGTACGCATGAGTGCGTTGATATACCATCATACTGGCTCTTTATTTGTATACTCGTACCCTTATCTCGAAGTGGACTATCAATCTCAGCAGATCGCCATTACTTGTTTCGCGCCTGTTTTCCGCGTTCCCTCATACATACTGAAAGCGATAGATCTTATGTTCGCGTTGTTTCGATCCTCAAATGACTTTTTCTAAGTTTTTTTTTTCGAATACTTTTCCTCTTAGAGATGTTCTATTTATTTTCAATGCTTCAATTTCAAGTTTCTTCGATTTTTATTCTTGTACGTAGAAAAAACTTATATTTTTCATCTCGTGATACAGAGAAGCGTGTTATAAATGAGTTGATGAGTACGAATCAATAAATACATATAAATGCACATTTTCATCCGAAGTAAGAGGTATTTATGAAAAATACGTGAATGTTAAAATTCGTTCGATTGATAGAGGCAACTGCAGCAGAGCGATCAGCGAGGTAGAAAGCAAAATAACAAGTTTTGAAATAAGTAGTAAGAGTCAGCTAAGAGTCTGACTGGACGCATGACACGTTTTCTCTCGTGGTTTATTCCGCAATCACCAGCTGTAAGTTGTGGTACAACTGAGCAAAGTTATCTCCCTATTTATAACCTACTTCGAGTCACTATAAGTTCGATTCCAAAATGGAAAAAAAAATGTATGAAACATTTATGTGTTAATTTTAAATGAAAATATATGTTTTGTGAATATAAAAATTCAGTGACGCATAGATGCGCTCGGTTCTATAAACTATACTCATATCAGCATGCGAATAGTTTTTTATTTTATGTTTGGTTTATCTGATTATTTGAACTTGGATGAACTTAAGGTTCATTTCCTTTCCCGAGAAACCAAAGTATCGTGGAACCCAGCTATAGCCATGCACTGTCAAGAATCGAATTGAATTGAAAAAAAAGTCTGAATAAAAATTGCTTACAACCTTTACATAATCTTACAATGCAGGATGAGAAAAAAATTGTACAAATTCATACGGAAATAAAAAATTCAAGATGAGACAAATTTATGCTAACGCGTATTTGCGCTTACGCGAAAACACGTTAAAGTCGATCGAATGAAACTGAAAGACGAGGCTTTACTCGAAAAAAGACCCTGTACTCACCCATGCATACATCATGTACATATAAAGGTTGTACATGTGTACGGTGCATAGAGTTCGCGCGCACCGGAGGCTCTGCAGCAGAGAGAAATAGAGGCAAACGTGAGCGCGCACACAGACGATAAGCCGAAAACCTTCGACTTTGCGTCAAACTAAACGTTAAAAATATCATAGCACGCCTCGGATCGATTAACGATGAGTTCGTGAAAAATTATTTTTATCATCTTTCAAGAGCAAATCGCGCGCATGATCACGACACACAGCATACGTGACACTTGGTGGAACTAGGAGGGAAAAAATCGAGACAAAAAGTTAACTTCATTATCGGCTGCTCTCTGTAATGCGTTGCATAAGTGAAATAGACGAGTGAAAAATGTACACGAGAGTAATAAATAGGCGCAAATTATGAACGTAATCATGAGCAACACTTCGCGACGTAATTTAATAAATTTTACAACTTTTCAGTTTTGAAGGAACAATCGTAAATAATATTTTTGCAGATTTTTCAAGTATAATGCGCTCATTAGTTAAAAGAAAACTCGAAAAAGGACTTAAAAATTACGACTGTGATTCTGTGCGCATGCTCACAAATGAAAAAGTGCTCGGAAAAACTTTTGCTCGTTTCGCTTGACGTTTTAAGAGTTTTTGATCAGTGACGGAGAGAGTATACGCGTTACCGCGCTTGATTGAAATTCCCTCAAAGTTTGTTTGAATTAATTTTTATTTTTTAAACGCATAAAGAGAATAATTATTATTTTTCTTATAAGAAAACTTTGATGAGACTCATACTGAAGTATAACTTTGAGAACTTCTTTACAAGTTAGTTTCTCAAACGATGTTGGCTCAATTTAAAAAAGCCTATCATTATGCGGACTACGAATGTAATTTTAAGCGACGATAAAAAGTCACTCGCCTCAGTGAATCCCCATGCGAGACTAGAAGGTACTCGTGCAGAGAAAGAAGAGGAGTGGAAAAAACACGGGCACGCGTGTGCTAGTTATTTTTGCTTAAGGTTTTCCACTATCTCAATTTAATCAAAAGTACCCGACTTATTTTTCCTCGCAAGTATTGTGCACTTCGTAATTTTCGTAGGTAAAACATGTAACGCCACCATTTGTTATGATTAAATCGATATTTAAGTAAAAATATCTTTCACTGTTTGAGATGACTTGTGGAATTTTCATTCAAATGTAATTAGTCATCGATCTATTCACGTGCATAGGAGCGTGTATTCTAAAATTTATATTTTAATTAGTAGGTGTCTAGCTGATATACTCTTAGTATTTGGACTACTTGCTGATATATGTCGATGGTGTTGATTTATATATACTACAAATACATTATGTAATAGTTGTATCCATTTTTCTTATGAAGTATTTCTGTTACCTTTGCCAGTGCTGCCAATGACAGAAGTTTCTTTTTTTGCGCTCAAAGTAAAGACTTGGCTATACCTGCTCTACAGTAGTTATACACGTATAACTCTATATACGTATGCCTTGCGCGAAATAATTCAATCGTTTGCTCTCGTTAAAAGCTCTCTGTCTCTTTTTGCTTTTCTCTTTCCCTTACTCCAATGCTTGAATTACGTTGATAAAAAGTCTTTAGAGCAGTGCCTCGCGACAAATATTGTAGTAGCTTCGTTCTAACGGCAATATAAGGCGGGCTATTTATTTTTTGCGTGCGCATGACCTGTACCGTGAACTATTGTATCAAAGAAAAATATCAAAAGTCATAGGTCATTGATTTGCTAAATTAATATTCTAGAAAAAAAAATCATTAAAAATGCGTAAAAAATGTCTTTTCCGAATTAAAAATAATATTATCAAATGTGTCATTTGGCATGTTCATTTGAATAATGTTGAAATTTGGTTCACTTGAGTAATGCTAATGCCTTGAATCGAACGTCGTTTCATAGATTTTGACCTCTGATCTTTATCGACTTTCATGTGCAAAGTAAGAAGAAATTCCGATCTCCTTTATAACAAATCGTTCAAGTCGGGACAAAATCAATGCTAGTCGCTTTATCACTCAAGCAATAAGCTCTGTTTCTACTTTTCCTCTCGAAAGCTCGTCCAGCGCGCACATATATCAATGAGCTTTATTCATAGCAAATTTCTCGCTTTGTAATATAACAATCGGGAGTATGGCAGAAGCTCAAAGTCAGGCGAGATCGACGGGAATGAAAAGCTCGCGCGCAATGGTGATCAATTAACACGCGTGCGTATATATGTGAGGTGCATTATAAGCGTGCGAGTGCGCAAGAAAGCGAAAGAGCCGCTCGTCGGCGAGCAGTGCAGCGCACCTACGCGCCCCTATATACAGATATAATACACATCACGTGTAAAAGCATCGATGCCTTGTGCACATCTATAGCCTCGTTGCAACTACACTTGTAGGGTCACACACGGAGTTCTGCTGTGCCATTGCCGCACGGCGCTCCACTACTTAGATATATGCATACGCAGTTGTACGTTTAATTAACCTAATTGCCATGCTGGTCTGATATGTGAGTGTGTATACTACATCCTAGTATGACTTGCTCCGGCGTGTTCCTTTGTATTTATAATATAAATAGACGATTCCCCATGGGAACTACAAAAGGTTGCATATTAAAATTTGCTGGATACCGTTTCAGGGATTAGGGCTTGTTGCCGGTACTAGCGTTGCTGTCGGCTAAAGGAAAGTGAGATATTAGAGGGCACTTGTTCAATAATTCAAAAATAGTCATTTTCATGTTTTCTTTTATGCAGGGCAGATTCAAGTAGAACGGCGCAGGCTTTCATTCATTTTTGGATGTTACCTTAATAGTATATTCGTGGACTAGTTGCAAACGATATTTTTCAACTCTGCTTGCGAAAAACTATAGGGTTTTCTGACGATTTAAGGTTAGAAACCCCGTGTTTCACGCACGCAGTGTTAAAAAATGCATTTTTCGCATAAATTTTTTCGATAAAGTGTAATTGAAAACATTTGCTAAAACCATTTTCTAGCACATGTTCTTTGACTTGTTCTAAGTTTTAAGTACCTTACAAATTAGCTACTTTTATCCTAACACCGTGGTAAAAACTGTTTGTATATCTTTTTATTTGACCTACTAATGAATAATTGATGTAGTTTAGTATAAATGATCAACTATTGAACATTTTAGGAAACTTTAATTTATTCAGTAAGAGGATTTTCAAAAAGTAGACTATTTTTTACGTATAAAACAAAAGTTGCCCGTAATCCTCGAGTTTCCCCTATACACGGTAGCTGTGTGCGCTCCGGTGCGCGCGTATCTCGAGCCGAGTATTAATAGGCGTAGAGTTGCACCCGCTCGCGCACCTCGATTATGCACGTCAAAGATCAATTGCTCAATGAATTTGATTCAATTACCGGCTACGTAGGGTAATGCTCTGTACGTGAAACCCGCACACTCACTCGGGATCGCATATTCCGAACGATGGTTCACCCACTTTATTATAAAGTTGCCACTGCCCTATACCTGCGAGTCGCGCGCGCGTATGTGTGTGTGTGTGTGTGTGTGTGAGTGTGTGTGAGTGTGTGTACCGTGTGCACCTGTAACGGCTTATCAGCTCCAGCGCGGCAATGCCAAATTACACATATTATAAAGGATCCATGACGCAGCTACATAGAACGTGCAATTTCGTAAGTGGTCATCGAAATTTCTACCCCCCGGGTATACGATTACACACGTGCTCGCGCACCAGTTAAATATTTCCATCGGTCGCTCATGAAATGTGTACGAGATATATATCGGGCTTTCGGAAAGTTGGACGCGACCTTTTCCGCGCAACATCAAGAGAAAGATGGCTTTTTTCGCTTAGTCTTCACGTGTGTACTCATACGTACACATACATACACATACACATACATACACATATGCACAGAGGTTAATAGTTGAAAAAAAAAGTTGGCGATCAGCTATGTAGCGGCGTTACAATGTTATCCTGACCTACATCCGAGGGATTTTTCATGCGGAAACCCCAGTATTATTATGTACCTACATATTCTTTTAAATGTCCTTACACTGCTGATAGCGGCACACATACACACACACATACACACACTCGTGCATCGTTGACTCGCGCGTGCACCCACACACTTATGCACATACACGGTATATACACACGAAGGGTTTAGTTCGATAAAATGTTTCTTCGACGTATATCAGCGCGCGAGCACGTCTGCCGCTAGTTGGTAGCGCAAATTCCGAGAAGAATATTTTGAATTTTACCATCGCGATAAAGTTCCGCAGGATGTATATTTTGTAAGATGCGCGCCGTAAAAATGTTCATAACGGAATGCTAAGCTCGCTATGTAGAATGAGCGAAACATGATTCTGGACGCTTGAATATTTTAATCTTCAAAACATTGACGTGTTGCGGAAAAGGAAAATCTAAACTCAAGAGTTAATCCTCTACCAAAGTTGGATTAATGCAACTTTGTGTGCGTTCGTAGCGCTGATGCTGCTCAGAAAGCTAGAAAAGCTTCAGATTCTCGTCTCAATATTGTTTGCAGCAACAAACGCCAACGGCTCAATAATTGACTTACCTGGACGAAACGGGTCGGTAAAATTCTAAACGGAAAACTGACAGGATGCGTGCAGTACAATGCACCACAAATTGCGAGAGATAGCTTAAAAAATGATCAAACCTGTACTGGATGGATACAATTCTACGTGCATTTCTTTTGCTTGGGTTAGTCCTTAGTTTTCTAAGCGCGCGTCTACTTTCTTTTTCTTCCATTTTTCTGTGAAAAAAAAAATAAATAAAAGTAAAATCGTGCTATAGATTCATAAAGAATCATGAATCTTTACGTAACTGTAGTGCGAGAAACAAAAGGCGTGGAAAAAGCTCAAGATCTGAGCTTGCGGAAATTAAATTAACGCCTCGAGAATAATAGTCTAGTTATTGCCAAGGGAGAAAAATAACCGAAATTTCGAGTGGTCAAATATCGGATTCATCTTCGAACACTCTGTGGTCTATTTGTTGATTATAGACCATAGACGTATGAAGAAATGGAAAAAATAAGAATAGGGAGAGAGAAAAGAGCGAGAAAAACATTCAATACAATTTGGATAAGAAAAGGAATAGGTGAGCTGACGGTGGAGTAAAAGAGGTGTAGACACAGGGTCGTCTTTGAATTCTTGGTCCAACGGAGCATGGATTGATGCATTATTTATGCCTCGGTGAGTTTTACTACTCTACTCTTAAGCATACAGACACATACTCACGTAGTATACGTGCGCGATGAAAAGCGGGACACGCGACTGCTTAAATAAGCGTTGACCGAGCAAAAGCTGATCGTGCATGTGTGAGTGTAACACGTATACTCGTGTGTATGCTCCTCGCGCCACGCTTGGCACTGAAAAATCTGTGTACCATAGCAGTGGATGAATCCAATCAGTGGCACTGTTCGAGGACAAGCATACGCGTTTCTCTCTTCATCAAGTAACGCAAAAAAAGACAGCCACTCTTATTATTTGCCTTATTCTCTTGCCTAATACGTGTCCGTGCATCATATCGAATCGGTTTATCTGCGTCGAGAAAAATATTCTCCAATCACATATTCGAAAACGTGCGTGCGCAATTTTTTTTTCTATGAATTTTTTTCTACTTCGAATTCGTATTTCATAAAATATTGAACGCAGCCTGTGCTACTTTGGATCTTTCTTACTTGTGCATCTACCATGTCGCAGTATTCATGTGTGCATATTACATAAGCATGGATCGCGGGTGTATTCTTACGAGTCTGCATATTCATACTTTTAGATGTTTATACTCGAAAAATACATTACTCCTTCACCTACTTGTACACTATACTGTAAATAGGCGAGTAAATGTGTTTGTGTGTGTGTGTATGTGTGCACCGCGTTTCAGTGAGTAAATTGCCACAGTGTCAAACTCAGCGATGTATAAGTGGCCACGTTGTAGTAGTAATAGTAGTGTTGGTGTACGTGCGGCGTACTTTGTATTTTAATTAAATAAAATGTCAAGCGACTTGTCACTGGCTTGTAGTTTGTATACCCGTTCGCGTAGGCGCACGCACCGGCAAACGCATTAAACCCAAGCGTGTTTATGCATGAGATTTAAAAATGAACTTTGTACGTATGCGCCTGTGCACATGAGTTGAACTATATATAGGAGAGAAAAATAACTTTGAATAGAATCCGATGTAAAAAATGTAAATTAATACATCGATTAGAGATGCCTCGACGCTTGTAAATAAAGATAAATAGGATCGACTCATACGCGTGTTTGCTAAACGCGACACAAACGGAATAGTCTCGTGAAAGGTTGAATCCAGTGCTACTAGACGTTGCTTATTGTTTACCTTCAAATGCCCAAATACCCCCTTATTACGCTCGAATATGTCTAGTATGAGAGAAGAGCCTATGCAGCTCTGGTGTGTGTGTGTGTGTGTGTGTGTGTGTGTGTCCGAGTATGTGCATCAGCTGCACACAGCATTTTGTATCGAGTAACACAGAGCGACTGCTCTTATCGCTCGAGTACACATTCGACCCTTTCTCGTGTATTGTATATGGGCGAACAAACGAGAGACGCTCTTATGACCGCAATTGGACTAGACAATAAAGAGGTCAAATCGAAATTCAATGTAACGTTATGTATCGCATTTGCCCATTAGGCCCTGTCAAAAGTATCAAGGTATTTCAATTCGCATATACGCACACTCTCTCGCTTTCTCGTGTCGTTCATCTACATCGCTCTCTGTTCTCTCTCTCTCTCTCTTTTTACCTCTCCCTCTTCCTCTTTCAGCCTCTATCTCTGGCGTAGCAATGAGTCATTAAGACGAGCGCGCATGTATAGAGGCGCTTTTCATTAAAGCTGAGAAGTTGAACGGGGAAGAAGTTCACTATAGTAATTAAAACTGATCTTTGAATTGCTTTGAAGAGAGCACGCTGGAAACTCAAAATAAAACAATTACGAAATAAGTGAGATGGCGCACGTCGCGGAAAAACTTTTCTTCCTCTGCACTTGACGTAGAAATGTTTTCATTTTTCCTATTATAATAGTATTTAAAGGGTATAACGTTTTTAGAAATTGATAAAAAAAGCTAGTCCAAGTTTGGATGTCAGTAGGTCTTTGGGAGATTTTTGGGAACTTTGTTCAGTAAAGCACAATTAATATTTTAAAGCTTTAGCGGAGAAAAACGAAATATTCGGGTTCATGGATACATTTGTGTTCGAATTAAGGCTACGCATATGAAACGAGAAAATGCTTGGTTTCTCCATTTTCGAGCTGACACGAGGAAGTTTGTTGGTACACCGCATGAGTAAATGCTGGTGTTGCCTCTTCCCTCGGTATCACCAGTTTCTTGACGAGACTTTTTAATTAATTCTATCGGGCGCATATATCCACCGAGGATAATTCGAAAGAAAACCCCCTTTCAGTTGCTCAATGATGATCCGCGTGCACAAAAGCTTATGTAAGCTCGAGAAGCTCTATTTAACGTTGAAACTACTCGCGGAAAGATGTGCGCCGTTGCTGCTCCAGCTAGAGCACAAGCTCAGCATTCTAATAACACATTGTAGTCCTTTATTGTAAACGCGCATAGCTGGCTTATATGGTTACTCGAGCTGCTGCGTACGCGTTGTCTGCGAGTGACGACGACGTGCAAAGCAAAAGTTATTAAATCCTCGCTCGTACACGGCTGCACGCATATGTACCTGGGCGCGTAGGTAGGAACACGCGTTGCATCACTTTTTAAGACCTTTCATATAGAGAGACGACGAAAAAGGGAGAAAGAAAGATGCATTATTCAAGTGAATGCCAAAGTTTTCCTAAAGCGTGGCAAATTTAGCGATGCTCGCGTGTAACAACTTTTATTGTGTACCTCGCGATCAAGCTCTGCAATATACATTTCGAGGCTTTTGGTGTCGTGGGATGGAAGAATCAGCTTATGCGCTCGCGTGAGAAACTTCTTATGACGAACCAACTGTTTTACAAGCTTCCGAGCGCGGACCCGATGCATACTCTCCAGCCCTCAAGACATCATTTATTCGCTTTTGAGCTTTTTCCCTCCTAAGTATTGCCAATACTCGGCATAAGCGCATGAATGGCCTTTTCTCAGACTCAACTTGTTAGAATAAATCTACTACTTGTGCATATGCCCTCTCCGCATTACATAAACAAAACTAAACAATAAATTACCCTTAACAAGCATGGAAATACGTTAACTATTACGTGTATATCTTGCCATTATTGATTATATAGAAATGAAAACGATTGATTATAGCATGAAAACAGGTACTTATATACTACGCCCTTTCACCTGCCCGATTGTGTTAAACTTTTGTTGAGTCAATACATACGTAGAATGCGGCAACAACAATTATCTTCTTATTCTATCCCGCATTGAGGCAGTTGCGGAGAAAACTCCATCGTTATTAAGTTCTTAAAGCAGTGGTAATTCACAAGTCTAGCTTGGCTATTAATTTAGATTAATCGTCGCTTATTATCGACGTGACGTTTTGAGCTTTCCACGCAAATTTACCGTCCTAGGTAGCACGAGTACTAATTCAGGCAAACAAGGGAAAATGATGGTCGTTAAAGTTGAATTGCGGCATTAAAATCGCGCTGAGAATATCGAACCGAAAATAAATATAATTCAATCCTTTTGCGTATTTTCGTTTTACAGACGGCGGTAACAGAAATGACGTGGGTCGTGGCAGATCACTCGGCAGCTCCGGGCTCGCGCGAACTCAACGTCAGCAAGGGACAGCAGGTCGAAGTGCTGGAGAACGGCGGCAGCGGAAGTGGCGTCGAATGGACTCTGGTGAGATTGGCCCAGACGCCGGGGCAAAGCGAGCCCCCGGCTGAGGGTTTAGTGCCAACGAGCGCACTTAAACAGCCACCGGCAGCTGCTTGCAAGACTTCGCCATCGAAAAAGCCACCGTCAATGCCGCAGGCCTGCGGCGCCACTATGGCCCAGCAAACCTCTCTCAATGCCGACGATGGTGAGTATTTTCTCTCGAGTTAACATTTATTTTCTATTTTTATACCGGAGGATATTGTGCGCTTCGAAAATGCGACAGTTTGTAGCATATTCTATTAATCCATTAATGCGCAAAAGTGCAATTTTGTGCATGAATTTTCCATTGTAAAAATCAGATAAAGTTGAAATATTTTCGTGAAAATCTATATCTGGAGGTTTTTGGGTGTGCTCTTTCAGAATCCGATGTTATTTTTGCGATGGATAAACATTATCATCGTTTATTTTGCAATTAAAAAAAATGTGATTTTTTTACTTAAAATTTTTTATACCACTGCGTGTCATAAGTTCACATTTAAGGCACACTTTTCGGGGGTATAAGTCGCCCATTCTGGCACCGCTGCGTTCGCATCACACTCGCATACGCTCGTGCGCTAACCTCACTTCGCAGTACCAGCAAGTGCGACTCATGACTCGGAAAAGGGGGCATAAATGTGAACTTAGCACAGTGCTATAAAAGTTAATTTTATTAACATTAGAATCAGAATTTATCGTGGAAAGTATAGAAAGAAGATGTTGCTTATCGTTTATCACACAGGTATCTGTAATCGATTGACAATTACTACTGGCGAGTGTATACTTTGCCTCAATAATTAGCACGTAAGTTTATGATCGTCAGTATGCACAATTCGTTGATACACCCGGCCGAACTTTGCTGTACGTCACAAGTCGTACGCATCGCTACGTGTGTGCCTGCATTTGCGAACGGAGTTTGCGGTGCCATGTTCTACCGCCAAGGAGAACTACATATCTTCGATAGCTCGAATATTCAAACAATACCCGTGTGCGTTCGATCGATATACATACGTACGTACTTGCGCGTTCGAGACCTTTTTACGGTCATTTCAAAGGAGTTTTTGAACTTCGGTATTCCAAGACTGTGCACAAGTGTTCAAGATAGAAAGAGAGAGAGAGAGAGAGAGAGAGAGAGAGAGAGAGACAGATAAAAAGCGAGCGAGAAGAGAAAATCCTTTTTTCTTGCTTTTCTCTTGCTGCGCGTGTGCTACGCTCGTCTAACTTTTGTCGCACAACGCCCAACGCTTGACTTTACCAAACTGACAACTTTTCGTTTGTATACACAAACTCTTTTTGTCAAATCCGAAAAAGTGAAGAAAGAAAGAAGATTAAAAGAATTGCAATGCTGTCTTGAATGATTTATCGAATTTCTACAATTGTATCGAAGACATGAAAGATTTTCACGTTTCGATGAAAATATGTAAATACATAAATATTGTGCATTATTTATTCATGCACAAGGTTCGAAATTTACTTTGACGATTGATTTTGTGACGACTTTGATACTGAGTAAAGGAAAAAGCTTTAAAAGTCTTAAACTTGAAAATGATAGGTGCGTCCATCACTCGATTGTAAAAGATCGAATATATAATTCTGAAGAAGATTAAGTATCCGAAAGCGATTATATTTTTCACCAACAATGTAAAATCACGTTTATTGTCCAAGTATTATTAAAAGTAATTCGATTAATGCGTCTTGAAAATAAGCAGTAAGACCGCCTCACGAAAAGAAAAGTTATTCTTCCTTCAACTCTTTTTTTTATTCCATTATTTTGAGTAGTCCTTTCGAGGCGCGGGCGAGCGCTGAGCTTACATAATAGCGCAATACTTCCCGTATATAAGAAGTGAAAAAAAACCTTAACGAATTATTTTTACCGGAGCCAAAACCCGACGCGCGTATATCTCGTGCCCCTGGTGCAGTGCTTCTTTTCATCCACATCTGCAGTAATAGCAACTGCTGCTGTGTAACGTGTATACAACATAGTACGACGACATTTTATTTTTATTTTTCAATATACACGCGCGCGCCACACACAGTCGCACGACTCCCTTTTGCGATATTCTCAATATCGATGTTTTGCTGTTGCTGTGGTACGGCTCTGACGTCTTGTGCAAAGCTGCTACTGCATGTCGAGAGCTGAAACGAACGTACAAGAGAGCTAGTTTAAAAATATTTTTCGATGAGAGAAAATTTTTCGATATACGTATATAAATAATAATGAACGCCGAACGAAGACGATGGTGCTCGGACGCACAGATACGTCATTCACGTCCGTTAATATAATTCGAGCGTAAACAAATTGCGTGAGTAAAAGGGATTAACAACGAATGAGCGTGCGGAATTTTAAAACAAAAATATATTCAGAGCACATAATGCTGATGATATTTCTTTTTTTACTACGAAACATGCGTCGAACTCGTATGAAAAACTATGGCAATATCAATGTAATATTAATACAAGTGATATCTCGTGTTTTGATTAAAAAGTCTCATTCACGAATTTCTATTGAAAAATTAGTTTACTATGATTTCGGAACAATTTGTAGGAGAAAAAGAGACGCCGCAAAAAGTCTGCATGGAAATAATTATCATGGTGTGTTACAGCAAACTTATTTAATCATAGGCAAAGTTTTGCAGTCGAGTCAAAAAGTTGAAACAAACGGCTATATTTGGTCTAAAGGGGAGGAGGTGGTATCTGTATCGTACACAACTGGGATTCTAACGCACAGTTATACATCTTGTGTGCTGCGAAATCGTAGAAATTGTATCCAACTCTGCGAGCGCTGGACTATGAACATGTATAGCATCCACGCACATATATATAGATATGTACACGAGATATATACACGACTGTACATAGACCGAATTGGATGTGCAGATGTGCATTAAAGCTTCGTTTGTCGGACTAATTGCTTAAACAGCGACGCGTGCTATGTTGAGAGATGTACTTAGTTACATATGCGGCATGTGTGACCGTATATATATGTACAGGCACAGGAAGACAAAAAAAGGCAACGATTCGATTTGAAGTATGCATCCCTACAAGTATAATTTACAAAGTTGAAATATCGCCATTTGTGTAGATTTGCCGAGTACGATTTATACCGACGAAATAATGAACAATTGAGACTGGGAAGGTGAAATAGCCATTATAATACGAGTTACTCCGTCGGCTCTGCGGCAAGCATATACAATATACATGCATATAAATTATCACGTTCGTAATACATATTCAATGTCTCGACACCGCAAAACTGACTAGTTTCGAGTTCTCAAGCTTTGCACACGCATATGCCCATAGTAAAGGTGAGAAGTTAATGTGCTTATTCTCTATTGTAGGTATATGTTTGACTTGTAATATCGATAATTATTCTGCTGACTCTGCCCTTTGCAAGCTATATTTATATTTTTTTATGGACGGCTATCTAATAAAAGGATTTTGATCTTAAATTTCGATTAAAAGCTTACAAATATGAGCTAAAAATGTACCAATCTCATTACTACTTTTACAAATAATTGAAACAGAGTTAGACTTGATAATTATTATTTTAACAAATATCAAAGTTTTATTTGCAGAATGATAAACAAAAATTTACGCTCGCGATTCGCTTGCGAGCGAAGCATACTAAACAGAACGGAGGCCTACACGTGTGCGTACAAAGTACCTCTTCTTATCCGTCGAGTGCATACTACGTGCGTGGGTGTACGTATGATGCGTGCAGAATTCTTGACCGTCGTAGGTCGTTGCTTGTATACATTTATAAATTTGTACGCATATATATATATGTGTAATTCGCATGCGACGAACACAGACACAAACGTGGAAGGTGTATGTACGGATTCATCGAAAATTTCGCGATGAGTGGCGGCCTCGCATGGTCGAGACTAGAGACTTGTTTCTCCCAGCAGTATATAGGTACAACGCAGCAGCCCCGCTTGGTTTTAACAATATTTATAAAAGCCACGCGTGTATATGTGTGTATATACGCTTTGAGACGTTGGCGTCGTCATCATCGTCGTATAATCGCAACACACTAAGTAAGGCTTGCACATCGCCAACTCGGAAGAGGGAGTTTGTCAGTCGTACAAACGCTTAAGCCAGAGAGACTCGCTTCTCGGGGCTGGCTCGTTGGATCGCTACTTTTGCTTCCTTTATTTATCTTTAATTGAGTAC